>CM049404.1:15395000-15940000 GCA_026929865.2 Hyperoplus lanceolatus | reverse complement strand
TTAAACACATATGCACCTCCTAAGATGCTGCCAAAGACTGCATAAGGGCACGGCACGTTTCTCTGAGTGGTAAAGGACCTAACGTTACTTCATCTAATAAACAAAATGTGCAAATTAGTTCCCTGATGAAGGCGAAGTAGGAAAGCATAGACGCTAAAGTTAGCCGCTAATGCTAGCGGCGCTAACGTCACACATTAAACAGGGTCGGATGTAGGCTTCAATGTACAAGTGGTACATAATTCGGTTTGTTTAAGTATAGTATTTATACAAGGTTTCACAATGCTTAATGAACTTAGTTATTTTTGTTTCTATAGCTGGACCTGTCCGATGCCAAACTTCTCCTTAACTTTTTCCTGTTTATGTTTTCCCATCTACCGCAGCTCGCAGGCTGCTGCCTGAGCCTGTTCTTTTGTCTCCTACTACTAGTTAAGTATCTCTCCCTGCTGGTAGGATGTTTAGTTGCTGCCCATACAGTCTTTGGTGCTGCCACATAGTGACACTCATTGCTGTGCTGCCTGACTCACACTGTGCAACACAACGGCTATATGATCGACAACAATTTCACGAGCAATGATCGATTAATTATGCCCATCCCTAACACACACACACACACACACACACACACACACACACACACACACACACACACACACACACACACACACACACACACACACACACACACACACACACACACACACACACACACACACACACACACACACACACACCATTTATTCAAAACTTACTTCTTGTTCTGGCCATCATGTCCATTGGCATGAGAGGACTTGAGCTCATCCTAAGCAAGGTTGATAGAAGAACATCATGAGGACGTAGAGGAAACATTTCAAGTCGTCAAGGTAAAGGGGGATGGGGTGGGACAAGAGAAAATATAGAATATATTTAATTAATAACAATACTTCAAAACTTTCTACTGTCATGACTGGACAGTGTCCTTCCACCACCCCGATAGCTCCCCATCCCACTGCAGTTTGTTTTTACAAGGCTGCACAATACTTAATGCAACAAAACAAAGTTAAGGGAAGATATCCAACATTATTAGCAGACTTTCAGGAAGCTTGGACAGAACTCAGATCATCTCCACCATTCCCCCTTCTAATAGGCCGTACCAATGCCACTATTTGTGCCTAATCATGTGACCATGCATGGCCAACGGCCACTAAAAGAGATCCTGTGTGGTTGGTGTCAGTCCAGTGATCTTCACCCATTTTCGTTCTTGGACTGTAAGAGCTCGATGCCACCTCTGTCACACATCTTGCCCTGAAGCAAACAGGGATTCACACTTCTTAGTAATATTGATGCCCATGAAAATAAATGAATAAAAATAATAATAAAAAAAAAATCCATCAAATCTGCCACGTGTTACACAGCCGTTGTCTTTAGTTTGCACAATATTGTCATACTTCTAATATTTTGACTTAAGGAAAAATCAACTACTGAAAATTAACTATCAATACAATGTTGCTATATAGAAGTATCTATTTTTCAGTCATTCTAGCAATATATCAATATCTGTGGTATTGTGTAGCATGCAAAATCAAGATGCTGATTCAAATTACAGTTGGCAAAGAGACAGTATTCATATTTACATGCAAGAGAAATAAAATAAGTCACCTGTACGTTGCCATAAAATCATGACTTGGCTCATGTGTTTGTAGATATAGCAGTAGTGGGGCTTCATTCTGCCTCATTAAAAATACTTTTGTCAAACTTCAACTTTTAGATTTAAATGGTAATAGTTTGAAACAAACATAATTAAGTATCTTTAGTATCAAAATTCTAAATAATTTTGTATGAGAATTCCAACAAAAGGGCAATATGGTAAAAGTTGGATTACTTCAAGGTGATATATTCTTGTCAAAAAAACAGCACTGGGGTTTCAATTTGATTATGTGACTGCACATTAAAAAAGAAAAGTGATAGCCGCAGATTGTAAATCTGAATACTGCCTCCTTTGCTGGACAGGTAAGGATGGGCTTATCAACTTTGGCATTGACGTTGTTGCAACCGAATACGAATTGGATGAGCTAGGTTGATTCTCTTTAAGTCCTAAGGTGAACCACAGTACATCAGTATATGCACAATAACTACCTTCCTTTTTTTCACAGTTCACAGTGGAATCAAAGATGAATTCATGGGAGTAGAGGTGAGATATCATTAGGGAAGTCTATAAAGAGAGATAGATTTGGATTTATTTATAATTCTGTATTGCGTTTTAAATACTCAATCACACCACAGAACATTCAAGTAAACTGTCACAGTAGCAAATATAAACAAAGGACTCAAGAGTAAATTATAACAGTGAAACAGGCCTCATATCACTGTAATCTGAGACCCACCTTTCTGTATGGAGCCTCCAACATGGCCTCAACATCAAAATCATCTGCCATGATGATCCTGCAAAAGAGAAAACAATGACTACCTTTAAATGCACATCAGAAACCTTTACAAGTAAAAACATCAAATAAAAAATGTATACCATGTAGGAGATCATACGTTGTTTTCTCTTTCTAACCGATACTGTACATCTTCGAAATTAGGGCAATTACATTAAATTAATAGCCTTTTAATCCTTTAGAAACCCATCTAGTTGATATGTTAAATGGCATGCTTTCTTTGCAAAGCTAAGCGCTTAAATTAAATTCTATTTTTACTATACACACGGTGATTTGAGCTTCCTTTCTTGTAAAACACCTGACATCCACATCTAGTTTATTATTATTATTATTATTATCTTTGTCAAGCCTTTTTAGTCATGCATTGGCACACAAGTGTGAAAAGACTGATTGAGGCCAAGCAATAACACGAAATGTACATGTGCAACAAAGCTTTCAATTAAACCTGATACATTAAACCATAATTCTCGTTTTAGATGAAAAAGTCGCAGAAATTATGGCCAAATGACTGTTTGGTAAGTTATGAAGATAGGTGGGAATCTATACGGGGAAATAGTGCAAGTATAACATCTGCTAAAAATAAGTTAGATGGCAACGATAAGAGACGGTATCTCGAGGAACTAATTTGCTTATAATGTCCTTACATTTAAATACAAATTTAACTTGTAACAGAATTGAAAAGCAAGTGACCTAAATGATTACACAGGTCGTAGTTTGACATATTAAATACAGGTAAGAAGCATAGAAGAAAAACCCGCGTTGCTTTCAACGGCAAGCTAACACTAACTACCTCGGGAAGCTACATCTCCGTCGTCTCTACTTAGCTAATGTTAGCTCTTGTCGGTGACCCTCATACATGTTAATTAACGCTGTGTTTTGCAATAGTCTAATAACATACACATATATTCACATATACGTGTATGCAATGAAGAAGTTTAAGCCTCAAGGCGTTTACAGTATTTCAATTAATGTTAGGAAAACAAGAGCGAAGTCAACAGGAGGGCGCTCATACGCTAAGCTAACAGCGTTTCCGCGACAGCGCATTAGCTTTATTAGCAAACATTGACATTACCGTTTGAAATGATGAGCCAAAGTCAAAATATCACGGGAAATGGGCCGCTGAAGAGACTCGTCTCGACGCTCCCCTCACGGCAGATCATTCAATGCTGAGATGAAATCAAAATTGTACAAGTTATATAACCTTCTTTATTTGCAACGATAGCGTCTCTTCAGAGCAGGTCGTGGCCTGATATCAAAATGCTCGCCTTCCGTTTTCTTCGTCTCTTTCCGCTCCTTGAGGTTTGATCGCTTTGCGGAAGCCGCGACATTATGAGTGTCTTTACCGTCACCTACTGGAGAAAAATAGCACTTCACCGCTCTCCTGCATCTCCACCAACACTTTACATTTATGTGCACTGTATGCTACTAGTAATACAAATGTGAATATTTCCATTTCAATATGCTCTTCTCTCCGTCTGCAAAATGACCATTTGGTCATTTTTGCTCACACCTGCACACAAATAGACAGCTCTTCTTTTTAAATAGCCTATATAAATGCACATATTCCACTTTAAAAAAAAAGTTTTTACTGTAAATGTGTTATTTATTTATATTATTTGACTTGCCCTTACCTAAGTTCTCTATTTTGATTTATCACCCCTTAGCCTATACGTTTGGTACCTGGCAATACACTTGATTATAATGATTTTAGGGTTTTAAAGCCTACTTTTTATATAATTATAATTATTTTGACAGCTGTAGTTCTTGTTACCTTACAAATAAATATTTAGACACAAAACATATGAAGAACTTGATGCACTATAAAATAAAAATATATGTTAGCAACAAATAATGTAATTAATAAAGATTCAAGTTTAATTTTATTGTTAAAAATAAAAACTGTCATAATAAACACATTACAATTGAATGGTGGTGAGCACCTCACAACCCAGTTGACTGTCATTGGCACCATATTGGTCTACCAAGAATCAATCAATCTTTGTCCTTACAGCTTGAATTGTTGACATGAATACATAAAAACATGCACACAAACAAGAAAGTTGTCTTATCACAACTTGTGACGAGATGGTCGAGAGAGCTATAACACACCATTTATTTGCATGTAGGACAGAAAATAACACTATTACTGGTTGTATTAGACAGTGTCACTGTACTGGTATTTTTATTATCATTTATGTTCAGTACATCCACCTATTTACAATGTAATTATAAAACACTGAACTACTTTACCAAACTATTGAACCACTATATTTCATTTTAAAGACACATAGGCTTATTTACATTTTGTTCTTGAGGAACATTGACTACACTTCGCTGTTGCATGTCAGGCAGCAGAATCAGTTGTCATTGTGATAAGTTAAAGTGGTGAATCATAATCCGGAGGAACTTCGAAAAACAGCTCATCATCAAAACAGGAATCATCGGATGGTGACGCAAGGTACGGTAGCTTCAATACGAAGCCAGTGAGGACGCCTCCCAGCGCTGATGCTCCTATGGTAGAGAACACAGCTGCGACCTGGAAGAGAGCCTGTTCCCGAGCAGTCCTACCCAACCCTGGCTTTAAACCCGGGATCAAAATCTGGAGCTCCTGCAGTTTAGGGTCTCCTTGCACTGGTGCTCTGTGGGTAAAAATCTCATAAAAACTGGGGCCATAGACCTCCTCAGTGGCCATCAGTATAGCACATATTCCTGCAGCACACGATATGAGTCCTGTTAGGCCATGCAAATTATGTATTCCACACTGATCCTGGATCCTGAAGCGCCGTGCCAGGAAGGGGCTCAAGTATTTATAGCCCAGCATGCATGCAGTGCAACCCATCATACCAAGGCCGTATGCAGCAGCAGGTGATATCATCATATCCACAGTTGCCCCGACTGTCACACCCCCAGCCAGGGTAACGTTCTGAACATCGGCCATGGTAAGCTTACCGTTTTTGTTCAGCATCGCAGAGAGAGCGAATGCCGTGATGGTGGAGGCACTGAGGCTGATGAAGGTGTGGAGGATGGCCCTGTGCTGGTCATCTCCTTTCAGGGTTAATGCTGAGTTGAAGGAGGGCCAAAACACCCAGAGGAACAAGGTCCCCATCAAAGCCAGGATGTCAGACTGGTAGCTGGTATTCTCCTTTGAATGGCCCTCATTTAAGGAAGGCCTGTACAGTACAAAAGTGACACCCAACCCAAAATAACAGGCGAAAAGGTGAATGAGAATAGAGCCTCCTGCATCGTTGATCTTCAGATACTTGAGCACGGCCCACTCTGTGACTGCAAACACTGGCACTTCCAGCAGAGCCATGACCAGTAGCTGCAATGGACTTGTCTTCCCCAGCACTGCCCCGAAAGATATCAGCACCACAGCGCAGGCAAACTCTGCATTTATGAGGTTTATCACACCCAGGTGGATCTTACCATCATGGCTGAACTGGAAGTACCCCTGCACCAGAATGGCCCACTGGATGGCAAAGGTAGCCGTGAGGAAGTTAAAAACCATCCCCCCAAAGCCATAGAGCCGGAAAAATGCCAGGAGGCACCCAAAGCCAAGGAAGATCATGACCTGTATGTCGGTAAAAAAAGGGTAGTCCCTGTACATGGCATTATCCATCGGTTTAGTGGTGTTGGTTTGAAATCTGGCGTCCGCTTGATCATCGTAGGTGACAAAGGCAGCATAAAAGGCGACAAAAATCACCTCTGTGACAAACACAAAAACAGGTAACCTCACTCGAAGGCTGGGGGACTTTGCCTTCATCCTCTTTGGAGAAAATTACTATAGATGACTCCTGCTGCATCAGCTAATGTCAATCCTTTTAATGTCAAATTAAATTGTTTTGCAGCCGGGAGTCTCTCTGTTTAGATACGAAAGGCAAGCGTCATTGGTAAAGCCTGCTTTCTCAAACACAATCACAAGCAATAGATCCCTTACATTGAAATGCTGCTACGTGGACTTTGGACATTGGCTTGTGTCATAAAGTGCACCTGACAATCATTTTAATCTGATAGAGTGATAACATTATCATAGCATTTACCACAACACTGTGTCCTTTAACAAAGTTTACAATAGTGTTCTTACAATAGTAATATCTTTTTGAAGAACTAATATTTAGAGTATTTATATTTTTAATGTTGCCATGTGAAGCCTGAATCAACATTTGGTCTCCTACAATATATTTATATAACTTATTTGATAACATAACATATTGCATCCTCTTACCATTTGGTAAAATATGAAATCATTTTATAGTTTGATCATTCAGAGTTCAAAAAAGGTTAATAACAATGCAAACAACTGTTCGCTGAACATCTCATTTTACAATTGTGAAAACATTTATAAAATATACTCTAACTTTAAAGCCACTACGAGTAACATGGCACGTTGGCGTCCCCTTTGGACAAAAGCGATAGTATTTTTACGACGCCCGCTGTCGCAAAGCTGTTTACTAGCGCGTGCCAGGCGCGTGAGTGTGAACTGAGAAGGGAGCAATATAGTGCATGTCCGTGTGTTGAAAGTGTGAGGACTCTTTTCGGCTCCGTGAGAGTGGTTTTGACACTGCATGAACTAATGCCAGTCACTGCCACACGCACCTGATTGCAATGCTGATTGCTAACTACTCTCTCTCACGGAGCTGAAAGATTAGGCTGCGTGTCCGACTCCTCACAGAAAGCGAATGAACGATAGACGGCAGTTAGTATGGATCACAATGAGGTAATGTGTTTGTGTTGTTGATGTAAATAATGACTATTTCAGATAATGGTTATCTGATGATGGTGAAGCAAAGCAAACTTTGTGTTAGTACCAACCGCTCATTCATTTAGGAGTAAACACTGCAGTCTAGTTTCGCTCTCGTGAAATTGTATACAAGTTGCTTGGCAACGCCCTCGTCCCCCGTAGCCTATATCACTCTCCCTTTTAGCTTTTCTTCATTGCATTTTCTTTTTTTTCTTTGATGGTTCAGCCCCGTTATCAGTCATTATGACGACAAATAACTGTTTCTCAATTCACGTTGCTGCGCCACACTGAAACCTGCGACCAATACGGATATGTGACCATAGAGCTTGCACGAGCGAACCGAAAATCGGACTGGGTGTGCGACCAGACCAAAAGCAGTAATAAAAACTATTTAAAAACGTCTTTCTTTGCACTGATGGTCTCGTTTGCTGTTAAAGGTAATTTATGATTATCAGAGGAAACATGAGGCTGTTTAAAAGATATTTAAATGTTACTCGTAGCCGCTTTAACTGATTTCATCTTGTCAAAAGAGCTTGCTATTGTCCAAGGTGTAGACCAAGTCTTTTGCTGAATTTGCCAAGATTTGTTTGTGAATAGGCCTAGACTCATGGTCCCCAGAGGAGGAATCTTATCTTACTGACTTTGCTGACTTCCTGAATCTTTGGCCACCAGCAGGTCAGTTTCACTGATCAAGTGAAAATCCCAAACATTTTCTTTGTGGATTGACACACAACTTAAAACAGACATTCATAGTTCCCAGTCAGATGATGAATAGTTTGGTTTTTGGCAACAAAAGAAAACCTGCAAAAAAGACAGCCTAAACTTTACTTTAAGATTGGCGCTATTTAGATAATATTGGCACCCTACCATGATAAACTAAGATGGTAAACAGGGTAAACATGATACCTGTTAAACATTAGCATGTATTGTCACTGAAAAGCATGTTTCAAAGTGCTGCTGTGCCTGAATAAGTAAATTTAAACCAAATTTTACAAATCTGTGTTGGGCTACCTGTTGACTGTTGAGATCAGCGATGCTGAGAAATAATTGAAATGCCCAGTTGGTATTTCCAAAATTACGAACTATAAAGCTGAAGCAATGCATGCTATCAGCATTTACTGTAGAGGTAGAAAATGACAAACCTTCACTGTTATATTAAAATTATTTTAATTTATTGCATTTTGTGTTGACACATAAAATGGTTTCTTTAGACCATTAATTACTGTTATATAATTGCATAAGACATGGTAGAACGTAAAACAAAGTTTGTTTAAAAAGACAACCGCCTATTTAATAGCTATAAAACCTGTATTAACACACATTACATCTAAACCTAAAACCAAAGATACATTTGAAAATGTCCCTCTTTCATTCAAGCTTTGTGTTTAGTTACATGTGTCAACCTCTCTCAAAGTATCAGGTTCACACAGAAACATGCAGCATGAGACATTTAGTCAAAACACACATAAACACTCGCACTCTCTGGGTGAGTAGTTTAAAAATGTTAGGCCTAACTCTAAACCTCAGCAGACTAGTGACCAAAATATGACCGGGTAAAAATACACCATCTTTTAATGAATCAAAAGTAAACACATACTCACACTTTTCAGAGTTGAAAAGGGAAACAATAAGGGCTGCACAGAACAAGAAAGAAGAATACTTTGTATGATAAGGTGAGGTAGCCTAATGCTACTGCGATGAAAACAATACATGGATACAATAAATCTGAAGGTAATTCAATAACGTACAAGAGTTTTTTCCTAGAAAAGATACTGAATGCCAATGATCTTCCTTTTGCCTCACCATTGATGCATAATAATTTTCTATTTAGAAAACGTAAACTATTAAAACTCAACACTTGGTTTCCATAATGACACGATATGCACGTTCAGGGACAATAATAATACTTTGGCTTAACTCCGGTCATATCCTATGAAGGTTTTCGTAGAATCAGTTGATTTGGACAGATGTGGATGTCTATAACTTTACAGTTCCTGATTTCATCATTAAAATAAATAATCTGAGATAAAATGTAAGCTATGACATAGGCTAATGTTGTTAACTTTAAGTGCATTAAGAACATCTTACATTAACTTGTGTTTGTTTACAAACACAATTATTTAATTGTATAGGTTAGATATGAGTGACAACATTAAATATGAAATTCTAGATTCACTTTTGTACAGATTCCTGGTCTGAAATCTGTTGAAATTTAACATTTAAATACCATATTTAGTGTACTTAGTTTTGCATTGCTTCAAGTACACACTAGATAACATTTAAAAAAAAGATCTCATATGCCACTTAGAGTAGGGTACCAACATCTAGTTTGTCCCCTAATTATGGGGAGTTTACTCCTCTTTACTATAAAGATCATATAGTGAACCCTGATGAACTAGCTCAACAGTAGCAGACACATGCACATGATGTGCCTGCAAAGTACTGGATGTTATAAATTTAAAATAATTACTGCATGTGAAGTATTTAAAGTGGCCACAGCTAAGCTCAAAGGCTTTGTATTTCAGCTCGTCACTGAGCCCATTCAATCTATATTATCCTTGTCCAACTGTGGGGATAATATCGTCCAACAATCCAGTTTGGCATCATGATAATCTACATCAGATCATTTACGTTTCTTTTTATATATATATGCTGACAAATAAATCCCTAGCACAACAAGGACATACAAATTGCATGTATTGTCCCTGCATCATTCTAGATGGTCTAATGTCAAAATGTAAAAATTAGTACCACAATGAGTGCAAACTAGTGTCAAATCCATAGATAGTATAATACATCTAGATAGTTTAGACACAGGAAGGTCATCATAAAAAGTTTTTTTCAATTAATTCAAATCATTACTGATAAATTATTAATATTATTACATGTGAGCTGCCAACTAACGATGAAATACAAAAACAGACCAGGAGAAGGACAGACATGATCAGATGAACAAATACATAAATAACATAAATAATAAATTATTGTATGAAAAGAAATGGAACAAAAAAACACTCCTCTCAAATCATAAAAGGGAAAGGGTCGTTTGAAAAACCTTTAATTTTCTTATGGATAATATTATCCTTTTTTTGTTGCATTTTATCTTTCAGAAGTAACCAGGAACTCATCTGTTGTTATCAACCAACAATAGAGAACAGAAAGGTGAGCTCAGGGTACTCTGTTGTATAATCCCTTGTGTACTCTAACCGCTAAAAGGTTCAATGAGGAGATGGTTGTATTGGAGGATTTTCATGGAACATAGAGAGGGAGGAGCAAGCAGAGTCATTTCAGGTGTTGTTTAAAGCCCTTCAGGAGTAGATGGTAATGACCTCACGTCCACCTCCACGCACTAAAAGGACCCGATTGAGACCTTCAGTGAGCACCTCAAGGAACTCCATGTCTGAGAGACGGGTTGTGAAGGAATGCAGTTTTTTTTTAAACTCACAAAAGTGTCAAATCAAGCAATAGGTTTTACAGCATGCAGTAGATCAGTTGCCAACTTTTTTTTATCTGATGTACTCCCATAACCCTGCCCGAAGATTTACTTATGTCCCAAATGTCTTTGTTCAAACTGATTTTTATCTAGGTGTGATTGAATGCCAGGTGTGAACACTTTAAAACTATTACACATTTATGCATCGTTGTAGCTTTCCATGTATATTTTGCTTTTAACTAAATACTTAACCATTAACCAATTATTTGAGCATTTATCTATTACTTTTACAATTTAATCCATATATTCATTACTTTTAGCTAATGCATTTAACCATTTCTCAATTCAATCTTCCAGCCTGTTTTTGGCCACTACAAAACAGCTCTGTCTAGGTCAGGGTCCCTTCTCACATGCTTCAGACATCTGTGACAGTAATTTCCCCCATACTATTTTCGTTTAAGTAACTCTTTAAGGCCCAAATAAGGCAAAATATATAATATTTCACAAAACAGTTAAGTTAAGAAACAGGAAGATTGATGGTGAGAAGCAACCTTCGTTGTCGTCATACAGGTTTTCACAGTGGTTTCTGAAAATGAGGGGAAGCAGTTTTTATTTATCCCAAGTGTAATCAGAGCTGTTATTCTTAATGTAGCATATACTAAACTGACAAATTCCTCTTTTTATGTGATAGTTTTTATTGTCTTTTATCACCTGAACCTTCAACTAAATTTTTCTCATTCCCCCTATATAGGCCACTACAACATTAAAAGATGCCTCAGGGAGCTTTACAATTTTCTTTACACCTGTCCTTTAATTGTATTCTGTATTGCTTACGTATTAAAAGCCTGTTTAACACGTTTGAATGTCTCATACTGAATTGATTGAGTTTTATGTTTTTTTGCTGCCTTGCTGCAAAATATTATCTTATTCTGGGACAGTGAAGAAGTGAACTCATCTGAACTGTGCTAAGATTACAAATATTATACTGTATATGGAATACAAGTACAGTATGTACTGTATGTTTGGTGAAGGATACAGTTTTCGTTGCCCACACGGTTCTTGGGTGGTCCAGGCATGTTGAGCAGGACAAGTTTTGCCTCCTTTGACTTCTTCATGATGACGTCATTAAGACGCATTGCTGTATGCATTCGCCTCAGATCAGTGGGGTTCCTAATGCAAAAAAGTTTGGTCAAATTTTGTTTTGGGTTCACAAATCAGAATTGTAGCTTCTCAGCTCACACATAATTTGCAAAATGTAAATACTTACAAGTGCTCCCATTCCCTATAGCAGCAAGTTAAGAGGGAAATAATCACAGTCAATAACGCACAGGAAGCTTAATTGGTTAGAGGTTTGATTTCTATGTTTTGGTTGTGCAAGAACGAAATGTGTCAAACCCTGGGACTTGGGTCCATACACAAATATGTGTTCATGTCATGTGTCATGTCAGCTTCCTCTGCAGTGTTCTGAGCTGACAAGATACTCACGGCTTCATGTTGAAGGGGCCCGCCTCAGGATTGGCTGCTGACTGGGTCTGGCCCTTGCCAGCGCCCTTGTTGTCTGTCCAGGTAGTGGCGCCCCCTGCAGGCTCAGCGGGAGAAGTGGGGCTTGTAGGGCTAGTTGGTGTGGAAGCGTTCTGTGGCTGATTGTGGATCAGCTGTACCTGTTTTGGGTTAGAGACATCCATAGACTGAGACTGTGACGTGACAGATCCAAAGAAAGAAAATAGATGGTATGGGTGAAACTCTGGAAGCCAGTGGCATGTGGGAAATCCCAGAGCAGCCAGTGGAAAGAGTGAAACATTGTCTGAGATGTAAAAACAGAAGCCGGAGATTCGGCCGAAGACTGAGCATGGAAAGACAATAGGTAATGAAGAAATTAGGACAGAGGAGTAATTGTCATTTCTACTAAAAGGGACTTGGCAGCATTACCTCGTCTTCTGGTGTTTCTGCCACACTGGCTCCCTCCTCAACATTGTGCTGGGAGCGCATGGCAGATGGGTTTTTGCGCCTAATGGACCCACGGGATACATCTGTAATGCTCTGGATCTGTAGTTATTAAAAAATAAAATTTTATACATCCTCTGGACTTCATTCTTACCCCGGTCAGTGAAAACTGATATTCTTCAGGGACCTTTTGCCTCTTAAAAGTGATTTAAAATGATATCAGCTTTCTTTAGGTAGGTAATGTGTTCTGGCTTACCTCTCTCTCCATCTCATTCTTGGTCAGATGCATCTGTTTGAGGATCTGTGATCGTTGTTCCATGACCAATGTCTTCTCGTAGGTGTAGGCTGAGATGTCATTGTCAAGCTTTAGAGTGAAAATGATACAGTTGTCAAGTACTGACACAGGAGTCCCGTTACGAAAAAAAGTTTGGTTCCATGGATAAAAAAAAACTGACTTTACTGAAGAACACAAAACAATTTTTCAACAAATGATTAGTTAACTGTGACAATGCTTCAGACAAGTCTCTCACCATTTCCACCACTTCAACCACAGCATCGATGCGCAGGTGATAGAGGAAGGTGATGAGGTCTTTCTTCATCTGGATACTATTGTCATCCATCTGAGCTACAGTGAAAATGCGCATCTTGCATTTCCTCCACACCTACGGGACAGAACAGTAAAATTCACAGATAATAAAGTACATAAATGTTCACACTGTATCATTGTGTTCCTCTACACGGTCTCCATTGTGACTTGTGTTCATTATTTCAAACCTTCTCTTATCTATCTTATGTGTCTAGATTCCCACCTTATGCTGGCGCAGCAGGAAGGGCAGAAGCATCAGCATGCCTCCATCGTGGACGACCCACCACACATCTATGTGGCCTTCAGTGAAGCGCTCTCCATTGGACGGGTAGCTGGAGATATTCTTAGGAACCAACAGGGCCATACTGGCTACAGTCGTCTCTCTAACCACCTCTACAAAGGGAGAGAAGTGAATGGATTTTTTTTTATAGAACACCATGAATGAACGACTTGGGAGAGGGTTACCTTCATAGAAACTGAAAAATGCATCAGTGATTTTCTGAACTGACCACCTTTAGGAATACATGTTTGGAAATTGGTAATTCTTTTTCTCCATTTAAAACCAGCATCATCAGATGGGACTCTTATGAACAAACATTTAAATATCTAATATTTCACCATCGTAGGACTTACCAATAAAGTTCCTAAATTGCTGGTGGTACTCAGGCTCTTTCCAGTGTTTGGGCCAGCTGACCATCACAGTGTTGTGCTTCAGACCACCCAGTCCTCCAACCTGGATAAGGTGGGACGTCCCATCTCTAAGATTGGAGGAGATGACCACCTGGGAGAAGCCCTTCACCTTCTCTGTCTCCATCAACTTACGCAAAGACTACGAATAAAGACAGAAAGAGATATAGGAATATGGGCATTTGTAGACACAGGGAGAGTTGTGCAATATTAATCTGTAGTGTTTGTATCACAAGTGAAAGTGGAAGTGTTTTGAGATTGGAGGACAGACCTGATCAGCCCTCTGGGCATCGGTATAGTTGTCGAGGAAGGTTCCTTGAACTGCAGTGCCAACGATCGTCAGACCCTTCCCCGCTTTCAGCTGATTGGTCAGAGAGAGCAGACGAGGCTGCTCTACGTTCTGCTCAGCATCCACGGTCACCAGAACCAGAATCTGAGGCCTGTTGAGAAGAAAGGCACCGAAATGTCATATATATATATATATATATATATATATATATATATATATATATTAGGGCTGTCAAATTAACGCGTTAATTTCGATTAATTAATCACAGAAAAATTAACGCGATTAAAAAAATTAACGCAGATTAATCGCACTTCTATAATGCTCTTTGACCCGGTGCAAAAGTGGTGCGCAGCTGCACCGAGCTGAACCTGAAGCTTGCATACACAGCCTGCACGGGTGAAAAAGAGAAAAGTAAAGAGAGAAGCAGGGGGCCGAGGGCTCTATGGACGGTTTATGGGATGCTTCGGGCAAATAAGCATGAAGGTAGGAAGACATCTTACTTTATTCTCCGCAGTGTCTGTGCATTATTGATTTATTGGGTGCAACAATGTATAGTTTCAAAACAGTATCTCTCAATCTTCCTCCGTGTGTCTCAATTTTGTTTGCTAGCTGTCTCGTCTCCCGCGTAAACGGACACCAGCCCAAACTGTAGCAGGCTATACAGCCATTCATAAACAGGTATAAAAGTGTCATAAAAGTATGCGATTAATTTAGATTAATTAATCACAGAGCCTGTAATTAATTAGATTATTTTTTTAATCGCTTGTCAGCCCTAATATATATATATATATATCAGCAGGTGATATAAGCTGATATAATTGTTCAAAAGTTGAAGTTGTGTGGACAGACCTCCAGTTCTTTGTGTGAGGCGGCCCTTCCTCCAGCCTCATGAGAGCAAAGCGTGCAGCGCTGAGAGAGATGCCACGTATCCCGTCACCCCACTCCTTCTCAGCTCTGTGACACAGGCAGCACATTATTGGGTTGGCTTTATAATATAGCAAACCAAATCTATCACTGTCGTTCAATAACCGCTGGCAGAATGATTAGAAAGTAGTTGCTGCAATACATTCATATTCCTGTTTCTGGTCCAATTCCTTTGCTGTCATAATGACTACTTACCCACAGAACTCAATGTATTTGTAGATGCAGGTGGCGATACACATGGCGACTATGGCATAATACCAGGAACAGATGAACATGAGCGACAGGCACAGGCTCATACCCAAGAAAGACAGAGCCCTGCAGAGGACAGAAAGCAACACGTTTGATGAGCTGGAACACAGCAATGATGACAGCTTGTAAATACAAGGTTTTGAATTGAGTCAGCTTCTGCCTAAATCATGCCGGAACACAGATATACAGTTTTCCGCTTTCCTTGGTTATTTATGTGCACATAGCACCGGTTAATATCGTCAGCAAATGTAAAATATTTCCTCCTGCTAGTTAGTTAGTGAAAATAAATGTGTGACACGCTGTCATTCTCTTGTCCACATGGTTTGATACCATAAATCATTAAAATAATAACCTTTTGCTACACAGAAGCTTTCAAAACAGCATTAATAAAATTTCCTTTTATTCATGTTAAGTTTGATTTTACTCACCAGTGGTAGAACTTAAAGCGCGGCCTCCAGTTCGGCGTCCTCAGCAAAGTCTGCAGGGCACAGGCCAGATTGACAAACATGTAGCACATCAAGAAGAACCTAAAGTAAAAGAGACAGAAGAAAGGAAAAAAAACAAGAGCAATATAAATATACACAAAGGAAAAGACAAACAAATGAGATCCAAATACAGTAGGTCTGCACAGCAATGATTATACAGTGTGTGTAAGGGTATAGTGTCCTTACATTGAGAGAATCGGTGCGACTGCATCCAGGGAAGCGATGATGATGCCAATCTCACAAATGCTAGCAGTGAGCAGAAGGGCCCAGGTGGGCTCCCCATTAGCTTTGCCATGTCCAAACACCTGTAGCAACATAGGTATGGCATTTATAATAATGTAATGGTAACTGTTTATGTACCTTAAAGCCACAGAAAGTACACATCCCTTCACAAAAAAAAAAAGATTTAGAGTCTGTCTTCTGAGGTGTCTTAAACACATTTGTGCTTCTCTGCATGTGTACTCACTCTAAGAAATGGGATGATTCCATCTCGAGAGATGGCCTGTAGGAGACGTGGAGCTCCAGTCAGACTCTGGAGACCCGCTCCACACGTGGAGAAGAAGGAGCCAAACACAATGACCCATGGAGACGGCCATGCCAGAGTCCCAATCACCAGGTTACCATTGACCCCTTCACCAAACCTGAGGAGAGGGGTGTAGACAAAATACTCCAAAATTTACCTGTCAGTCTTGTCTATTTTATATTATATATCTTAACTGATACATCAGTTCTTAAATGGACAACCATGACCATATATGATGGAAAGCTTACGCTTTTGCAGTTTAAAAAATGTAGGGCACAACAACCACCTGCAATTCTTAGTTATTTCTGATACAATTGATCCCTGATTTCATAGAGAGGAACACAGCAGGCTTATTGTTTCTAGTCTGCAATATTGATTTGGTCGGCTGCAGCTTGCGAGGAGTTTTTTAGATCCATGGGTTGAAACACTACAATAACATCTGGAGTGGTTTTTGTAAGGGGTTTTATTTCCACAGACCTCAGCAAACCAAGCTAGCTCAAATGAAACAATAATAAATATGGACCCCATTGTTAGTTTTAACACTGAAGAGGTTAAACATGTGTATGCTTATTCCTATAACATACAACAGCCTTATATTTACGAGACTGCTATAAGAGACCAGGAACAGACAAGGGTTAGGTGAAATCCTCTCCGAGGATATTTAGTTGTGGTATTAGGTGGAGGAAAAAGGAGCAGACTATTCTTTCATTTTGGCTGATTAGCTTGTACTAGTAGGAAAGAGGGTAACAGAAACCATCCAAAATAGTCTGTGTATCGAAAATTTGGCGGGCCTGTAGTGCTAAGTTGTTGCTCAGCTACTATTGATAAATGGCTGTATGTAGGAGGTGGATTAGTAAAAGATACATTATTTTGTTCAACATGATCTGAATATTATTTTGAGTAAAAATACTAAAAAATAAAGTAACTTGAAATGTACACAAATCTATATTTGACTCACTTGTCTCTAAGGACTACTCCTTCTATACAGGCGCCGAACAGCACCACACAGGACATGTCTGTAGAAAAGCTGTTAAGAAATATATAAATGAAAACATCATGGTAACCAGCAGAGGGGTAGGTTCTAAAAACGTCATCAATCACAGCCTTCAGACCTACAATTTCTCTTTTATTGACATTGGCTGAACGAAGGATACACACAATAGACGTGGTGGTGATGGCTGCAATTGTGCCGATGGGGATGGACTTCTGAGCATCCCGCAGGTCTCCGGATCGGTTGGAGCCGGCCATGATGCCTGTGGAGCAGGTTGAAACAATTAGGAGCTTTGTGCTTTTGAACCCGCAGGGGGCAGTGATGTTTGTTTTTTTCCCCCTCGTTTATGTCTGCTGACAACATATCACTAGGATCATAATGATCAGGTC
Source organism: Hyperoplus lanceolatus (assembly GCA_026929865.2). Classification (NCBI taxonomy): domain Eukaryota; kingdom Metazoa; phylum Chordata; class Actinopteri; order Uranoscopiformes; family Ammodytidae; genus Hyperoplus; species Hyperoplus lanceolatus. The sequence goes on along the minus strand of CM049404.1, from coordinate 15,922,342 downwards.
CACAGAGCAGATATTTGCTGTGTATTTATTGAAGACTTGAACTAATATTGTTTTTTTTTGTTTGTTTTTTTAAGATAATTTTTGGGCATTTTTATGCTTTATTGATAGTGCAGAGAGACAGAGGTGAAATGGGGCAGAGAGGTGAGTGACATGCAGAGAACGACCGCGGGTCGGAATCGAACCTGGGTCTGCTGCTGGGCCCGGGCTACCAACTGAGCTAAGGGCACCCCACTAATATTGTTTTTAACAATACATTAAAGCAAGATAGACTGATACAAACTGAAACAACAACTTTGTGGGTAAGATAAATGCATCAAAGGAGCATGTCATGTAGCCTACTTGAGTTGACCGCCTGGATTCATTTATACAGAACTTTTCTTGAACAGGATTAACCTTTTTTTGTTGTGATGGCATGCCCTTGAACCTGTATTATCAGCATAAAAAGTGGATATTGGCAATAAGTTGCTTATTTACACAACATGTAGACATAGTAACATCAGCATTCATTTTGAGTAGACTATTTGGGCACACTTTTATTATCCGATTAAGTCCAACATTCACTCTTCTTTTAGGATCTGTTTTTGGTCCCCACCAACTTTACCAATAAAACAACGGCACTTTAGTTACTAAATGCTCCATGTTGTTTTCACTAGCTAGTTGATAACTGTGTCTGCCTGCTGTATGTAGACATTTTATCCATTATCATTATAAAATATAGACTAGAACAGCTTTAAAGATAGGACTGTAAAGCGACTGAAGATATCTTCCTGTCCCTTCGTCCCTTCAGTGGGCCTATCTGGTGCTAACCTGTGACAGATGGGAAGTATATCCCGACCAGCAGGGTGAAGAAGCTGGTGATGTCAGACAGGACATATCGGTTGGAGTTGGTCACAGGACTGTCTGGATCAGTGTCCGTTGGTAGCCCCCGCTTCTCGAGAAACATCCCTTTTTCCAGGTAGTTACCAAACAGGTTCTCTAGATAAAGAGGAGCATTAACATGAGAATGTAAGTTGGATTCATCCGCAAAGGTTATTTTCATTTGCATTGATAAGAAATGCTTACCTGCCAGGATGCCGCTGGTGACCCCTGGGATGCCCTGTATCTCTGTGACTTTGTTGTTGGTAAAGTATTCATCACAAGTGGCACTGAGGTTCTCGGAATCACAGAAGGACCTCCAAAGTTTGGTGGTGACGGTTTCATTGTCTATTTCAATGAACTTTGCACAGACGTCATAACTTTTAGAAAGAAGTGTTCGATTCCCCAGGAGACAGACACTGTAAAGCAAGTCAAAAGAGCCATCATAGACACATACATCGGATAAACAAAGGAGATTTTGACAAGGCAAATTAGGTAGCCACTCACGGGAACACAGGGGGTTCGACGGCGGTCTGAATGACTCCGATATAAACAGCCAGGATGGAGGAGATGACACAGGCCAGGAAAACCAGCGCCAGCTTGTTCACATACTTGACCCCAACATACACAAGCAGCGACATTAGGCTCAGTACAATGGTGCCGTACACACGCATGTTGTTGAGGAGAGCTGCCTCGGCCTCCGCCCCCTCCAGGCCCTCAATCTTAAAGATAGCCATCTGAGGTACGATATAAATCTAAAAGAGTATAGAAAGATGGAGATGGACAGTTGGAGGCAGAGGAAGAAGAGGGAGAGGAGAACACGACAAGGTGTGGATTACAATCAAAGTGCTGGGAAATTGACCAAAAAATAGATTTGATATAATCAACTAACAATCAATATAAATATACATATTAACGTCTTCATTAACTGATAATTACGCAAGACAGACTAAGGACAGGCTCACATGAAATCTCATGTGAGAAAGGAGTTTTATTCCCAGCAGAAGGGAATAAAACTGTAGCAGCCATTACAAAGGACTTTTTGTTCACTGAACTCCTACATAGATACTGTCAAGGCCTCTAGCAGCTCGGGAGATAAGAAGAATTCCTGGGGCGAGAGGAGGACGCAAGACGAAAACTAACATAACTGGGCATCTGTAACTGAGCTCTCTCTCTCTCTCTCTGAACTTCGATGTCATCACATCAACCTGCCTTGTCAATTTACTTAAATAAATACTGACACCGAGATTCCGAATTTTAAACCTTTCTCCATGGCATTTTTTCCTTCATAAATAAGGCTAAAGAACACGTATATTTTTATTTCTAACTAGATGGAAAGCAAAATCAATCAAATATAGGATTTTGTATTTGCAGCTTCAATATTTTATCAATGAACCAGATATTTTCAATGCTGTTGTAAATGCTTTTGCACTGATGATTTAACTAGGAGAGTTTCATGCTGAGCCAAGTCATTGTGCTCCAGCTGTGAGTCATATACAGAGTGTTGCTTTGTAGAGCAGACAATCTATAAGGCTGTAAAGACAATATGCAAAATAATGAACATGCAAGTTATTTGACTTACCAGAAGAATTTCAATGCAGCCAAGAATGTACATGGCACCCGCAAAAGTGGTTCCTAAGTAGAAGCAGATTCCAACAGCTCCACCAAACTCAGGTCCCAGGGAGCGTGATATCATGTAATATGAACCTCCAGCTGTGTGTCACAAACATACTGGAGTCATTGCGATGCTCTACTCACGCACAAATAAACTAATGCATCCCTCCCTCAGAACACCCGCTCACCTGGTACGACTCCGTTTGTTGCAATGGCACTCATGGAGATGGCTGTGAGCATCGTCTGAAACAAGCAGTACACAGGCAACAGGTAATGTATAGATATGGCTCATAGAGAGGCCTCCATAAACCGAGGGGGTGAAAAGAAAAAATATATACAGCCAGCACAAGCCTGACTAATTCGGCCACATTGAATTGTTCATCACAGGGATGACTACCTGGCTGGTCAGGCACATACTGCCACTTCACTGATACTATGAGCTGCTGATTACAAGTACTCTAAGTAAGTACACTTTTAAGGTAATTTAAGCTAATTTAGAAAATATATTTTGTAAGACTTTTTTTTTGCTACATTTGAGAAGAAACTACTTTTTTTGTATACATCTGAATGTGTACAGCAAGCTACTTGTTACAGTCAGTTTAGTAGTATTTCATTTTCAAGTTTGACTTAAAGGTGAAGTGAGCGATATATTTATCGCTCAATATTCAGTATATACAGTGATCCCTTATATAATGTGCATGCTTCGTAACACTTGTAATCGGTAAATAAACTTTTTGGGTATCCCACAACCTGATATCCAATCAGAAGAGAGAACGCTACAAATGGGCACGTTTCTCTGCCATTGAACGCACAGAGAACGACAGAGGGGTGAATGTTTATGCACCTACAATGGCGGAGCAGGTAAAAATCCTTCCTGGTGTCTGTTTTCATGGTTTTCATCATGTTTTATTGGACTTATTGATCTGCTTGAAGACTTCAGTGCATTAATGTGGTGACGTAGGGATGAGGGAGGGGACTGCTAACTGCAGTCACTGACAGGAAGTTACCTAAACGTACCATTTTGCTTACTGAACCATTACAGTTTTTTTCGATTGCTAACCCACAGTGGGCACAACTATAGCTCAATGTGCAAAACTACACTATGCACTACCAACAGTCACTGGAGCTGAACAGTTCACTTCACCTGCAAAATAGGCTCAACACTATGAACCAGCCTCATTGAGATAACACATGCTGTCAGTCAGAACATGCTCAGAGTATAAACACTGGCATCAAACCCCAATACACAAATTACAAACTTTTAATCTTTACAGTTTGAATAATTTGAGTTATTTCACACAAATTACATAATATTTTCTTTGATGAAAGGGTGAAATTATTTCACATGAAATAGTTTATTTTATAACATACCAGTTTTTTTAGGAAAACAAAAAGAAATGAAAATCAGAAGTTTGCTTCAATAGATACACATTTTGTATATTTTATTGAAAACATTTCCAAATGTAGTATTTATCTGTGTGAATATTCTATAATTGTAATACAGAAATCTATCCTGTAATGTTGTCATTTACTGTAAGGAAAGGCAACTCTAAGCTGTTTGTTTGCTGGAAACTCCGTATTACAGATGCAACTTTAGATTTTTGCAGATTGGGTTGCGCTCTCTTGGGTTGCGCTCTCAACCCTGCCTCTCTCAATGAGAGACCATGATTCACAACAGGGTCTATCAGTGTAGCCCTTACTGTATTTCATCAGACATTACAGCTCTATGTCTTCCTCCACACATCCACACTCTCACTGCCACTCTTCTCCCTCCAACAACCTGTCTTCCTTGGTCCATTTACAAACAAATATATAATTTCGAGCTTTCCCTTTATACTGTATATGTTCACTAACAAGTCTAAAACAAGACATCTTAGTGTTTCAGTTGAAATTGCAATCTGCAGTGTTTGAAATGCACTAGGCATTCATTCTGTTTTGAATGTGTGGTTTACAGTTGTGGCAGCAGTGTGTTAGCATTTGAAAAAAAGTGCTGGAAATCCACAGTGTTGTGCAGGCTGTGGTTAAGCCATGAGATGGGTGTGTAGAGTTTTGAAAATGATGTTTAAGCTATGAAAAACGAGCTACAGTTTGGTCCGAATGAACCGCTGCTCTGCATACTGTCGTTAGAGTTTTGCACATGTCGTTCCGGTTGTGCCCACTGTGGTTTAGCAATCGTAAAAAACTGTAAGAGTGCTACACAACGCATTTACGACGGCAATTACTTAAGCAGTTTTACTCACTGTGGAGCAACACATGAAGACTATTATGAATGAACCGAGGACACCTCCAACCCCCACCATCCAGGTCATCCGTAGGAAGAGGATCACCCCAAAAATATTTTGGATACATGGCAGGTACACGCCCATCAGAGTGCCCAGCTGAGGAGCCTGAGAAACCACAAAGGTGAAATGTGAGAGTCAAAGTTGGTTTGTCTTCAGTTTTTAGTCGAGCTCACCAAACTTTCCACGTGAATGGATTGAGATGTGGGTTGTAATCTGTCAGTGGTACACTTTGTTGTTCAGTTGCCTTGAAGATAGACTTTGTTTCTTTGTTGTGGGCCAATCTCCTCTCTGAAGATAAATGGGAAGGCTTTGAAGTTTTATTTACGGTCAATTAAATTAAACATATTTTGCATGCATAAGAAATATCTGCACTCATCTTTCCATAAATTTGATGCGATAAAACTCTAAAACTCTAAAAACCAAAACCAGTTTATATATCTTTCTTAATATCTGCACATGTGCAGAAAAAATACCCTCAAAAAGTTACCCTCTGGGCCAGATGTTATTAAAAAAGTGGATGACTTTTTTTGTGTGAAATGAACTTCAGTTTTCCTCCTTCAAATGACAAATTGGTTCGAGTTCCCACTAGGAAGCAGGGAACATACCATTTTGACTCATTGGCAACATTTGAAACATTAACAACAAGTTATCAAGTGTCCTACTAAAGTCCACATGTTTTGGGGTCCTCATTCAGATAATGTAGAGGCTCTTTATGAGAGGAGGCATGTGAACAGAAATTAACTGAAAAATGAACTGATGTATCAAAGTTGCTGATTGTGTTTTGCCCAGAGGGGAAAAGCAGATGACAGTGAGACAGTGAAGATTTTGTTTGAGTACTGTCTTCATAATGCATGACCCTTTAAGTCAGCATCTTGTGACCAACTCCTCATGTTTGTGTTATTCCCTGCAGTCTCCTTTTCTCAAGTGCAAACATAAAGGCCCTCTCTGTGGGCAAATGTGTTAATGGGTGTATCAATATTATTTCCACATGTCTAAGGAATTTGTTATCTGTCTCTATTATAGCTAATATTCTTTTATTCTTTTACATGTAAATGTATTGTATTTTTATTGAGGAAGGGACTGGTTGGGATAAAAGTGGATTATGGAGGGCTGATGCATACTCTGCATACTATAGAGTTTGAATTCCTTTATTCATATAAACTGAATTTCATTTATTATTTCATGTCAGAGAATAATATGCTTAATTAATCAATGCTTGTATTGGTCTATTTTAGAGAAACTAGAAAGAAACTCAGAGAGGATTCAGCGTTTGTGTGACCAACCCTGTTTTATGCTCCACTGAACAAACGCAGGATAACTGGACTTTAAGCCAAAATAGAACTGGATGAGGGCCAATACATGATAAGCCGATCAGAAAAAAGTAAAGGGAAGTGAAGTCAGGTATGAAAATAAAAAAACACAGAAAATGTTAAAATACAATGAAATTCAAATCAATAACGTTTGCTTAATATGTTGTTGATTTCCCATACTTTCCCTGGACAATACAAACTGTAAGCCTTCATTTTCATTAGTTCTCCATGATAAATGTGTGTAGGGTTGATGAATTATAAGGAACAATGTAAAGCACATCAGAAATAAAGGAAATTAATTAAGATTGAGGACCATTACAAAAATAATTGACTTTGCTGTGACCCTGCAGCAAAGACATAATGTAGATGTAAATTATTTTGAGTACGAGTCCAATTGTCAGTCATCCCAATATTGGCGCAGTGAGGCAAACTGTCAAACATAATGCCCAGTGCATTAGTAATACTGCTTATACTATATTGTACTGATTTGGGCTACACTGATGGAAAGCCTTTTTCTTCTTAAGGCCACATTTTTCAGACATACATATTGAACATTGCTCTCTGATCCCTTAGTGGATCACACACAGTACTTTACCTTGACAGGTTTTTTAGACGGACGAGCCCCCTCCTCATTATTCTCGGCCTCTTCGTGCTCTTTGCTGCCTGTCGGCAGGTTGGAGTAATTGGCCAGACTGCTGAGCAGAGAGGAGACCATTGGAATGGTATCCATCTCTTCCTGCAATGCACACACACACACACACACGCACACACACACACACACACACACACACACACACACACACACACACACACACACACACACACACACACACACACACACACACAGACGCACGTACATACGCACGCACACACGCACGCGCGCACGCACGCACGCACACATACGTACACACATACGTACACACACACAGGCACAGACACACACACACACACACACCACTCACACACACACGAAAGCATGGCAGTTATAGTGTTTTTACAACCTAACCTCAACCCTTATGTTTTCGACTGTGTGTTCTGAAGGCTTACTTACCTCAAACAGAGCCATGTTCTTGCCGTCATACTGCTGGCTCTTCTCTGCATCACTGGCTGCACTGCTGTTGATGAAGGGACTGCTCTCTTTGGGGTTCCCGTCACCTGAAACACATAAAAACACCAACCAGCAGTTTTAAAGATTAAAGTCTTCTTCAGCCTGTGGATTCAATATTAAGTTTCATAATGTAAATGATTTACAAACCAGATTTCAGTTTCTAAATTGAAGCCTCTAAAAGCACATTATCAGTTTTAATGTCTCTGTCCTTTTATAGGATTACGTTTGCACAATGTGCACTTCCTTTGTCTCATTTAGACACTCTCTTCCTCACCCCTATGAATGCTCATTAGTCGACATATTTCTAACTCTTTACGGGAAAACTTATGTATATGAAAATAACTTCAAGAACAATTAAACAAAGTTTCCCCTTAGCCAAGGTATGCGGACACTACCTTGGGATACAATGGCATTAAGATGGCTCTACGAGTTGTGAGAAGAGCCACAACTAGGGTTAATCTCGCTGCTCTCGGTCATTGGAAGCAACACAATCAAGTGTTCTCTCTCAATTCCCCAAGCTGCAGCCACATAACACATTAATGTTTAAAAGAGAGTCAAACCCCACTCTCACGCGCCATCTAATCCTTTGAACGATGGTCTGCTTGCGTAAAGACGCGTTGCGTGTCAAATTGGCTTGGAAAGCATTTCAATTTGATGTAATTTTTGTGTGTTTGCATAAAGGATTAGAGCTTTTATCAGCTTTACCTGAACACAACACATGCAAAACACCTGAACACTGGTTGCATACCACTTTCCTCAAGACCTTCTCTTTGAGGATGTGAAAAGAGCTTATTTCAAGACCTTTGTGTCCTCTTTGTTTCAATAGTATAGGTCAAGAAGTTTTTTTTCCCCGCACCTTCTGTAAATGATGACTGCTTTTTGTGACACTAAGACTCAGAGCAAGTGTTTTATTTCTACTCTTAGCTGTAGTTTAGATTATGTGGAAGCCAACCACCAGCATATTCTGTAATCCACCATGATTTTTAAATCTGATTTAAAGCTCATTTCATTTCAGCCCTTGGCTTAGAGTGAAATCAGCTTTTCAAAAATTGCGGTTTAACAATGTTTTACTAAATGCCTGCATGTGTGTGTGTGTGTGTGTATGTGTGTTTTGCGATATTTCATATAGTGTAAATTGTTCATTACCCTGCTGTCTTTTGTTGATGGGGGCATGGAATAGGCAGTAAACACCTCCGTCAATAATTACATTGTGAAATATGATTATGGATATATTAAGAGAAATAATATGTGTTGGAGCCAAATTGCTGTTTATGTTTGTTTTGTTTTGTTTTGTTTTGTTTATTTTAATTAATGATAAAGAGGTGTGGCCTTGGTGTCTGCAGAGGGTGGATAGCATAAATACCTGGCAACCTGGGATTAGATTCAGGTGGATAAGGAAAAGAAGGGGAGGCATTACTACAGCTTGCAGAATAGAGTCACAAAGAGCCAGTGTTTTTTGGGAAAGGAAAGGAGGCATACAGTCATGATGACCAGACTGAGGCTGGGGCATTGCGGACTCGCATGGGACTTACAAAAACTTGGGAAACATAAAAATGGACTATGTGGAGTGTGTAAAAACAGCAAACAGTAAAACATATCCTGATGGAATGTACTGGACTCACTCCACAGAGGGAACATCTGTATGCAGCAGTGGAAAGCCTGGGCACAACACCGGTTACACTAAAGAGCCTTCTCCCATTGAGAATCAGCCTGGGACTATAAAAACTGTTCTGGATTTCATAAAGGCCACTGGATTATTCCTATGGAAATAGGATGGACTGATTGCGCTTGAAATATATATATTTTTTGTTTGTTTGATTATTTATTTATTGTCGGTGGCAGCAATGTGCGCAAAGGCATACAGTCTGCCGGAAATTAAAAGAAGAAGAAGAAGAAGAAGAAGAAGAAGAAGAAGAAGAAGAAGAAGAAGATTCAGGTGTGTAATGGGGAAGGCCACACAGTTTTTGACCGTGCTCCAATGCTCGTGCTAATGTTTGTATACTGGAAAAAGCCTGTTTTGTGTTTATATGAAGAAACAATAACCTTTGGAACAGTTTGTGTTTTGTAGTCAATAAGGATAGTTCAAAAGGATTGAAATATCCAACAATACGGCATCTTCTGGACATTGCATTAATTTATACACGCGTCAGACTTCCGTCTAACCCTTTACCCCTCGGAGTAATGCTACAAGAAAAGCCATTATATAAGTCAAAAACTAGGGTTGCGTTCCGAATCACATACTTTCTACTATATAGTATGTAGAAAAAATATTTAGGATGTCCCGATTCTTGTGGCCAGATTTAGGATGGTTAGAAGTACCCGGATGTCCTACTTCATGCGGCCAAGATTGTTAGTGTTGAAAAGTGCATCCTATTTGGGCGATTCTGACCCACAATCCAGTGCGCACGTGAAGTGACGTAACATCGACGAAGCCTCCATATGAAAACAAACGGGGATGCGACGGATATAAAAGCAAGAGGCAAGATCAAGGCGCAATGTTATGATGAAATAAGAGAGTAAAGTATGTCCCAATAGTATGCCTACTGCATCCTAAATAGATAAGATAAATACCTAACAACATTAGAGTTACTAAGTGAAATGAGTGAAGTGAGTCTGATAGTGGAGAGAGATTAGAACAGATCGCTGTTCCACACACCGCGGCTCGTCCAGCTCAACTCACAGACAGCTGAGTGCTGATGAGCCGGACAGAGAGCGTCGGAGGGATCCTCCGCCTCAAAACATAGGCTAATTATAAAATAAGAGGTCTAAAACACAGATGATGAACACAGGACTGTAAAAATCTAGTTCAATAGCCTATCTAACCTGTAGAGGGCGGTTATACGCTTAACAGTGTCTAAACTGCCTGAATCTTATAAGAAGAAGAAGAAATTCTTCATTGCTTCAACTGAAAACGTTTCGACGCAGCTCGCATACACAATCGATCTTTGAGTAGAGAGTATGCAGTATATAGATGGTGAGGATGTAGGATGCTAGTATGGCGTTCCGAACACAGCCCGAGAGGCAAGATCAAAGCGCAATGTTATGATGAAATAAGAGAGTAAAGTATGTCCCAATAGTAGGCTATGCCTACTGCATCCTAACTAGATTATTTTTTATCGTCGGATGTAGTATGTAGAATAGAAAAAAGAAAGAGTATGCGATTCGGAACGCAACCACTGTTTCTGTGGATTGTTTGAACAATATTGAGACGATCAGTTTCGTTTGGACAGCTGATCGAGCCAAACAAAGGACACGGCCCCGCATCGTATGAACTGGGGACGGACGAGAGGATGGCGGATCAAGCTGAATGGGACCCGGTTCCAGATCGCGGCGTTCGGGAAAGTGCCCCAGTGCACGCACTGCTTTAAGTTGGACAAGAGACGACGTACGTTTGTTGGGACAAAGACAATACCGAGCAGCACATGGAGAGCAGCGCATGGACAAACAAAGCCGAAGGATCAAAGGTAGGCCTGTAGCGCGCTACCATCTTAAATGGCCATATAAACAATTGTGTGCACACGGAGAAAAAAAAAAGACGAATGGGAAATAAAATCCAATGCATTGGTTCTGTGGGGTGTTCTATTGAGTAGTTCAAACTTTCAAATGAATAACCGAGTTTTGTGTTTACTGTGATTGAACTCAAGGTACTAATATACATTTGATCTGATTGCATTTTTGAAAATGGATTCTGATAAAGGTGTACAGAGTCAAATACATGGTCAAGCGTTAGTGGTTGAAGCCCCCACGGCTGAAACACATCTTATTGGTGATGGTGACGCAAATCAGAAACAAATGGTTGAACCTAAAACACAGTCCGATGTGGACGCATGTCAAATAATTGACAAGGTTGAAAATAAATCACAGGTTGTCACAAAACGCAAGGTCAAATTAACACCAAAGGCCTTAATGGAAAAACTTGACACTCTGCAAAAGGAGAGAAAAAGCAAATTGAATAAGGCATCTAACTTGCGAAAGGGCATAAGGGAGTTGATACAAACTGGAGGATGTCAAAACGAGGTTCAAAGTGCTTTTAACCAATACAGCCAAATATGCAAGTAAGCAGCAGAGGCACATCATTCTCTGTTGCCAATATTACCTAAAGAGGAAAAGGAAAAGCATGACATTTGGTACAAAGCCAAAATGATCAATGTTGATTACTTTATCACTGATGTTAATACATGGATGGGAAAAGCAGAAATTTAAAAACCTGTGGAAAATGTTAACCAGGATGAGGAGGACATTGAGGAAATATATCCAAATGACAGCGTATGCTGCATCTGCTCACAACACAGTTTGTGTATGCTGCTCTCAAACCCACACACTGGACCAATGCACTCAGTTGGAGAAGACACACAAGGACAAGATTGCCTTTATAAGGAAAGAAGGAATTTGTTTTGGTTGCCTTTGCGTTGGGCACCTCAGCAAGAATTGCGATAAGCGCATGCCTTGCAAGGCATGCAACCAAAGTCATCCAAGTGTTCTCCACATTGACCAGAGGGAGAGAGTTAACAACACAGACCCAAACCAGCCAAGGAAACCATCAATGAGTAATGCAAGCATCTCCTTGCAAACATGTGGACAAACAGGGGTCGGTAGCAGCGATGGGGTTTTGTCAATATTTCCGGTACAGGTGAAGTCCAGCAAAGGGGATAAAATCATTCAAACCTATACATTTATAGATCCAGGCAGCTCTGACACATTTTGCTCAGAAATCTTGATGAGATCCTGACTGGTAGGAAAACCCAAACCATGGGCCCAAAGGCATCTGTGTCCAGCTATATGCTCATAGACTTAGAAATTGCAAGCCTCACTGGGAAACAGTTTTACGATCTACCCAAGGTTTACACCGCAAAGAGGATGCCTGTAAGCACAAGCAACATCATTAAAGAAGAGGAGTTGACTAAGTGGCCATACATGGATGGTGTTGTCCTTCCTCGTATTCAGGCTGATGTAGAGTTGCTGATAGGCACCAGCACCTCAAAATTGCTTGAACCATGGGAAGTGGTTAACAGTCATGGCAATGGGCCATATGCCATTAGGACCCTATTGGGGTGGGTTATTAATGGTCTCCTTACAGGTTGCAGTGAGGTGCGGAGCGAGAGTGGCTGCCCCGTTGCTTCTGTCAATAGGACCTCCATAGCACAACTGGAGAAGAAGCAGAAGAAGTTTGACCAGATGCTTGCAGAGGAGAAGAACATATCTGCCCGCTATGCAGAGGAGCGAAACAAAGCTGAAGCAGAGGCCCGTGAGAAGGAAACCCGAGCCCTGGCTATAACCCACAAGCTGGAGTCTCTGATGGACAACAAGGGTGAACTGGACCGCAACAACAAACTGCTGCGGGCTGAAATAGAAGACCAGGTCTCCTCTGAAGACGATGTTGGCAGGAAAGTCCACGACTTGGAGAAGTCCAAGCGTAAGATGAAGCAGCAGCTGAAGGAGATGAAGACTCAGCTCGAGGACCAGCTACAGGCCACGGAGGACGCCAAGCTGCGCCTGGAGGTCCACATGCAGGCCATGGAGGCCCAGTATGAGAGAGACCTGGCAGGAAGCGACGAGATGAGAGAGGAGAAGAAAATGTCCCTGTTCAGAAGGGAGCGGCAGAAGTGGAGTAAGGAAGACAAAGTCTTGTGTACTTATCGTAGACACAGCAGCTCCACGTGGTTCCTTGGAAGAGTCCAGGTGACCCATCCTGACAGGAAAGGACTAGTGTGTTGCACACAAGTAAAAACTAACAGCAGCACACTGGATAGACCAGTAACAAAACATTGCTGGCTTCAAGTAGCCGCAAATTAAATATAATTCAGAGAATTTCTTTTTGAGTTTATATGAATTTGTGAATTTATTTGCTCAATTTTTTGAGTTTTACTTTGTATTGTTCATGCCCTCTGTCACTCTCAATTAGGGGCCGGTGTGTTGGAGCCAAGTGGCTGTTCATGTTTGTTTTGTTTTGTTTATTTTACTGAATGATAAAGAGGTGTGGCCTTGGTGTCTGCAGAGGGTGGATATCATAAATACCTGGCAACCTGGGATTAGATTCAGGTGTGTAATGGGGAAGGCCACACAGTTTTTGACCGTGCTCGTGCTAATGTTTGTATACTGGAAAAAGCCTATTTTGTGTTTATATGAAGAAACATTAACCTTTGTAACAGTTTGTTTTTTATAGTCAATAAAAGGATTGATATATCCAACAATATGGCATCTTCTGGACATTGCATTAATTTACACACGCGTCAGACTTCTGCCTAACCCTTACCCCTCGGAGTAATGCTACAAGAAAAGCCATTACAATATGAAATGAAAAATAAGAATGATCTGTTAATGGGATTATTTATTTCATATATGCATAAATATTGGTTGGATTCTTGCTTGAGGCCCTGATATACCATGTAAAGGGAGAGTAGTCTAAGAAACATATTGTGTTACACTCTAGAACATAAACAATTCATACTATACAGTAATAAACACTGCATTGTTTTCCCCAAGCTATTATACTAGTGTATTTTACTCCTCAAATGTTAACATAATTCATTCATATATTATTCAAGCTTTAACTCCTCCTGCTCCTTCTTCACTGCAATCAGTGAATGACCTTGCTGCGTATCAGAACATGCACACGACTCACCCAAAAATCCATCAGTGTGCTGCCTTAAATTTAAGTCAGTAGGTTTGTTATGTAGGAGTTTTGTAAATTAGAACAAGTGTTGGTATTTGCTTTGTTTTTTGGGTTTGGGAAAAACGGTAGAGTGAGCCCTCATTAATAGAGGATCTTCGCGCCAAATCTCCGGTCTTTTCTCGGATATTCTTTGATCTCAGTTAATGCAGAAACGTCAAGAAGGAAAAGCATACAGATAAATGCTGCCGAGTATTCAAGTAAATTCGCCGTGCCTTGGAGACTATTTGTCTGTGAGTAGTGTTTATGTGGTCAACTATAGCTTGTTAATATATAAATGTGAAGTTAGCTACTTAGGTTTGTTTGTTTAATTAACCATATGGCTTTGTTAGCTAACTGCCTGTAACAAAGTGTATTTTTAGCTAGCTCTCCTTCATTTTACATTTGTTAGCTAAGCTTTGTGTATTATTCATGTCATACTTACCGTGTATTGTACTAAATGTCTGTATGGATCTGGTGATGTCTATTGATTTATGTTTTTATGTATGTTCCAGTTTTACAAAATCAGAAAGCAACCAATGAAGATTCACTAAAGAACAAGAAAAGCAAGCCTTGGGTCTTTATTTCTTTATTGGACTTTTTGAGTGTTAGCTGGCTGTCTAGCCGTGCTCCAGGATACGCGCTGCCAGGGCAGTACAGTAAAAAGACAAGAGCACAGCGGGCTCGAGCATCAATCACAACACTCAGCAAGCATGAGTCTACGTTCAGGAAAAAATTATGCTAAGGAAGATCCCACTACAGTTCAAGATGAAGCTAGTGCGGAACCACAAGCAGATGTTGCAGATCAAACAACCAATGGGCCGGAGCAGCCTCGAGCATTTGATGCTCAATCATGTTCATCCAGAGTATCATCAAGAAGCTCTCAGCGATCTTCATCTACAGCCTCCTCAGCTACAAAAGCTTACGCTAAGGCAAAAGCAGCCCAAGCTCAACTAGCTTTTGCTGAAAAAGAAGCTGATGTGATGAAGCTAAAAGCAGACCTAGAAGCTAGCATGATGAAACAAAAAGCTGACACGCTAAAACAAAAAGCTAACTACGATGCTAGCCTCCACCTACTCCAGTGCCAAAGATCCGCTGCTGCAGCTACAGCTGAAGCTGAAGCTTATGAAGAAGCAGAAGTTGAAAGCGGGGAGCTCAGTCGAAAAAGTGTGGTCGAAGACGCACCCTTCAGTGTTCTCCAACGCACAACTGAGTACGTCCAACAGCACTCTAAGTTTGTTCGTTCTGACCCACCTTTGACGCATGTAGCACAGGAAGCCCTTAAGGAAAGAACATATACAGTGGAGTTGCCGAAAGCTAAAACAGAAATGTATCATGGCATACATTGGAACACACCGCTAGTTTCTCAAGTCATTAAAAAAGAGCCAACAACCAATACAAGCAATACTTACCCTCATAGTACCCCAAAGCATCCAGCCTATCCTGTAAAAAAGTACCTACCTGAACCTCAAGGTGCACACGACTTTGCAAGATATCTCATCCGTAAAGAAATGGTGAGCGCTGTTCTTCTTCAATTTGATGATAAGCCTGAAAATTATTGGTCATGGAGAGCCTCCTTTTTAAGTGCCACAACTGACTTGAATCTCTCAGCCAGAGAAGAACTGGATCTGATGACGAAGTGGCTTGGACCTGACTCATCAAAGCAAGCAAAGAGAATACGTGCAGTGCACGTCCTTAATCCTGCAGCGGGCGTAACCATGGTCTGGCAACGTCTGGAAGAGTGTTATGGGGCACCAGAGGTCATCGAAGACGCACTTTTCAGCAGAATTGAACTCTTCCCGAGGTTTACCAACAAGGATAACTTCAAGCTAAGAGAGCTAGGCGATATTCTACTTGAGCTTGAGTGTGCTAAAGAAGACGGCGCTCTGCCGGGACTCTCGTGTCTGGATACTGCTCGTGGGATAAAGCAAATTGTGGAAAAGCTGCCATATTCTCTCCAAGAGCGATGGACGAACGTTGGAAGCAAGTACAAAGAAGAAAACAGAGTGGCCTTCCCTCCTTTCACTTTCTTCTCCAAATTTGTGCGACAGCAGGCCAAGATAAAAAATGATCCGAGCTTTATTATTTCCCCCTCCAGCAGCCAACCTTTTTCCAAGACGGAAAGGCCCATGACGTACAACAGTAAACCCTCTGTAACTGTACACAAAACAGACGTCCCCGAAGAGACATCTAGCTTTGAAACCGGGTTTGCTTGGAAAACACTGGAGGAACCAGATCGTGAGTGCCCAATACACAAGAAGCCCCACCCACTGAAAAAGTGTATGCTCTTTAGAGGAAAGACCCTAGAAGAGCGCAAAACTTACCTCAGAGACAATCGCATCTGCTATAAATGTTGTGGATCCTGCAAACACATGGCAAAAGATTGCAAGATCATAGTAAAGTGTTTTGAATGCAACAGTGACAAACACATTGCTGCACTGCATCCAGGCCCTCCTCCTGATACCACGCAGAGTGCTACGGCTTACAAAGATGAGAGCGGGGAGCAAACTGAAAGTCCATCCTTTTCAGTGACATCCAAATGTACAGAGGTTTGTGGCAACCTACATGGCTCACGCTCATGCTCAAAGATCTGCCTAGTTAAAGTATATCCTGCCGGAGAAAAGGAGAAGGCAACCGCTATGTATGCAGTGCTGGATGAACAAAGCAACAAATCTCTTGCCAAGACAAAATTCTTCGACATCTTCAAAGTAAAAAGCAGCCCCACCCGATACACCCTGAAAACATGTTCCGGGGAAGCAGAGGCTTCAGGTAGGCGAGCTGTTAACTTTGTCATTGAGTCCATGAACGGGAAGCTGCAACTTCCCTTGCCACCCTTAATAGAGTGTGACATGGTGTCGGACGAGAGGTCAGAAATCCCCTGTCCAGAGAGTGCATATCAGCATCCACATCTACAGCCAGTTGCTAACAAGTTTCAACCTGTTGATCAAGACGCTCCTATCCTTCTGCTCTTAGGGAGAGATATCATAAGGGTACACAAGGTCCGCGAGCAAATCAATGGGCCCCACGAAGCGCCTCACGCTCAGCGGCTAGACCTAGGCTGGGTCGTTGTGGGTGAAGTGAGCTTAGGAACAGTTCACAAACCGTCCGAGGTTAACGTCTACAAGACAAACACACTGCACGACGGTCGCACACCTTTCAAGAAACACGGGAGCAGAGTGGTGGCTCCTTTACGGTTCTGCTCTCCTAGACGACACCTTTCAAGCAACGGGGAACAAGCTTTAAAAAGTCCCCACTCTCTTCAAGGGACTCGGCGGGAAATGCCGGGCAATGATCAAGCTGAGCCTGTTCCTCCTTTTGAAGAAGCTGCCGGGGGCATGGCCAAACTCCAAAAGAGGCTGGCCTCCAACATCCTGCGCTGTGGCAAGAAGAAGAGGGATCCCAACGAGACCAATGAGATCAGCATCGTGAACTGCGGTCTAATCATTCACAAACCTGTCACAGTCCACTCCCTGGCACACTGCCGTAAGAACACAAGATTATGTCAAAAGGCAAGACACATGGGAGTCTGCAAGAGAAAGGGTAAAGCCAATGCCTGTATGCCTGAGAAGCTGTCTTGGGTTCACCGCATGAGGATCCTGCGTCGTCTGCTGCGCCGCTACAGGGAGTCCAAGAGGATCTACAAGCACATGTACCACAGCCCCTACCTGAGGGCCAGGGGTAACGTGTTCAAGTATAAGCACATCTGGATGGAGCACATTCACAAGCTGAAAGACATTCAGGCTCACAGCAATGAATGGCCAATGGGACTGGTGTGGCCAAGGTGTTTCTAAGACTAGTCACATAAATGGCGGTCCTTCTCTCAGAGACTTTGTGAAAGAACTCTTAATATGTAGTTCCCCTTTGTTGTGATTTAATGTTACTAAATCAAGCGGGGAGTGTGCTGCCTTAAATTTAAGTCAGTAGGTTTGTTATGTAGGAGTTTTGTAAATTAGAACAAGTGTTGGTATTTGCTTTGTTTTTTGGGTTTGGGAAAAACGGCAGAGTGAGCCCTCATTAATAGAGGATCTTCGCGCCAAATCTAATCTCCGGTCTTTTCTCGGATATTCTTTGATCTCAGTTAATGCAGAAACGTCAAGAAGGAAAAGCATACAGATAAATGCTGCCGAGTATTCAAGTAAATTTGCCGTGCCTTGGAGACTATTTGTCTGTGAGTAGTGTTTATGTGGTCAACTATAGCTTGTTAATATATAAATGTGAAGTTAGCTACTTAGGTTTGTTTGTTTAATTAACCATATGGCTTTGTTAGCTAACTGCCTGTAACAAAGTGTATTTTTAGCTAGCTCTCCTTCATTTTACATTTGTTAGCTAAGCTTTGTGTATTATTCATGTCATACTTACCGTGTATTGAACTAAATGTCTGTATGGATCTGGTGATGTCTATTGATTTATGTTTTTATGTATGTTACAGTTTTACAAAATCAGAAAGCAACCAATGAAGATTCACTAAAGAACAAGAAAAGCAAGCCTTGGGTCTTTATTTCTTTATTGGACTTTTTGAGTGTTAGCTGGCTGTCTAGCCGTGCTCCAGGATACGCGCTGCCAGGGCAGTACAATCAGTTTTGCTCATAGAGATGGTGATGTAATGCTTGATCCTTAAATGCCCTTTTCTATAGCTGAATAAAAAGCTAAGATGTGAAGGGACAGTTAACATTGCATGCAAAAATGATGATACATTCATTAACTAACATTAACTAATCACATAAACACAAAAGGGACTTGGTCCTTTCTTAACAGTGAGCGACTGGAATTCCTGATATTATGTTATAGAGTTTTAAAAAAGGATAAAAAACTGTGTTGATATGGGTTTTCTGCTGTCCAAACAACTAATGGCGGAGGGCAGGTCTAATCATTCAGGCATGTTTCCCTCATAATTATAGGAAAATGTCAATGTAACATAACAAAACTACTAGTAAAATTAAATATCTCTTTTAGCCACTACTCTGGAAGCAGTGAGAGTCATGTATGTAGGCTAGGCCTAATCTTATTTATTTTCTTCGTTTTATTATTTCCTCTACTGTACAAGAGCGACGTTGCACAGGATAAAAATTCTGACTCAAGTTCATGTAGAGGTCACCAAACAAATTGGTTTTCATAATTGTTTTAAAAGGGGGTGCACTGCCCAATGATTTGAGCCTGTATTGAGCTCATAAGTGGCTTAAAAAATTTAGCAATATTGATGTCCGTCTTTCTGCCAATCAGTGGCACTTTGGACTATAGCTATAGGGTGAGCCCTGTGAATTAAAGTGCATGTCTATTCAAAATCAATGAACAAACATCTGTTTGTCTTTGATAACACAACACAGTAGAATCATTCTTAGGGAATTGTAAAGAGTGTCAAAATTGACCTATAAACTCTTACACATGAAGAGAATTAAGAGGTTTGTACAGCTGTTAACGGCACTTATTTTATCTGTTGGTTTTTGTTAATCTGTTCCCATTTTTTTGTTCTTGTTTTTCTCCAAAAGTATGGAGTTGTTTTAGCCGACTGAGTTCAACATCAAGGACACAGATGGATGCAAACTGAATATTTATTTTCTATTAAGAATGTTAAAAAAAAGGGATAGGACCAGAAAAGTTTTGAACTTCTTCCTACCCCTTTTGAACATGAACTTTATTATTCAGAGGTTCAGTAAGCGGAATGGTGAGTTTAGGTAACTTCCTGTCAGTGACTGCAGTTAGCAGTCCCCTCCCTCGTCCCCACGCCACCACATTAATGCACTGCTGTCTTCAAGCAGCGAGTTATCTAGCATCATCTCAGATTCGTAAGTGTGATTAAAAACCATCAAAATAGACATTGGGAAGGATTTTTACCTGCTCTGCCATTGTAGGCGCATACACATTCACCCATCTGTCACTCTGCACGTGCACCGGCAGTGAGACGGGTGCCGGTTTGTAGCGTTCTCTCTTCTGATTGGTTATCAGTAGTGGGATCCCCGAGAAGATTACTTGCTTATTACATGCAGAGCGGGTGACTGAGAGATCGGCTATATGAAACCTACACACTGCTGTATATAAGTGATCACTGTATGAATGAAGAGCAATTTAACACTTAAATTAACATAAATAAAACGCTTACTTCACCTTTTAAGTTACTTATGTGTTGCTTAATTTGTTGCTGAGGATCCTTTTTAATAGTTTTTATTGCTTCTAACTTTTAGTTTGTGTTTGTATTATTCTGTATTCAGTTGTGAAAGCTTCTGATACCTGACAATACCGTAATGCTGTCAAGTAGGCCCAGTGGGTACGCATTAGGCCTATTTAATTGAGAATTGAAAATTCAAACCAGAAGCAAAAATAGGTAATTAAGCTGCAGGGACACAGTAAATGTAGGCTATTAGAGGTTAGAGGTGAGTATGTGGGTCTGATGAAAACATGTGAAGCAATAAAATACAGTAAAATATGTGTGGGTCAAATCAGGACGAGCCACCCCATCTTTTAACCATATTAAGTCATCATGTTCTTATGCTTCTTATGGATTCCTTTGTCCTTGGGCATGCATGCGCTCTCTTTCTCTTTCTCTTTCTTTCTTTCTTTCTCTTTCTCTTTCTCTCCCTCTGACACACACACGCACGCGCGCGCGCGCGCGGACGGACGGACGGATTGCAGCTAAGTAAATGCGTCCTAAATGTTTTGTTTGTTTTGCCATTAATGGATAACCCGTCTACAGCCACAACTTATTGATAAGAAGTCATTGGCTCAGAAACAACAGAATTACAAGATCTGAAAATTTTTGTACTGATGCACTAAAGCAGGCTGGGCTGTGACAACGACTTGACGCATGCTGATAAAAAAAGGCAGTTGGCGGTGCAGATTTGTACCATTGATGTGACATGGCTATTACAAAATGGACAGTTTATACCGGCTTTTAAAAGCTTAATGGGACGCAGGCTCTAGGGGATTATCTAGCAGCTGCTGGAGGCCATGGACGAAAGGCAGAAATTAACTTCTGCATGTGAGAGAACTGCACCACAGCTGCACAGCAACCTCACACATACCTCATTCATGTTCACCTTGCCTGGATAACTGAGGAGATAAAGCTGATTCCATGAAGTCATTTGTTTAATTCAAATTCATGTCATCTGTGTATACAGTCTATGGCCTCACACAGACAAGTACTCTAGCATGCTCACAATTACAATGCTAAAATGATGATGATTAGCAAACCTGATCATCATACCACTTAGTTTAGCTTGTTAGCACAGATCATCCTGGGGAACATACAGTATCTCACAAAAGTGACTACACCCCTCGTATTTCTTCAAATATTTAATTATATCTCTTAATGGGACAACACTAAATAAATTACACTTTGATACAATGTAAAGTAGTCAGTGTACAGCTTGTATAACAGTGAAAGATGCTCACTAGGGTTTAGGTCCGGAGACATGCTTGGCCAGTCCATCACTTGGCCAGACCCTCAGCTTCTGTAGCAAGGCAGTGGTCATCTTGGAGGTGTGTTTGGGGTCGTTATCATGTTGCAATACTGCCCTGCAGCCCAGTTTACGAAGGTTGAGTGCACTTGCTCAGGGTCATATCCAGAGGTTGGCTTCGGAAAATTGCTGCAGGTCTTGAAGGGGTGGGGGTTCAGCCTGTCAGTGCTCAGACCATACGCCACACATTGCATAATACTGGTCTGCATGGCTTTCTTGTGTATCATCTTTAGAAGGAAGCCTATTCTAAAGATGATACACAAGAAAGCCCAAAGACTGTTTGCTGAAGACAAGCAGACTACGGACATGGATTACTGCAACCATGTCCTGTGGTCTGATGAGACCAAGATAAACTTATTTGGTTCAGATGGTGTCAAGTGTATGGGGCGGCAACCAGGTGAGGAGTAAAAAGAAAAGTGTGTCTTGCCTATAGTCAAGCATGGTGATTGGAGTGTCATGGTCTGAGGCTAAATGAGTGCTGCCAGCACTGAGGAACTACAGTTCACTGAGTGCCAACATGTACTGTGCCATACTGAAGCAGAGCATGATCCCCTCCCTTCATAAACTGGGCCGCAGAGCAGTACTGCAACATGATAACGACCCCAAACACACCTTCAAATGACCACTGCCTTGCTAAAAAAGCTGAGGGTAAAGGTGATGGACTGGCCAAGCATGTCTCCAGACTTAAACCATATTGAGCATCTTTGGGGCATCCTCAAACCGAAGGTGGAGGAGCGTAAGGTCCGAGTGGAAGAGTAGTCCAGTGGCAACCTGTGAAGCTCTGGTGAACTCCATGCCCAAGAGGGTTAAGGCAGTGCTGGAAAAATATAGTGGCCACACAAAATATTAACACTTTGGGCCCAATTTGGACATTTTCACTAAGGGATGTACTCACTTTTGTTGCCAGCACTTTTGACATTAATGGCTGTGTTTCGAGTTATTTTGAGGGGACAGTAAATTTACACTATTATACAAGCCGTACACTGACTACTTGACATTGTATCAAAGTGTCATTTCTTCAGTGTTGTCCCATGAAAAGATATAATGAAATATTTGAAGAAATGTGAGGGGTGTACTCACTTTTGTGAGATACGGTAAATAAAATGTCATGGATGAAAATAGTGTAATCTGCCTATCATTCTTTACATTTAAGTACGGAACTCCACAAAGGTGTTGCTACAGCTATGTTCATGAAGTTTACAAGTGTTGAAAAATGTAATGTACCCTTCCTTTTCTCTTATGTGGTTAAACTAAGGTCACTGCAGTTTAAACTATCACCAAAGTTAGACATTTCTGATGCTGTCGCCGACTTTAGGAAAACTCCTCAGTCAGGTTGTCAATGATAAGATTAGGAAATGGACTCAACAGGAGGATTATATCAGCCCTAAATGAAACTATTGCCTCTTTCATCTGACAAGATACAATTGAAAGGTTGTTTACTGCTATCGACAGACTTGAAGGGACTATTGGAGTCACTGCAGCACCGACTTTTGCTCTCCATCCAGACATGTTGCAACAGCCAATGTCAAACATTTAATTTATTTTCATTTAACTTTTATTTATCCTCGAGAGACCAATTGAGGGGTGACCCTCATTTACAATGGTGTCGAGTTCAAATAAATTCCAAGGAAAAACAACAATACATACACAATATTCAATGCAAATACATCAAATACACAACAACAGGTGAAGAGAGAGTAAAAAAACAAAAAAACAATTGAAACATTTACATAGTGGTGAAGAGTGGCAGCAATTAAAATGAAATGGGTGAAAGTACAATATAGCCTAATTAAAACAGTTACAGGTAGAGTTTGGCAGATTTAAGATGGTTTGTTTAAATTGATTGAAGGATATGAAGGTATTTAGTTTAATTTGCTGCTGTAAGTTGTTCCAGGAGTTGGGGGCACTTAAGCTAAAAGCTGTTTTTCCCAGCTCAGACCGGGCTTGTGGGACATAAAGCATGAGCATGTCAGTGGAGCGGGTCTGATAAAGCCCATCTGAAATTTGCAACATTTCTGTTAAATAACGAGGAAGCTTCCCGGTCAAGGCTTTGTAAATAAAAATATGCCAATGTGCATCACGTCTCTCTTTAAGGGAGTACCACCCAACCTTTTCATATAAAAGACAATGGTGTGTGTCATAAGCATCTCCTGTGATGAATCTTAAAGCAGAGTGAAAAACAGAGTCTAGGAGTTTAAGACATGAAGGAGATGCATGCCGGTAAACCACATCACCGTAAACAAGGACAGACATAAAAACTGCCTCAGTAATCCTTTTCCTACTAAATAAAGGGAAGGTGGTTTTGTTCCTATAAAAATAGCCAATTTTTTGTCGTAGTCGACAAACAAGATTTTTTATATGGAAATTAAAAGTGAGTTTATCATCTAACCAGATGCCGAGATATTTGTACTCTGTGACTCTTTCAATTAAAAATCCATTCTTTGTAAAAATATTAAAATCATTAAGAGTTGTAGTTCTTGCTCTGGAGAAACACATATATTTGGTTTTGTCTGTATTTAGAACCAGCCTGAGGTCCACTAGACAGTTCTGCAGGGTGTTAAAAGAGCTTTGTAGGTTCTGAATAGATTGGTGCACCGAATCGGAAATGCAATACAGTACTGTGTCGTCAGCGATGGGCATGACAGTTTTTTAGCGATGAAACAATGTTATTTATATAAATTGTGAAAAGAACTGGACCTAAAATTGAGCCCTGTGGGACACCATTTGTAACAGTTAAGAACTCAGATTGGTATCTTCCGAGTTTAACTGACTGCTGTCTATCAGAGAGATAATCCCTGAACCAGCTACATGCAGACTGATCAAAGCCAATGTCATGCAGCCTCTGTAAAAGCAAATAGTGGTCAACAGTATCAAAGGCCTTTGAAAGATCAATAAAAAGTGCTGCACAGTGCTTTTTCTTGTCTAATGCTGAAACAATGTTGTCTACAACCAAAGTCACAGCAGAGACAGTACTGTGACCTGCCCTAAAACCAGATTGGAATGGGCTCAAAATGGAAGCACTAGTTAGAAATGTTTTTAACTGATTATTAATAAGTGATTCTAGAATTTTTGCGAGGCATGGGAGTTTGGAAATTGGCCTGTAGTTATTAAGATTATTTTTGTCACCACCTTTATGTAAAGGAATTACATGAGCTTTTTTCCAAATTTTAGGAACTATTCCAGAGGAGATCGAAAGATTAAAAATATGGGTAATTTGTTTTGATATTATATGTGTAGAAAGCTTGATTGAAAACGGGTCCAAATTGTCCTCTCCCATGTACGTCTTGGGGTTGATGGCGAGGAGTGCATCTACAACAACACTTGTGGGAAGAAGATCAAGGCTGAAAATAGGAGTTTGAGAGACAGGCGGTACGTTACTACTGGTGGTAGAAGGCGTATATCCTCTATTCTGAAAGAGTTGAGCAGCAGCTACAAAATGTTTATTAAAAGCTAAGCCAATCTCTTTTTGATCATTGAGAGTGTGACCATTTAATTTGATCTGAGTGGGAACTGTGCTAGAATTGTTCTTATTATAGTTCACAGCTTTCCAAAATAGTGCAGGGTTAGAGAAGCAGTTTGAGATTAATTCAAGGTAGTATTCAGATTTGGCTTTCCTAATCATGGATGTGCACTTATTCCTAAGGTGTCTAAAAATAGTCCAATTGGTATTATCTCCAGAGCGTCTAGCTAGAGACCATGCTTTATTTCTCCTCGAAAATAAATTAGACAGTTCACTTGTAAACCAGGGGTTTGATCTATTTTTTACTCTATGCTTTTTAAGGGGCGCATGCTTGTTTATAATTGAGGTGAAAGTATTGATGAAATAGTCTAAGGCTAACTCAACATCCGAAATTTCCGTAGTGAGTTGAATGTCACTATGACGGAGATCACTTAGAAAGGCTTGCTCATTAAAACCTTTAAAATTACGCTTAATTATGATTTTAGGCTGAGATCTTTTTAAATGAATACTTCTGATACAGGCCACTGGGCAGTGATCACTAATCCCAAGGTCAAAGACACCAGCTGAGACTATTTTATCTATTTTATTTGATAAGATTAAATCGATTAAAGTTGATTTTGCTGGGTTTTTTAGATTGGGTCTTGTGGGCTCAGTTATTAATTGTGTAAGATTAACGTTGCTACATATTTCTTTGAAAGGTTCAGAGGCACCAGAAAGCCAATCAACGTTAAAATCACCCATCACAATTACCTCTCTATTTACATAGCTGGAGAGCATATGTGCTAGATCGTTTAAGGAGCTAGTTACAGCTGAAGGGGGCCTATACACACCAATTACAACAAAACAATCATTTGACGATAAAGATCATTCTAGCGCGATAAATTCAAAGCAATTTGGAACAGAGACAGCATGTAAAAGTGTTACAGATTAACAGGATTTAACATAGACAGCCACTCCCCCACCCCTAGTGTTTCTGTCTATTCTGAATAAGTTATAATCATTTATTGCCACAATAGAGTCATCTGAACTCTTCTTTAACCAGGATTCAGTCAGAATCAAAACATCTGGATCTGCCTGGGACACTAAAATCTTTACATGGTCTAATTTATCATGCTGCAATAAACTTCTAATATTTAAATGTAGAAAACCCAAGCCCTTTCTTGATTTGAGAATTTGTGGGGAATTTAGCTTACAGCTAGGAAGCATGGCTTGTTTTTCAGGGTCATACAATACAGGTTTGTGCCTGTAGAGGGAGCCAATGTTAGAAGCAGCAGATGGATGGGTCATTGGAGGTGAGAGAGGGCAGTCAGGTGTGATGTCCAGAACTGGAGGAAGGTTTGCAGCACAGATGGAAGGGGAGTATAATTGATGTTGAGCAGGACTCCCGAGGGGGTCTTTTTTAATGGAGGTTCTTCTGATGGGGTCATGCTGTGGTAAATATCAGTCCAAATTAAATGCAATGTGCTGAATGAAGTTATTGGCTAGTTCTCTTACACCTTTGGTGTTGGGATGGAGGCCGTCAGATTTAAAGAGCTCGTGTCTGGTCCAAAAAGAGTCAAAGTTGCTGATGAAGCCCAGCATATTTGAAGAGCAGAAGGACTTCAGCCAGTCATGAAGACTCAGGAGGCGACTGAAGCGCTCTGGGCTTTTAGACAGAGTGGGGGTGGGGCCGGAAAAAATGCAGGTTTTCCCCAAACTCTGCAAGGTGATGGACAAACACTCTAATTAAGCATAGAGTTTGCAAGATTGTTTGTTCATAACATCATTTGTCCCAATATGAAAAATGACAGTGTGGGCTGTAGGGTGGCGGTCGATGAGGGCAGGTGATAGCTCCATGATGTCGCATACCTTTCCTCCAGAAAGGCAATAGGTGAAGGCACCAGGAAGTTGCAGGTATCTGATGATGGAATCCCCTATTATCAGAATCTCTGGTTCCTCATCTATACAGTTTCCTCTGTAAAGTGACAGCTTGGATGTGAGTGACAGCTTGGATGTGAGGGGCGGGGCATAGCTGCGAGAGTGAGCAGCACCTGTACAGGATACGTCATCGCCAGCTGCATCATTTTGTAGAGGCTCTGATGGATGAACACGAGACTCACGTCTGAATGGAGTTGGTGGACGGCGGCGTTCCTGGCGCCCGTCTTGGGGAGTGGACTGGGAACTTGAACGCTTCTGAGTCAGCATGGAGCGGGTTGGGACTGGTGACTCGGATCGGGAGAATGCCGCGTTAGCTGCCGGTTCAGTAGCCCCATCTAGCTCTACCAGCGGAGTAAACAAATTATGCAACAGCACAGGACCAGGCGAGAGAAGAGGGGGAATTCGTCTGCCCTTCTTGACGACAGACGACCATGAAGCGCTGGCAGGTGGAGTAGAGACCGGAGCAACAGAAGCGCCACTAGCCGGCGGCTGAGAGCTTTGGAGCGGAAAATGCTCCAGTACAGCTATCCGGGAGATCAGAGAGGACTGCCGCTGGAGGACATCGTGAACTAGGCTCTCTAAAGACTGTAGCTCTGCCTTCAGGACAGAAAGCTCCGGATCTGCCTGGGTGAGTGGGGTCATCATTTTTGTAATTTATTTTTTAAAAGAAAAAAAGAAAAGAAAAGAACACCGTTTGGCTAGCGCTTTCGGGGTTAGCACTGGCTAGCATGGAGCAACAGCTTCCATCACTCTGTATCCGAACGGGACGCACTCTGAGGCGGTCACGGAACGCTGGACTCACCGCTGAAAGTTCAACTGACAAAATCATCCGCATTTGCTGTCCATTTCAGTCAGGAACACTTTCAAATGTAAATTGGAGCCTCGGAGTCGAAACTGGACTGGTTAAAACGTCTGAAAAATTAATTTTTTGTCATTTTTAGCTAACTAATGCGTAATAATAAAAAAAAGTTGCGACCGTTAATTAACCGTCATCTGCGGTATGAACATATTCTGTTGCACTAAATGTGGCTAATTTCTAACTGCAGTCTTAGTACATAATATCCCTCTAAACACTAAAAATAATGCAACATTGTTTACAGCTAACAAACAGAAGTTAGAAGGACAGAAATCCATGAAGAAGAAGATGAAGAAGTATCCCTCAGCTTGTCAACAGATCTGGATGCGGCAAAATAACAAACCAGAAAACTGCAATTTTGTTCAATTTACACTTCTTCCTAGCACTCAGTTGTTGTTAAAATTTTACATCCAACTAATGAGACCACCCAGAATCCTGTTTCACCACGTGAACCAATACAACACGGCTTCTGCACCACAGCCAAGCCATGACTGTGGTGACAAGATACCTTGTGATAAGCAGACTACACATGTATGAATACAGAAAGTCTTGCCTAAAGCCCCTATCTCACTGGGCTGCGACTGTTTGCGACCAGTTGGAGACACAAAATTGCGACAAAATATGCCAATTTGCGACAATTTTCACTTGCAGTCTCACTGAGTTGCTACTTACGACACGTTTGCGAATGTCCTGCCCAACACTTGCCGGGAGGTCGCATTTATGTCTCACGAACGTCTGGCGAGTGTCGCACGAACGGAATGTCAGTCTCATTTTTGTCTCAAAGCAGTCACAATTTAGTTTCATATGTCGCCAAACACTCGCCAAACCCTTGCAAAGTTGTCTCGCACTTCTCGCACTTTCTGACTCACGGAGACTAAATTGAGAAGGGTTTGCGACACGTGCGACACACCTGCGACGACTCTGAGACTATTTTGAGACTGATTTGTCGCACACTTTTTTTGAACATGTTCAAAATTCATGCGACAAGACTGCGTGGCTCTGCGACTCATGCGAGGAAATTGAGACCTCTGCGAACGTTTGGAGACAGTTTAGAGACTCGTTTGCGAATGCAGTCTCCAACTAGTCGCAAACAGTCGCAGCCCAGTGAGATAGGGGCTTAAACGCAGCAAATGATTTGCAATAAAAAAGCAAGGCAAAAAACAAATGCTTGTGCCACTGGCACACTCTTGCAAAGATCGCTAGGACAGCAGGCGCTGGTGTTGTAAAAACACCACAGCTTTTGTCCATAAAGGCAGCTAAAATCTAAACTGAAAGTTCCTTGTTGTCTAACCCCGCAGTTTAACCTCTGGTGAACATGCAAACACTGCATGATTTTAAAGTTTTTTTGAACTACTTAATTGTGCTTTGGAAATAGTGTCACACATTCATGCTTAAAATAAAAATGTAAGTATGGTAAGCGATCCTGGTATTGAATCCAGAAGGTCTGTACACCCCTCCACCACCCTGACCATCTAAATACCAAATACTTTTCACCACGATATCACAAAGGATATCATGCCACTAAAAACATAGAAAAACTTAAAGATAGGACATGACCCAACAACCAAAGCTAAATTGTTTGTTTGGCAGGCTAACAACCAGTTTACCACATCAATCCTCCAAATTGTCCCACAATAAATTTAATCTCTGTTTATTTGCTACAGGTTATCTGGTGATGAAGATGAGCCAACAACATTACAGCCTTCACAGAGTGTTGTGACTGGACTGCTGAGGGAAAGTGATGAGGAAGAAAGGATTAGACCAAACTGTTTAATAATCTCTAAACTGAGACGAGGACTGGGTGATGTTTGACTTCAGTGGGAGGATTAGAGGAAAGCTTTATCACTATTCCCCACTTGTCTTTCTGCAGTTTAATCACTTTGCTCCTGTATCTCAAAGTGTAGGCCTTTGTAGTGTGATCATGTTCTTAGTAAGGCTTCAATCAAAGTCCGACTCCACCACCAGTATGTCACGATAAATCAATATCTGACACATGCATCTTACTAGAGAAATTAGAGCTTTGGATACTTTTCCAAATGCTTCAAATAACCATCTTTTCTTTTCTTTTTTATCAATGTATGTTTTATCAAATAACCATGGCTAATATGAGAAGTGTCACATTGTGATAATCTGCTTATCCACTAAACTCCACCGACCTTTACTTCTACTTTTAACACATTGTTTTGGTTGGTGGGAAATAAAACAGAGCTCAAAGAGAGTGAATATTGGACTTACAATCATCAGGTGGTCAGGAACACGACTCATAATGAAAGCTATAGTTGCTCTGTGTCTGCCGAATGTTTGAATAAGCAACTTCTGACAGATGATAGATAGATAGATAGATAGATAGACAGACAAGATACAGCTTGTTGTTTTGCTTCTAAGTAGTGACCAAATAAATTAATGCAGGCTTAAAGATAAATACTATATTTTGTCACACAAATCCCCTTTTTTGATTACTTTTAATCAAATAAAGATAAGGAAAAGGGCAATCAATTTGATAATACATTAAGATTATAGCATGCAATGTCTGCAGTGCAGTGATGATACATTATCTACAGGAGGGTTGGAAAAAAATGGACTGCACATATACCTTAAATGTATCGAATTTGATTAATCTATATAACAAGACCTTCTTAATCCAATTTCCACATTCTGACCATCGGAATATGTATTCAATTCAGTGTCTGAAACATTCTTCATGTAATGTCCAGACATTGAAGTGCAGGGACATCACGTCAGAGGATTATTGACCATCCCTGACATGATTTGTCTTTCTGTTAACCCCATTCATTTTTACCCTTGCATTACCCACTGAAGGTCAAAGGTAGCTCTGAATTGTACAGCCTATGAAACCTGTATTGGGATTTTTGGATCGGATACTGCAGCCAGTTTATTAAAGCTTTAAATCAGCTACATACTACATACATCATACTGTAGATACATTGGTGTAATTACAAGGAGCAACATTAAAGTAAAGCAGCTTTACATATTGCAGCATTCCCCTGTGATGAGTTATTACCTGATGTCCATGTTGATTACAATTCAATCAATGAAACACAAACTGGACAGTTAGCCTGTTCATCAAACTCATGCTACAGACACACAATAAAACAAAGCTAAATGTTTAAGTAATGTTGTTGTGTTTATGACTGAGCTTTAAATAACTGCTGTTACCAGATTAATGTCAGTGCAATCATAGTAATGATGCTATGGTAATACTATTATACCAATAAGATTAATATTTCTTCTTCTTCTTTAGCGGACAGCTGTAACCCTGTATGGCAATAACAATGATTCCTCATCTGCAGTAGGAGGAGCAGAAGGTTTGTCATTGCATCATTTATCCACCTTTTGTCAGGTGACAATTCTCTCAGTGAAATGACAATGTTGGACACTCTGCGTTAACGTATGGGCAATCAGACAAATTGATTCAAATACAAACACCAGTGGATGAGATGACAACATCTGGCGAGCAGATTAAGTCCATGTCAGCGGGCGATGGTTTGTGTCAGGGAGCGAGCAAGGTGCATACATTAGACTAACAAAGGCATTTTGGGAAATAAGCTTATTTCAAATCTTAGAATCGAAGATCAAAACCCTCTCATGCTAAATATGATGCTACAGCCAGGAAAGAGTTGGCTTAACTGATCACAAAGCCTGGAACAGAGGGGATATAGTTTGATCGCAATTGTTCGTAACCTACCAGAACCCCTAAAACTCACTAGGAAACAACTTTTTTTGCTTAACGTACAAAAAGAAATTGCCTGCCAAGAAATAGTCTCACACATGACACCTGTAATCAATTTATTTCTATCTGCTTTGCTTTCAGCCATTTGTCATTCACCATGGAGAAACAATTTAGATAAAAAATTCTGATGGTAAATAAAGTGCACTGACCGATAAAGTTATTCACAACCAAGAGGTTGAGCCCCTCTAAAAGTCAGAAGATAAATTACGAGGGTTGACAAGATAACATTAAAAAGATGTGAAGAAGAAAAAGCCTTGTTTTGCTTCACCTTTTCTTCTTTTCTATTGAATTACTAAACAATTTGACCTTTCAACTTCAGGCCTGTTCAAATTAAGCCAGAACAGTTTACACAGCAACGTGTAAATGACCATTTGACATGAGGATAATTCCTTCTGAGTTCTACCATGGTTGACATTTGTGGTTAAGAATGAAATTTGCCACAGGAGGTCCCTAGAGTATACACTTGAATGTCCTTGGTGATCACTTGACTAGTATCATCTGGAGTTTTTTTTAATTGGGTTGTTATTAAAATATCTGTACACATATTACATTCTAACAGAACGGACAATCATGTTCCCATCGGGATCATTTGTAGGCACTTTATTCCTGTGCTCGTTTTCATTATCTGTCTTAAAAAACAATAAAGTCTTTCTCCTTGCACACTGAGCTGTTTGTGGTCGAGCCATTGGCCGATAATGTGCGTTAGTTATTAGGGTTTGTATGATATTCATATGTTATATCTGTTTACATGGATTTGCGTGCACATTTCATGCCAAACAACAATACAATTGTTGTGCCTACACAGAGTGTCCAGTGTTTCCCGCAGGATTTTTTTCAGCAGCGGTGCTGTGGTCCCCGAACCCTCTAGGGGGGTCCGGGCCGGGGGCATGCCCCCCCGGCCGAATTTTTTTTGTACCCTGTACATTGGAATCCATGAATCTGGTGCACTTTGAGAGGAGAATATGCACTTAAATCCTATTCAAACAGTCCTGTGTATTACTGTAGATAGGATTATTGGTGTTGTAACTTTGCCTTTTGTGTCTTCATTTACAGATTTTGACATTTTTGTATAGAAATTAATATTTAAACAAAAAATGCCACAACGCAAAAATTATTTGCACAATTTATTTACAGATTTTTGCCTAATGCTTAAACACTAAAAGTGGTTGCTATGCCCAAAGCATCACAACCTCTGACTTTTGTAACCATGCCCTAAACAAAAGCACCAACCCTACAAACACAGTAAGTGCTTTGCACTGTGTTTGAAATTCTCCAACACACTTCTTTCAAAACACTACACACTGTTTTTTACATAAGACACATTGTTCAAAAATTAAATCTCCTGCAATCATGGACAAAACACCTCTCAGGATCTACCACTGCACCCTCTCTCTCTTGTTCTCCTTGCTTCTCTGTCACTTCTCTTTCCTCCCTTACTTGGTCTACCTGTATTTTCTGTAATAAACTTGAGCACTTAAACAAGTACGAAATGCTAGAAATCTTATTTGTTTCCTTCAAATTACCCTATAGACATGTATTTGTAATGTTCAAATACTATCACCTATATTATGCATTCAAATCCAAAAGAAAATTCTCATTAGCTTGAAAGTTTGCTTCCCTAATTTGCTTTACTAACCTCAGCTCCTCCATTGTCCCCGTCTGCCTTTCTTTTTCACCCAGCTTTTTAGACTCATCTGCAAATGTAATATATATTATTTAACTATGTATATATACATTGTGCACAGTGCATCCCTTAAGAGCTTGTACCAGCCTTTTAACCTTTGAGCCCTAAGCCATTTTTGAGATGTTTTGGTTTACCTGGATTTATTCTCTTATTAAGATTGCATTCATCACCCCTATAATGCATAGCTGTCAAGCTATCATTTATTTGGGCCACAACCTGGACTATCAGAATATGTGTGCTGCAGTGATGTCGTTTGAATGTAGGAAATTATCAATTAGACAGTAAAAAAGCTAAAAATATCTCACAATTATTTATTGATATGACATAAAAAGGCAAATTGATTGAGCTTGTTATTGCTTAAAACACTTCTTCTTAGTCTTGGGAGTCAAAAAGTGATGAGAAAATTATAAAATAAATATAAGTTATACATAGCCTAATAGAAACTATTCATGCTCTAAGAAGTCCATAGGCTTTTTCCCTGCATGTATGCTAATGACCACATGCTTACAGGCGATTAGCATAAATCCCTAACTAAAATACGCAATGAAAACGGATTTTATATGACAATAAAGAACAACATCGGATCTAACAGTATGGATTCATTTTTCAAAGTTCCCTTAAATACATACACACACACACACACACACACACACCTGTAGTCTACTAGAGGAAAAACGGCACGGAGGTTGCGGTTTATAGCCTAGATAAAAATTAAATTAAATTACGATAGGGCTCAGAGAGTTTTTAACACTGGTGGTCACAGCGACACATTTTAGCAACTTACGCTCTCTGTCTCTCTCTCTCTCTTTCCTTCTTTCTTCGCTCTTCCGCTTCACTCGCTGCTAGAATCAATGTAACTTTGCAACCGTGTAGGCTACTACTGCCAACAACTGCCACACTCGCTGTTCTTTGATGTTGGCTACGTGATTATGTGCCGTGTGCTGCGCAATTTACGTTACGCGCTGCCCATTTTCTAAAAGGAGCTACGTACCAAAAAAAAATAAAAAATTGAAAATGCGGAGGAGAAGGATTTTTATAGCAGCGGCGCACGTTCATTCAGCAGCGGCGCTGCGCCGCTGCTGAATGAACGTGGGGGAAACACTGGTGTCTCATTTGAAATGTTGTAATGGGTTAATGCTGATGCCATAGTGCATTCCAAGAGACAAAGTCTAACGCATGTTTACATAAGTTTCTCTGTAGAGTACACCATCCCAGACCCCTGTGGAGGTCATAAACTAATTTAAGATGGGATAGTCCATTCTAAGAGGGTTAATCCAACCAGACCTT
This sequence comes from Hyperoplus lanceolatus, assembly GCA_026929865.2. Lineage (NCBI taxonomy): Eukaryota > Metazoa > Chordata > Actinopteri > Uranoscopiformes > Ammodytidae > Hyperoplus > Hyperoplus lanceolatus. The sequence continues at coordinate 15,888,118 of CM049404.1, read as the reverse complement.
TGGGGCAGGATGAAACTCTGTTTGAAGCCATTGTAAGTTGAAACCAGGCACCCTGATGTGTTTACCTTATCACATCTCTGTGACAAAGCTTCAAAGCTTTCTTTTCCTAAGGAAGGAAGAGCATTGTATTGGCTGGTTTGAATGTAAACACTGCTTGCTGATAAGACAACTAACTTCTGATTGGATGAGGATGCATTTGGACTGTTTTAATACAGGATGCAATACTCTCATCTTTGCCATTCGCCTTCGGCTTCCAGCCGTGATAGAAGGTACGAGATGCTTAAACCTGAGGCCTAGGAATAAGCAACCAAGTCCCAGTCTTTATTCTCGCTGGACGAGTTCATGGACTGCTTGAAACATCTTCTTCTGTTTTCCCGAATTCGAGAGAGTTTCCTACAGAAACCGCTTCACCAGAGCTGAAGCACACCTCAACCTCTCCTCAAAACAGAACTACCCCACACGCGCAAAGCGTGAGCAAAGACGCAGGATCCTTTCATCAAGACGCCTGCACTGCCCGCTCCACGGACCGGAGCCAGCCAGTGGACCCGCCGAGAAGTGAAGCCGCCTATCACTTATCATCTGGGCCGTTCCTACGCTGCCCCAGACACAGCGCCAGCAGAGAGCAAGGCCCGACGCAGAGGGAGTTCTCCGCTTTCTCCTCTCCTCCTTGCCTACACTGCCCATCGGACCGCAGACAGCCCGCTGTTGCCAAGAAGAGCTGCTGATCCCCTGCTTTCCTTCCGTTGGCATGGTGAGGCACGCTGCCCTTATCAGCTGGGCTGTTTCCATGTCTTCCACAAGACGTGCTCCATCCGAGCGCAAGGCCCGACAAGCGGCCTCCTTTTTCTATCTTCATCTTCTCCAGCCGCCTTCAACCAATCATCGCTGGAACAAGCGATTCACGTGAGGCTATTGTCTGGGCTAAGATAGTTATTTTATGTTGTTCATTAACTTGAAGTAAACCTAAGAGCTGACGAGCTCTCTATTTCCTGATTTAAAGTAATTCTGATTGACTTGTGTTTTACATAAGTGTTTTTCGTTCACAGTGTTTTTCTCCCGTTAACCGGGAATGCATTGATGTGTTTTTGTTGCTGTCACTCTTAAAGCCAGTGAGTTCTTTCCTTTTTATCAATTCAACTCAGTATGCAAATGCGCATTTGCAGCCACTGTGTGATTGGAGGAAACAGCTCACTACGCGCTGGAGCTGCGGCTACTGTCTTTTGGTTCCTCTCCTTCTCATTTCTAACTACGCACATCACACACACACACTGACACTCATGATTTTCCCCTCAAGTATTCTTAATGAATACCTGAGTGTTGAGTTGCTGTAATTTTAAAGTTAAGATCGCGTGAAGACAAAACCAAAGTCTTGCCTCATCATCCTTTATAATTCTTATGTGTTTGATTGAAGCAGTAGGTTACATACATGCTTTGCATGCTACTTCCCCTACTGATTAAAGGTAGAATATTCAACTTTTAGAAGTTGTCTACATTGCTATTAGCAATATATATTATAATTTCCTTGAAATTAATAATATTCTGGACTTTGACCAAATCTACCCCTTATGAATTCCCAACACAATATAACAGAATAAGATCCTCCAATGGCAGGACATTTTTTTCTCTTGCAAATATACAGTGCACATTAGACACATGTGTGGGTTCCCATTCTGTAATGTCCAATGAAATAAATATACAGTACCTTGTGCAACTAGTGCTGCCACTAACAATTTTCATAATTTATTAATGTGCCAACTTGTTTCTAATTTAATCAATTTATTGTTTGAAATGTAAAATATATAGCCTATATATATATATTTTAATTTTTTTTCTAAGTGTGGGAAAAATGCAAACTTTTAAATTTGTACAACATTTAATTTTGTCTAAATGCCTGCAAATTGAATGATATTTCCATAGGCCTTGTGTGCACTCTGACTAAACGATCAGCACATAACTATTAAATTACTGGACATTTGAAGCCGTTTGCAATAAGCACAGCCCAAAGCCTTTTCCATTCATGCAGAGTGATCTGTGTGTTAATACATACTGGGGCGACTGTGACTCAGTTGGTAGAGCGGGTCGGCCGATGATCAAAGGGTTGGAGGTTCGATCCCCATCCTGCCACCTGTGTCATAGTTGTTGTGTCCTTGGGCAAGACACTTCACCCACCTTGCCTCGTGTGAATGTCGATAGTTAGCCTGCTATCGGTGTATGAATGTTTGTGTGAATGGTAATGTGTAAATGGGAACAGGTCTCCCGTGTAAATGGGAACAGGTCTCCCTTGCAAAAGAGTCTTCGGACTCAATGGGATATACCTGTATAAATAAAGGTTAAAAAAATAAATAAATACTGTGTGTGTGTGCATGCACCTCCAACCAAGGTTTCAACTCTATTAGCCCTCAGACGGGCAATTCCAGACCATCTGCACCTATAGATCGATCTGACTGACCATATTGACAAGGACAATGAGACGAGAGGCTGCGTCTGCAAAACTGCCATCGACTGTCTGTCAAATGTGCATTAGTTATGAGGGTTTATATTTTCTTTTTGCGTGGATTTGCTTGAACATTTGTTTTCATCTACCATTAAAATAAAATTATCTACCCTGACCCTGCATTACGCACACGCAGCCATTACATGCTTTTATATAAAAGCAGCCAAAAATTTGACATTGCAATGATCTTTGTTTATCTCCTGCACCAGCTGCTCCAGATGAAGCAAACAGCCTTTTGGTGGATACGCTGCCATTGTAAACTCTGTTCTGAGTGGATGGCTGATTTATCAACTATTTCCAGTTGCATTGTAGTTTGATTTATTGTACTATGAGCTCCCCCAGATATATTTTACAACTCTAGTTTTAAGCTACATCTCATATTTGCATTGTTTTAGATTCAACTGACGGACCGACAGAAATACAAAATAAGTCAAATGAGATCCACTTTGGCAGCACAAACATGCTACTTGCATAATAAAGCATCTGTAAGATTATACAAATATTCTGAAAATATGGCTTGAATTCATGTTGTACAAAATGCTTAATGATAAGATATTCTTAACGGATACTCCATGAACATATTAAGGAAGTAACTGAAGACAGAGCTATAAAGGGTTGACACATCAATATTTCATTGAATAGGAAAGTAATTTACAAGAAGTCCATTGTTTTCTACAAAACAAACAAAAAATGAACTCAAGTGTTTTTAGGATCCAGTCTGTACCAGGATATAACACAATATTCCTCTTTTCAACTCGCAATCTCTACTGAGCTTATTGACTAGAACTCATCCATTTGTATTGCGAGCGGATAGCATGTAGCCTCATGCTAAAGCAACTTTTGTGATTGTTAAAATGTTCTTATTTCACCATCATCAATTAAAAATAATCTAATTGATGCTCCTTCATGTTAAAGGCCAATACATGCAAAAGTGACAACATTTCCATTGCCCTCAGCTTTACTTTGTCTTAAGTGCTTATTATCAGTACATGTTAGCGTGCTAACAATACAAGCTAAGATGGTAAACATAGTAAAAATCACACCTGCTTAACACATGTACGCATTGTTAATAATTTATCCAAAGCACCACTGTGAGTAAGTGCAGCTGTGCAGCATAACATTAACATTGACATTTTACAAAAAATATCAATCTTGCAAAGTCAGGGTTGATTAATATTCTCATTCTCATGGATTAAATATGTTTCCATGTTGTGTTCAACTGAAGCAGGGTCATGCGGGAAACACATTCTTGGAATATTGTAGTAGACAAAACATACTAATTGTATGTTTTTCTAGTCAATGTGCTGTCAAAGTATATCGTACACATGCAACATTATATCCTGATGCAAGCATTCATGTTATTGCAGGGAAATAACTTGTGCATGCTTCAAAGCTATTTTTTTGTAGAGTGTGTTTAGCTCGCAGTATGGCTGTGCAAATAATCTGTTCCTCTGTCATGGATTTGTCGATGTTATTAGAAACTCCAGTGCTTTATGACATTGCAAAATGACTGCGAACAAAGGCTGTTACATCATCTGTTATGGAGTGTGCATGTTTTATAGGCAATAAGTGTAATTAAACAGAACCATTTCACCCAAATGAGAGCAACCTCAAATCTCTATCACTATTGTGTTACATAATTTACAGCCATACAACAATATACCAAAATAAAATTATCCAGTGTTTATCCAATACACATTAGATCTCAGTGCCGTGTCTGCGCTCCCATTCTGTGATTTGCAAGGGAAGAAAACTACCTTGGGCAACTAGTGCTGCCACTAACAATTTTCATTATTAATAAATCTGCCTATTTGTTTCTTAATTAAAATGTTAATTAAGTTGATCAAATGTTGAAAAAGTGCGGAAATAAATGCAAACTCGGTGCCAATTGACTTGTTTTGTCTAAACATATTCAAAAGAAAGACAGAAAATCCACATTTGAAAAATATTAAAAATTGAAGGTAACTATTTCCGGTTAAAAAGTTAATGAATGTTTTCCCAGATTCTCTGCAGGGGGCTGGACTATGGAAACCTATATGTACCACATCTGAACCACATACTGCACCAAGATGTCAAATTAATTCATCCACTGATCAACAGCTCATTAAGAGAGAACAAAAGTAATATCATTGTCAGAGTTGGAGGTTGACATATGCAAACCCTAGGAGGTCCAATGCATGAGAGCCAAATGAAATGACGTGTTTTCGAGGAGAAGGGAGCTTGACTGGAGCACATCCACTTGTTGTTTTCATTCTTTCAACATGTGGAAGATTAATACTCACATCTAATCAACCACATAAAACTGTAGCTGAAAGAGTTTGCAAGTTTTCTATGTCTGCCTATCTCCATCTTTCTTAACGGAAACATTCTCCGTACCCCTGACATGTAATCATTTTGATACCCTAACTCTCACAGATGTGAGAACCCACACTGATGCTCACACGCACAAATACGCAATTGACACACCCTCCTCTTCCACACACTGCTACACACACACACACACACTGCCCCCCCCCCACCACACACACACATACACAAACACACACACACACACACACACACTGTGGCAGGTTTTCGTCACTCACCTTGGCTGTTGGGTCCCCCCTCTCCCTCCTCGCAGCCCGTTATGTTGTTCTGCATCATCTCTCCTCCTCAGGCTGTGCACATCTCTTGGTGTGGTGCCTGGAGAAGGGCTCTGGGTGGGCTGCTGGAGCCAACAACAAGATGGGCTTGACTTCTGACTCTCACAGCCTCTTTCCTCTGGCCTCTGGTAGCTCAGTGGGGGGGAAAAAAGGGAAAGCAAAGCAATAGTTTATCCTCTTTTTTGACTTTTGTCTGTTGCCTGATAGCCAGTGTCTCTCTTCAGGGGGAGGATGCAGAGACTGAGAGAGGCTGCAGGGGAGAGTTGATGATGGTGCTCGGTGTCACTCACACGCACGCTCCTGGTTTCCCGTGCGCCTCTCGCCCCCAGTCAGTTTAATTCTGATGACTACATTCATCATGTATTTCAGAAGGTATTATCCCTCCCTCCCTCCCTCCCTCCCCTCCTCTTTCTCTCTCCCTCATGCACGTTCATCATTATCCATCTCATCATGAGAGAGGGATGGATGAATGGATGGAGAGGGATTGAGAGACAGAGGGAAAGCACGTCAGATGTACTGCCTCCTGAGATTCTGCATCTCCTTTGATGTTCTTTTCAGATGGAAGACGAGATTCCATTTCATTACGGCGTATTGATGCCTCTTTTGTTATCCCCCCCCCCCCCCCGCTTCATTCTCTTTTTATATTTTCCTTCGTGGTCAGGGTCCATTATCTGTAGAAGGGCTGCAGGCTGCACTTGTATAATTCTGAACTTTAAATGCATGCCTCTCAACAGTAGCAGGCGCACACACACTGGTTGAACAGCCGTGGTTTGAGGGTTATTTTAGTCTTCTGGGAAAAAGTGTGGGAGAGACGATTTTTGGATTTTTTTAAAATTTCATCACTGCTTTTTATTTAAAATCCTTATCTATATGATAAAAACTGAGACAAGTAATAGGCTGCTCATAGTGGATTCATGGGCAGTGATGGAACCTGTAGTAGTTTTTAAACTTGTCCTCGTTTTCATACCATAGATCCCTCCATGCTGACTGCATTTCTAAATATTGGTGAGCATGTTGAAAATCCCATTACATTCCACACGGTAATCCACAGGGTTCAGTTCTTTGCCCAACTCCTCTTTCCATTATACATGCTTCCACCAAGCCAAAATGCACAACTACTCCAATTTAATATTTATATCTACAGTATGTGGACGACACACAACTTTACATTTTGTAAGCACCTAGTGATACCAATGGTTTAAAATCCTCAAGAGGAAACTATAAAAAAATACTTTAGATCTTAACTAGAACTTTTGGGAATTGAAAGACTGCAAAATAAGTGTTAGGGTTACTGGGTTACCGATGCTGATTCTACAAGAGACAATATTACAAGTGGACAATGATTTGAACGATTTCAACATTATTGACTGTAACCGTAAGACTGCAATAGTTTCTGCCTGATTTCTGTCAGTAAATTATGATTATTGTATGGGGATGACCTAAAGGACATTGAGTGAAATTTCCATTTTTTAAGCAGGGTGACACAAGGCAGCTGAACAGAGGTGGTAAAAAATGATAGATTGTGACAAATGACAAATTAGAGAAATAAAAGACGTGTTAGAGCTAGTTGATTCGGCTGAGGGGACAATATGATTGTAGGAGAAAGGTGAGGAGAGGCAACAAGGTGAGGCAATGAAGGAAAAGATGGGCAATAAATAGAGACAAACATATGTCTGTTAAAGACTGAAAAGCTTCGGGCTCGTCGATTATACAGTCTAGATTGGTGCATGTTTCATCGGTACTAAAGTTTAGAGAGCTCCACTAATCCACGCCACCTGCCTGCTGAAAAGATAGCGGGGCCAAAAACACAACTGGCATTTAATGGATGACAAGAGAGAAAAAAGCTATAAGCCTTTTTTACAAACCATTAGTATGTGTATGCTTGACATTATGTAACAGTGAACTGTGTGCCCATTTCTGGTAAGATGATCTCTGAGTTTTGGCAGATGTTCAGTGACGTTATCCCTCTCTGACTGGCACCAGCTATAGGCTGCATCATTTTCACTTGTTTCATGCCCAATTTTCAGGCCTTTGAAATCTTAAACAGCAGAATCAGAATCAGCTTTATTGGCCAGGTTTGCATAAACAAACAAGGAATTTTACTTCGGCAACCATTTGCTCTCCAAGTACAACATTCATCATGAATTCTCAATCAGTAGACACTTGAGAAAGCCGTCATGTTCGAGTGACAGGGAGATGGAGGATGGAAAAGGAATACTAATGCAGGGAAGGAGAAATTTGCTGACACTGGTAGGTAGGGAGAGGGTCACAAGAGGGGCAGGGGCATTTTTTTTTATGAAGGTAACGGGGCATTTTAGCCTATAGTGAAGGAGCACATTTAACAGAAGAAAGACATAAGACGGACAGGTTGTCAGATGTAAGATTATGGATTTGCATCAATAGCATAACGTTCGCAAGCTTTCTTTTACCGCTGTGTAAAAGGCTCTCAAATTGGCTATGAAATTGTAAATACCAGATTCAAACCTGGGCAGGTTCCATAATAACTTGGTTAACAGTGTACATGCTGTGACTCATGGCTGGCGGTTACTTACTTAAAAAAAACCTTACATGGAAAATTTCCATAAAATCCTATCTTGTACTTTCTGCTGTATCTCTGGCTACTCCGTGATCAGCGCCAATTAGAGATCAAAATTCTTCCTGTAACTTAATGATCTCAGTGTTTATCATCATAATCGTCCTCTACCTCGATGCAGTGGCACCAATTCTGCTTTAAATCATTGCAAGATCAAGAAGGTGCAACAATATGACATAGTTAAAAGAGTTCCAGTCAAACCTTAAATTTGGAAAATGTGCTGGAAAATGCGTTACTATATATACTGTATGGCTGCACGTACATATAGCATGCGTGTGGTGACACTCACCGTTCCCTTGCCCTGTCAGTGAGTGTCGGATGGTGGCTGGGCTTTGATTGGCAGAGAGCCTGAGAGCCATCTTCATCTGGGCCAAGCGGCTTTAGCTCTTAACCCATGGGCACCAGCCTCCCTCCCTCCTCGCCTGTCTGCCTGCTGCTGCTGTTGCTGCTGCACATGTGGCTCCGGATACTACTGCACACACAGGCATTCACACCTGTGTTGGTATTCAAAAGCATGCAAGCACGCAAACAAGTTAGCTACAAAGAAAGCTTTGCAAACACTCAATTACACACACACACAAACATGCGCAAAGACACAAAGCACATCGGAGGCAATTTCCAGTTTCCCCTAATCCTGCAGATTAAGGCCACGTAGCGCTGGATTGAAATCCACTTTTTCTATTTTCCCAATGAAGGGCAGGGCCTGTTCTGTGAGTAACAGTTGTTTATTTAGCTCCGGACACCGGTATGACAACCCACCTTTGTCCCACCTATTACGATGACTTTTATATTTACACAAGAAATTTAGAAATATCAGGATTGAGCCCACGATTGATCAGCGCAGTTTTATCAAATTAAACATAAGAGGTTTTGTTAAACACTCAGTGCTCAGTTCAAATATCAACAAGCTTTCTCTAGAATCTTTAACTCCACCTCTAACCCTTTTCTTTAAACGTATTGCCAACCTATCAGTAAATAAAATCAAAATACAGTAATAGTACACAACTGCTAATGTTAATTTGATGTGTTCTGTAGAGCAAAATACAAACATGCAAGCATTTCACATGGATCATAGCCTATTAAAAGCCATATGAAATGTTCACTTTGGGAGTGACAGGTCTTTTTTTATCTGTTGCTTGTAACATGTCTTTATCTCAATTTTAAATATCCTTTTTGGCGACCAATCGAAACGGGTTCTCAAACTAATCAGAGTCATATCAGACTGACTCGGGGTTCTGTGTGGGATCAGCTGTCCAAGGAACGGACTCTCCCCTGCTGCTAGTGCCTCGTATCAGCATTGATTCATCGCCCAGCAGGACAGTACTTTCTACTCTCACACCTGTTCACTCTCTATGTTCATTTTGCTTTGCTCATTGGTTATCTGTCTGTCTCTCCTCTGGCAGCATCTGAAGTCCTCCTGCAGACACGCTATTCACATTTTACTTTAGTATTACCATGTAAACATCTAGTCAATGATTCGACTCCTTTGTCAGTTTATCTTATTTTCTGTACATATGACATCTATTGCATGATGTCCGTTTGGGAAGAGGGATCCCTTCCTCTGTCAACTCTCGCTGATATTTCTCAATTTTTAAATCCCGATAAAGGGTTTTTACTGAGTTTTTTCTCAGACGAGCTAAGGGTCTGAGGGCAAGGTGTCATACTGTATGGAATGTAAAGCTCACTGAGGCAAATGTCTATTAGTGATATTGGGCTATACAAATAAAACTGATTTTATTGTATTTTATCAGAGTAGCCTTGATGTAGCTCGCACTGATAGAGCCACCTCCGCACACTGCCACACGCCCGCGCAGAAGGTGACAAAGTGCAACATGCAAACGTCCTTTTACTACCTACAGGGGCAGTTAGTTTCATCATTATTGGCAACGCTGTCCAGGGAGTTTTAAGATTTACAACTGATATGGGGCCCTGGGAGCCATCTGAAGAGGAGGAGGGATGAGAGATACAGCTGTTTTCAATTTGCCCCCAAACTGAACTCTGAAGGACCTGCGAGGACAGGTCTCCAATCCCAAGCATTTAGCCTACGTAAACAACAGGGAGAGAAATATATACCCTGCCCCTGCCACCTGCCAGCTTCTTATGCTCCCATCTACCCTTGGCCCCAGCCCTAAGAGAAATGCAGCTATAAGCACAGAGGGGGATTACTAGGCATTGGTCAATAATATAAACCTGTCCCTTTTTTCCTCTAAGATACATTTAACATAATTTCCAATTTTTTTTGTGGACTCTGAAATGGAATTAGTCTGACATTTTGGGAAATTGGTTTCTTGAGTTGGATGAGAAAATTGATACTGCTTTTGTGTCTGTCCAACAAATATGAAGCTAAAGCCAGTAAAAGTACAACATTTTTTGTATCTTTCAGCCCCTCAAAAGTGACCTCATTAACATGTTGAGTGTTAAAACAACATGTGGAGTTTGTATGGGAGGTTGTATGTTGTGTATATATATACAGTATATGATTTGGGCTCTGGGATATCTTGGGCGAGGACCAGGAGCAGTAACTTCCTGAAATCTTGTTGTCAAATGAGCGTGTTTCCTCAATTTTTTCTTTTGCATGAAAGTATCCTCTTGTAATTCTCCGCTTCTCCGCTTCACAAACCTTCTTAGCTTTGTGTCTATTCAGTTTCTAGTTTAAAGTGATTTTCTACCGTCAAATAAACCCTGTGTATCATGTCTCTGAGTTTGCCAGAAATACATATATAACAGTATAACTACTGTTGTAACTTTTAAAAATCTTCATCAGGTAAAATTATAATGTGTGACATAATCTTAGTTTACACTGCCACAATATAGTGTACTTATGTATGTGTAGTTTGTGTTAACAGGTATCTGGATTAGAGGGAGGCAAGGCTTTTATTAGCTCATCTGAGCTTCATTTTTGCTATTAAAACACTTCATTACTTCGACATGTTTGACTTGAAATCCTTCTACCTTCCCTGAAGAAAAACAAAGACCGATGTACATGTACGGTCTCCTCATTATTGAGTGCAAATCTAATTAAACAGAGATGTGCTTTGGGAAATCTACTTGGATAATCATATGTGATTAAGTGTGAAATTACATCATGGAAGTCATAAAAAAGCATGCTTCTGTTCTATGGTTGACCTGATTGACAGTGGCGGACTCAGACTGTTTGAAGGGCAGGGGCGAAAAAATTAAAAGTGCACATTCTGGACAACATGGGGCCCCACCAGCATAGCAAGCGCTGCCGTGAAGGCCCCTTTCGGGGCACTTGTTACATCTCCATGTAGCACTTACTTGTGGAACTTTGTGGTTTGGTTTATTTGCAGCTATAGTACTTACGTGATTCCTGTTGTTCTGAGTTTGTACCTTCATTGTTGTATGCACTTAATGGAAGTCGCTTTGGATAAAAGCGTCAGCTAGATAAAATGTAATGTAACAAAACACCAAACACTGAGTTTGTAGATGTAAAAAGAAAAACGGTTGGGCTCATACAAAGAAAAGGGAGGTCTGGGGGTCCCAGAACTGAGCTTCGAAGAAACTGTTTCCCCTTATTCTAGCGACTTTATAAACACCAAAATTAGTTGTTCACATCATTGTGCACTTTCACATTTTAGCCAAAAAAAGGAGGATGCCTTGCTGCTTTCATCTTTACTAACATTTAAGTAAAAATTAGACTGGAGAAAATTCAATGTGCAGCTACGATACAGTCTTTGACCCCTGACAGCCAGCTACGGAAAAGTAGAAGGACGTTTTCCTTCATGTTGAGGTGGTAGCTGACTATTATCGTCTCTCTTGCATGAAATGACCTACACTCGAATGAGGACCGGATCTTGAACGCTAAAAAAATGTATATAGATTTTAAACGGATTATGAAAACTGAAAATATTAAATTTTTCTAACTTGGCACTAATTGCGCTTCTCCACTATGGGTACGGACATACTCTTAATCCACTTTTTGCTTTGTTATCGAGTGGAGATTTAAGCACCACTCGATGTAGCTCAATCAATCAATATCCTTTATTTAACCAGGTAAAATTCATTGAGATTAAAATCTCTTTTTCAAGAATGACCTGGCCAAGAAGGCAGCACCATGATAAAATAAGAACAATCAATCACAATTCTCATACACCACATTCAACGTCAGGTAAAGTACAATACAAGATCAGGGACAAGACTATATGAAGATTGAAATGAGTACAGTTAAAAATTAAATAAATAAACTGGTGACAGATGAATGAATAAACCCGGCTGTTATCAGAAAATAGCTTTACAAACAATTGCATTGACCAAGAGAACTATCTTCTCTGTCCTTCAGGAATCCTTTGAATTCTCCCAAGGTGACCAGCTCCGGCAGCTTCAGCTGCTTTTGCACAGTGTTCCAGGCAGAAGGCGCTGCATATTTAAAGGCCTTTTTCCCTAACTCAGTTCTAGCTCTGGGTACCAACATCTGTAACACATCCCTAGAACGCAAACCATAGCTACATTTGTTTGTGGACATGTAAACACATAGATATGAAGGGACCAGCCCAATAAGACACTTGTAAACAAAAAACAACCAATGTGAGAGTCTGCGTACAGATAGCGATGGACATTTTGCAGTGGCATACAGGGTACAATGGTGGACACGATTTCCACAGCCAGTTAAAAATCGCAGAGCACAGTGGTAGACGGTATCCAATTTCTTGAGGTACTGGTCAGGGGCGTTTATGAACAGCAGGTCACCGTAATCTAACAACGGTAAAAAGGTCGCAGTGAACAGACGTTTCCTGGCCTGCCATGAGAAGCATGATTTATTTCTAAAAAAGAAACCTAATCTAATTTTCAATTTGGAGACCAGTTTTTCAATATGAAGTTTAAAAGACAATTTTTCATCAATAATGAAACCCAGGTATTTGTACGAATTGACCCTTTCAATTTCGGTCCCATGACTAGTTAAAAGCTTTGGCAAAACTTTTGGTAGAGCTTTTCCATTTGAAAAAAGCATTAATTTAGTTTTATCTGTATTTAAAACCAATTCCAATTTTGTCAGCTGTGACTGCAGAACGTCCAAAGCAGACTGCAGGAAATGAAAAGTGTCTGCCACTGATGGGGATGAACAATAAATAATAGTGTCATCTGCATAAAAATGACATTGGTTATTGAGTCACAAAGATTGATTACATAAATAGAAAACAACAATGGTCCTATACGGAGCCTTGGGGCACGCCCTTTGATATAGGGAGAGAGGAGGACGAGGACCCAGCAAACTGGACACATTGCGTTCTTACTGACAAATAATTAGAAAACCAGTCTACAGCCTGCCTAGATAAACCAATTTTGAGTAGCCTGTCTACCAAGGTGACATGGTCTACAGTATCAAATGCCTTGGAAAGATCAATAAAAACAGAAGCACAATACTTTCTACAATCCAGTGATTCAATTATATCATTAACAACTTTTAATGTTGCAGTAATTGTGCTGTGTCGTTTTCTAAAACCTGACTGGTGTTGGGATAAAATATTATTCACGTCTAAAAAGTCTTTCAGTTGGTCACTGACACACTTTTCAAGGACTTTGGCTAAAACACAGTTCAGAAATAGGCCTGTAATTGTTTAAAACTGTAGGATCACCTCCTTTCAACAAAGGCAGGACATAGGCAGATTTCCAAATGTTAGGAATCTCATTATTAGAAAATGTCAGAGCGACGCCACATGAAAGCAACGCCTCTTTTGCATTTCCCATTGGTCAGCTACCAAAGAGAGGAACATCTGCACCTCATTAGCTAACCACAACATGTTTTTTCGGTTTGCCATATTCTTGCTCCACAGGGCACATCATCATCATTTAGGCCTATTGTACGGAGGGGCAACCTAGGGCACTCAATCATTTTTGTTCAAGGGCAGACAATAAGGCACTTTCTCTCGTTTTCACCACCATAGAGGGCACTTTAGCAACACTTTTTCAACCATGGGGGCACTAGAATGACACCAGAAGGGCAGAAGGGCACCAGAAGTACACCAGAAGGGCACTAGAAGGGCACCAGACGGGCAGAAGGGAACTAGAAGGACACTAGAAGGACACCAGAAGGGCAGAAGGGAACAAGAAGGACACTAGAAGGGCACCAGAAGGGCAGAAGGGAACTAGAAGGGCACTAGAAGGGCGGTAGGGCACTAGAAGGACACCAGACAGGCAGAAGGGCACTAGAAGTACACTAGAAGGGCACTAGAAGGGCACCAGACGGGCAGAAGGGAACTAGAAGGACACTAGAAGGACAGCAAAAGGGCAGAAGGGCACCAGACCGGCAGAAGGGCACTAGAAGGGCACCAGACGAGTGGAAGGGCACTATAAGGGCACTCATTAAGGCACGTCATTGAATTTTATTGTTCTAGAGGGCACATCATCATAATTTATTGTATGAAGGTGCACCCTAGAGGGCACCAAATCATGTTTTGCACGTGAAAAGGGCAGTCATTACAGTTTTTTTTCGATCGCTAAAACTCAGTAGGCACAACTGTAGCTCAATGTGCAACACTCTAACTACAGTCTGCACTACCAACAGTCACTGGATCTGAACAGTTCACTTCACCTGCAAAATAGGCTCATTGCAGCAAACACTATGAACCAGCCTCATTGAGATAACACATACTGCCACTCAGAACACACTCAGAGTATAAACACTGGCATCAAACCCCGATACACAAATGACAAACTTTTAATCTTTACAGTTTGAATAATTTTAGTTATTTCACACGAATTGCGTTATATTTTCTTTGATGAATGAGTGAAATTCTTTCACATGAAATTGTTTATTTTATAACACACCAGTTTTTTTTAGGAAAACAAAAATAAATGAAAATCAGAAGTTTGCTTCAATAGATACACATTTTGTATATTTTATTGAAAACTTTTCCAAATGTAGTATTTATCTGTGTAAATATTCTATAATTGTAATACAGAAATCAATTCCTGTAATGTTGTCATTTACTGTAAAGATGCAACTCTAAGCTGTTTGTTTGCTGGAAAATTCGTATTACAGATGCAACTTCAGATTGGGTTGCATTCTCAACCCTGCCTCTCTCTATGCGAGACCATGATTCACAACAGGGTCTATCAGTGTTGCCCTTACTGTATTTCATCAGACATTACAGCTCTATGTCTTCTAGTTCTTCCTCCACACATCCACACTCTCACTGCCACTCTTCTACCTCCAACAACCTGTCTTCCTTGGTCCATTTCCAAAAAAATATATAATTTTGAGCTTTCCCTGTATATATGTTCACCAACAAGACTAAAACAAGACATCTTAGTGTTTTAGTTGAAATTGCGATCCGCAGTGTTTGAAAGGCATTCATTCTGTTTTGAATGTGTGGTTTACAGTTGGGGCAGCAGTGTGTTAGCATTTGAAAAAAGTGCTGGAAATCCACATTGTTGTGCAGGCTGTGGTTAAGCCATGAGATAGGTGTGTAGAGTTTTGAAAATTGTGTTTAATCAATGAAAAACGAGCTACAGTTTGGTCCGAATGAACCGCTGCTCGGCATACTGTTGTTAGAGTTTTGCACTTGTCGTTCCAGTTGTGCCCACTGTGGTTTAGCAATCGTAAAAAAAACTGTAATTCAGGACGTTTCCTAGAAATGGGCATTAGCAGAATTCTTTCAAGACAAAGGGCAGTGAAAATATGATTGTTTTAAAAAAAGTTGTCATGTGGCTCACTTCACCCCAGCTGTGGGGTAAACTGATCCACTTACTTTTTCCACTCTGAAACTACCATAACAACACATATTGTAACAGTAAGAATCCTGAAAGCTAGCCACACATTCCAGAACTAATGTCGGACTAGTAAAAGAAGGATGGGGTTTGATCAATTATGCAAAGCAAATTTTCTAAACACTTGAAAGTAACTCTGAACCAAATCAAATACAACATATTATAAGCAAGCAACGGCAGCATATTGGGGTGATGTTGCTCCGTCAATATGCCACAAACTCTGAGTAAAAGGGGCTCATGATTCACAACAGGGTCTATCAGTGTAGCCCTTACTGTATTTCATCAGAAATTACAGCTCAATGTCTTCTAGGTCTTCCTCCACACATCCAGTCTCACTGCTTCTCTTCTCCCTCCAACAACCTGTCTTCCTATTTTTGAGCTTTCCCTATACTGCATATACAGTATGTTCACTACTGTTTTTCTCTATTGCTAAAACACAAAACCCAGTACTCTAAACCAAATAACCAGTTGCCTAAACACATTTAGTAAAACTACCCCCCATTTGCCACAACCACAAACACAATTCACCTGTAGACACTGTTCACAAAACCCATCCCCTTTTTCTCAAAACTCTAAACACATTTTGCCTTGCTAAAACACATTTTGCATATATCTTTGCTCCAATATGCATTGTGAAGCTTATGTGATGCAAAATGCCACCCACAGTCAGCAAAACTTGAACACAATGAACATACCTGGTGTCATTCTGTAAACACAAGGACTCGTAATTGAAAACACAAGTTGCAAATGATGTGACCACACCTATATAAGTCAGTGCAGTTTGCTGAAGGTTCCAAACAAAAATGGATGATCAAGGCAGAAGAAGAGGAGTTTGTGTCTGAGGAGGGAGAGGAGCAGGTCAAGGATGGAGAGGAGCAGGTCAAGGAGGGAGAGGAGCAGGTCAAAGAGGAGCAGGCCAAGGAGGGAGAGGAGCGGACCGAGGAGTGGGCCAAAGAGGGCGAAAAGCAGTCCAAAGAGGAGCAGGCCAAGGAGGGAGAGGAGAAGGAGGGCGAGCAAGACAACGCATTTTCATTACAGATGAAATGAGAGCAACAGTAATTGACCAAGTCATTGTCCACAATGACCGAAGTGCGGCATGCCAGGGCATTCTTTCCACGTTGTTTGGCTATGGACAATATTGCCTGTGATGTTGATGAGGTCCTGTGGCCCGACCCAGCCCGACGACGTGATGCCGCCCAATGATTTCAGTGTCAACATACTGTACAACATACTGTGTCAATTTACATGTGCAACATACTAATAAAAGAAATCACACCCTGAACATTGTGTTTTCAATTGTTACTGTACTGTAGTATCTATTGTGTGTAATGGATCCTCCATGGAGTTTACAGTACTCATTTTTGCATTGAGTTGTGATATAACTGCATTTTCTGCATTATGTAACTATTCCCATGAAACGCACAAATCTATAGTAAATGCCCAATATATATTTGAGAATAAATAAGGGTTGTTCAAATGCATCCTGGCAGTTGTGAAACTGTAAAAAGAACAGTCTCACACTCTGAAAATTGTGTTTTTTAATTTTTTTGGTAATGTGGTTAATGATGCTCAGTTGTGTTTACATTTTTGCAGGCCTTGAGCGGTATTGTGGTGTCAGAGTTTGCTTTTGAGTATATGAGCAACTGTTTTGGTGTGATGGGTTGGTTTTGAAAAGAGACAGTGAGGTTGTGTGTACGTAGCTTTAGAAAAGTGTTTTGTGTTTAGAGTTTTGTGAAAAGTGAGGGCAGTATCGTGAAATGTGTTTAAGCAATAGAGAAAAACTGTAACAAGTCTAAAACAGGACACCTTATTAGTGTTTCAGTTGAAATTGCAATCACTAGTGTTTGAAATGCACTGGGCTGATATCCATTCTGTTTTGAATGTGTAGTCTACAGTTGTGACAGCAGTGGGTTAGCATTTGAAAAAAGTGCTAGAAATCCACAGTGTTGTGCAGGCTGTGGTTAAGCCATGAGATAAGTGTGTAAAGTTTTGAAAATTGTGTTTAAGCAATGAAAAACCATTTAGAGTTTGGTCCACATGAACCGCTGCTGTGCATAGTGTAGTTAGAGTTTTGCACTTGTCGTTCCAGTTGTGCCCACTGTGGTTTAGCAATCCTAAAAAACTGTAAGGCATTTCCTCTCGTTTTCACCACTCTTGAGGGCACCTTAGCGCGCTTTTTTAACCATTGAGGCACGAGAGGGAGGGGGGGGGGGGCGGTTTAAGGTTTGACAGTAATCATTTCATGGAAGATTTAAACCTGCAAATAAGATCTTGGCCAGTCGGCAATGGATCATTAGCATTTAGCTCCTACTTTGGTCTCCTCCAATGCCTGAGGAAAATATCTGGCTCTTTGGCTGCTTCACCAGCTACTTGCCAACTGTGTATAACATCGCTGACATTTAGTTCTGAGCAGTTAATGTTCAGTGAGTTTTTCGGTGGGGGGCTTTTTCCCAGGAAACAGCTGCAGTATGCTTTTATGGTTTTGTCCTCTGAAAGACCTCAGTTTTATCTTGGCCATTGTGATTTGACAAGACTAGCCCGTTGGGGTTCAATAAAGCTGGGTCGTTAAGGGGTGGGAATTTGGGAGGGATGGGGGGTCTCCACATTAAAAGTATGGATTGCAAACAGGCGGTAATAAAGGTGCTACAAAGTCTCTGTTTAAAGAAAGAAAATACTTTGTTCTGTGACTTCTAATTATTCAATGATTGTGAGAATGTTCTTTTATTTATATCACAACACTATAATTAGAGGTATGATGAAAACTAAAGCAGTAGTGTGTCTCACTTGGTGAAATGTTCACTCGTGACACATGGACAGAGATGTTTTCCCCTTTAATTTAAATAAATAATTGAACTGTTCTAGATATTTTATATATAATGAATATATTTGATTTCTGCTATTTGAATTTTTTTAACATAGTCATACAAATGACATAATCTGAAGTGAGAAGAAGTTGGATCACAAGCAACAGCTGAAAGATGACAGTAATCATCTGGAACAGATCATTATATCCACTCACATGTTGTAGAGCCATATGGATATAGTTATATTATAATATACCGATGTGTCCTCAAATAACTTTCCATTTATCACACACTTATGCAATAAGCCCCCTAAAAGTATCCTGAATTGATCTGCCGTTTCATCATGAATTATTTATTTTTCGGTCTCTAGTCAAAGTGGTTAGGCAGTTTTTGCTCAGGGAAAATGTCAAATGGTGTAATCCTTTCTAGCAGTGCAATCCTCTCAGCACGATGACGTACTGTAGCTTGAATGATGAGATCAGTGACTGGCAGCAGCCTTTTCTGAACTCACCCTGTGTATCCTAAACCTCAGGGGGCCCCGTCAGTAGTGTAGGCCAGCTGAATAATAGGCAGCAGGTATTACTTCTTCAACCTGGAGCAGTGGCAAGCCCTGCTTACTTTTTCACCTGTCACTTCAAATCAAATTTGACAATTTTTTTTTTAGAAAAAGCCCCCCAAAAATCCGATAATTGCTAATTCATTATCTTTTCTTGATTATTATTAACCAATTCAAATAAATACCTGTACACTATTGCACATACACAGCTATAGCTATAACCATTACAATAGCTACAATAAAAAACATCACTGTGAGGCTCAGAGTGTTTTACATGAGGTTAAAACTCAAACTGTGCCCCGAAATATTCCTACATTGACTTCACTGACACAGATCTTGCCCACCATGGCTTCTTATTACATTTTAGTGCAGGCGTTTCTGTTTTTGACATTTTATGTTACGTTTTTCCTGCTTTGTTGCTGCTGACCAACAGATGGCGACACAGACAGTGGTTCTGGTAGTTCCCTGGCTTATCAATGTTTAAATGTTAAATCTCTTTCATTGGTGTGTAACCCATTCAGTCGACTATGTGCTGAATCCTAGACATATTTCAAACTACATGTCTTGTTGTCACCTTGTGTTCTTGTCAAATTATTTTCAAAGACTCCAACAGGATTATCATTGTCTCTTGTTGACGTCTGCCTCCAGGGAATTCTTGCCTTGATGTTTTCAACACAGCAACCCTGTGACAGAGAACAGGGAATGTAAATCCAGTCATTTGGGAGGATTGTAGAACACTGGTTTTACTGGTTACATTCCTTTTTGTAATTTTTATGAACCACATTAGCAGCTCAAAAACACTACCGGAGGCTTACCTAATTCTATTGAAAACATGTTGCTGGTGAAGGCAGACCACAAACAGATTAACCTTATTTCCTGTGATTACAGTACATCAAAATGTATGTATTTTCATCACAGCTAAAGGAACTGCATGGAACATTTATTATTGATGCAGGATGACCTCAGTGATCCTGATATAAGCTCAAAAGAAGCAATGCCACGCAACCGTTACATAATTAGAAAGTATGTTATCTAAACTGAAACTGATGGAAGTTGAAATGATTATTTTTAAGGAGGAGGCAACATAACCTATTAGACATGTTAAAGTCATAAAGGAATAACTCAAAAACTGATATTGTTCATTGGAAGTTTATTTAACGATTAGCAGGTGGGTCACATTTAAAATATTGGAGGCATATGGATTTAAAATGGACCACAGATTTATATGGCACCTTTCCTGTTGGGATAACAACAAAATTACACCATACAACCAACATCATTCATTAACAGGTTGGTAGTATGACGCAAATACAGATTTCATAAATGTTTAAAAAGATCTCTGATAATGACAAGCTTAAGGTGCGAACACACTACACGCGTTACACGCGTACAGACGCGTATAAAATCGGCTATTTTTCCATAGGGAACTATTGGTTTACGCGCGTACATGGCACGTAGATGCGTGACTCGCGCTAAAGCAACATTTTAGCCGCGTTAGCCGCGTATATACGCGCCTACGCGCGGAGTTAAATTTTTTTAACTTTTTACGCTCCTACGCATGACGATTAGCCGCGTTGGCCAATCAGCGTTGGGCTTGACCTGACGTCACATACATTGGCACGGTCGGAGAACAGTGTACTGTACACAGAGGCTGATGAGAGACACCGAGGAGAAAAATGTATTGCAGGCAGCCGAGCCGGTGCTGTATGACAGCAGCTCGGGAATAGAAGACGTGGGGAGAGTAAACCAGGAGAATGGACTTCCTGGTTAATTCAGTGAATATGTGCGGCTGTGCTTTAGCCGATAAAACAAGTTAGCGCCGTATAGCATTAGTTAAACTCACCTGGTTGTGTGCGGGCTGCTAGCGCCTCATATTATGAACCCAAACATGACGGCTATGTCCGGGGAACTTTCACAACAAGTACAGCGAAGCACCAGTGTTGATCTACGCCAGCCACTGTCCCCTGTCACAGCCAGGTAGGGTAATGTTGGCTACTTGCCTTTATGTTGTGCCGCCGTGCACCGATGCTGCTGTAACAACTGTGTTTGTTATGTAGCTGCCGTGAATATGCAATGCTGTTTTAATGCTAGGCTATTTGTGCTGTTCAGTTTGTGTTTTGGCACAGTTGTTGGCCGTGTTGTTGTTTTTGTGCGGACATGCACGCTGTTGTGTCGGGTCTGATCGCAGCCATGGTTAATTAGGGGAAATACAGTATCGGGAGGGAGACTAGGCACGTTACGCGCGTAGAACTATTTTTGACACAAAATTATCAAGCAACATTTTAGCTGCGTTACGCACGTGAATCTTTAATTAATTAATTAATATAGCCGATCTATTTTGTGTGAGTTAGCGGGAAAAAATATGTTTTGCAGACTGTAAAACACATGAATAAATAGCCTAGACTACAGACAAACCCTCTAAAATCCACTTTCCCGTTCGGGCAACCAAAAAGCAATCTCAACTTGCCCAAACATTATTTTCAGTTGTCCCGGGCAAGCGGGCAACCGTTAGTGTCAACCACTGATATGTCATGTAATATTACATTAAAATATGTTTAAGACTAAACTTAACTTGTGCCTTATGGTGGGGAAAAGTGAGACAGTGGCTCACTTTCCCCCACAGCATTTGGCTCACTTTCCCCCACCACCACAATTTGAGAAAAAACTACCTCTCTTAGCATTTCAGGCCAATCTTCAGTTATCAGCATCACATGGTTTCATATGTTGGTAGTCCATCAACACGTATGATATACGTTTTTCTACGTGAATACATTTGCTTTGGTACAACAGTTGATTAAGTTGACAGCAAGAAAAATTACTTTTACATGCAAAATACCTATTTTGGTGAAAAAAACATGCTTACCACAGCACCATGAGGTCCTCTCTTTCAGGGCCATGGGGAAATTAGAGGGGCTTGCAAACATATATCTCACATGACCACAAATGTTTTCCGTTGCCTAGATACAGGGGGTGGCTCACATTACCCGATGCCTCAGATTCCCCCGTTCTCCCCTATATAGAATATTTAATTATTTTACGCTTATTTTTGAAATACAGAGCCAGAAGAAAGTTAGTTTCACTAATGACGTAACCTTTAAAATAGTGATTGCTTACTGTTTTTCTCTATTGCTTAAACACATTTCACGATACTGCCCTCCCTTTTTACAAAACTCTAAACACAAAACACTTTTCTAAAGCTACGTACACACAACCTCACAGTCTCTTTTCAAAACCAACCCATCACACCAAAGCAGTTGCTCATATGCTCAAAAGCAAACTCTGACACCAAAATACCGCTCAAGGCCTGCAAAAATGTAAACACAACTGAGCATCATTAACCACATTACCCAAGAAATTGAAAACACAATTTTCAGAGTGAGACTTGTTCTTTTTACAGTTTCACAACTGCCAGGATCCATTTGAGCAACCCTTATTTATTCTCAAATATGTATTGGGCATTTACTATAGATTTGTGCGTTTCATGGGAATAGTTACATAATGCAGAAAATGCAGTTAGATCATAACAAATGAGTACTGTAAACTCCATGGAGGATCCATTACACACAATAGATACTACAGTACAGTAACAATTGAAAACACAATGTTCAGGATGTTATTTATTTTGTTACAGTATGTTGTACATTTAAATTGACACAGTATGTTGTACAGTATGTTGACACTGAAATCATTGGGCGGCATCACATCGTTGGGCTGGGTCGGGCCACAGGACCTCATCAACATCTCAGGCAATATTGTCCATAGCCAAACAACGTGGGAAGAATGCCCTGGAATGCCGCACCCAGCCTTGGAACGCCTCCACAGCTACATCATCACAGGCCAGGTCCATAGCCCTGAGAAGGTTCTCTCTGGTGTAAGGTTGGCGCTCATAGACCTTCCACCGCCATGATGAGAAGAACTCTTCTATTTTAGGGATGGAGAGTAGGGTGGCAGACACAAGAATTCATGGCAGCGCAGAGAGTGATGTTTCCTCCACGTTGGCCGGGCACATAAATGATAGCTCTCCGTCCTATGATGTTACGGCCTCTCCTCCTCCTTCTTGTGAGGTTGAAGCCAGCCTCACCCACAAAAATAAATTCATGGGGTCTGGCCATGGACTCCAACTCGAAGATCCTCCTGAAAATGCGTTGTCTTGCTCGCCCTCCTTCTCCTCTCCCTCCTCGGCCCTGCTCCTCTCCCTACTCTGACACAAACTCCTCTTCTTCTGCCTTGATCATCCATTTTTGTTTGGAACCTTCAGCAAACTGCACTGACTTATATAGGTTTGGTCACATCATTTGCAACAAGTGTTTTCAATTACGAGTCGTTGTGTTTACTGAATGACACCAGATATGTTCATTGTGTTCAAGTTTTGCTGACTGTTGACATTTTGCATCACATGAGCTTTACAATGCATATTGGAGCACAGATATATGCAAAATGTGTTTTAGCAAGGCAAAATGTGTTTAGAGTTTTGAGAAAAAGGGGATAGTTTAGGAAAATGTGTTTAGGCAATTGGTCATTTGGTTTAGAGTACTGGGTTTTGTGTTTTTGCAATAGAGAAAAACTGTAATATGTAGGCCTACAACAACAGAAGTGTCGGAACTACAAGAAAAGTCTTTAAGGGATCAACTCTCCTAGAAAAGCTGTTGCTGTTTAAGACAAGCTGCTGAACAAAGGATCAAAAAAGAAAGAAAGAAAGAAAGAAAGAAAGAAAGAAAGAATGAATGAGAAAAAGAAGGAAACAAATAAACAAACAATTTGTGACTAACCTAAGATTTTTCCAGTCACCTAGTTAAAAAAAAGTAACTCATATTTAATGGACGTAATCCATTCTCCAAAAAGCTAAGGATTACGGAATTGCATGATATAAATAAGGAGAAAAAGAAAACAACTATTGCAGGGCCAATCCAACTAAATCGTATCCTCAAATGTTTACTATAATGGAGTACAGTATACACACGTTTTAGCCAAATTGGATAGAGCCATTTAAGCTGACACACATTTTGCCAGGGTGCATACTCGGAAAAGGGTAATGACAATCATATTTTCAGGGGAATCCAGTTGGCCGAATGGTTAAGAAACTGATCATATAACCACAAGGGTTTCAAAGGTTATAAGAGTTCTCACAGAGTAACACAAGTATCTGTACCAGATTTAATGGCAATTCTTCCGATAGTTTGAGATATACAGAGTAGCCTATAACTAAAAAACTAAAATGTTAACCTCATGGTGGTGCTAGATGACAAGTCAGTTGATTCGGCGGCCTGGTTCAATAGTATCCAGCTGCAGCCCCGGAGAACAATACTGAGTCAGGGCGGGAGTACTGAGTCGGGCCGGAATAAAATACTAATACATTTTTAACGTTATTTAGACAAATTATATTGTTTTGGCGATTAAGTTCAGGCATCACAGCTGGGTGGTTAGGGTGGGGGCGGACGTTCATTCCGACATGCTGCCACTCCGACAATTGACTTCTTGTTGTCGCAAAGGCGGCACTTTATTTAATTAGAAAGGGGTCGCGACTCCGACATTTTAAGTTTCCTTTGTCGATAAGAAACGGCCTATCATTCCGACAAGCGATTCCTTCTGTGTCGCCGGTCATATCGCCTCTGCCTCTGTGTCGCTGTTCAATTAAAGGTGCTGATTTCAAGGTGCAGGTGTAGCTTTTGGGTGCTTCATAAATGCGTCTGTTTCGCTGTTCAGTTCATCCTAGGCCTACTAATGAAAGAAGCAAACGTAGGTCTAATGGACACTGTGCTTTTTTCCCCCCCTTCAAATATTTATATCCTAAAATACAACTCATAGGCTAGCCTATTTGCATTTGATTAAAACCAAACAGGACTCGCTTTGATTTTCTAAGAAACAACCAGGGGCTCAAACGGTTTATATTAATGCCGAAGTGCGTCTGTCAAAAAACTGACTGTCCCACAAGCATCGGGATGAAATAGTCTCCGTGCGTTTTTCTGACCAAATAATTAGATAGATAGATAGATAGATAGATAGATAGATAGATAGATAGATAGATAGATAGATAGATAGATAGATAGATAGATAGATAGCAGTCTCAAGACAAAGACAAGACAGACGGATGCATAGCCTACTACCGACGTTATTTCAGTGATGGTTCCCTGGGCCTAGAACAGGCACGGTGCCAGGATTTTTTCTCTACTGGGGCTAAGGAGGGGCTTGACCAAAACGTGGGGGTGCTAAGAAAATAGTTGAGTTTCCATAGCTACAGTTACATTAGAAGGAATGTCTTCTTTTATTCAATAAAAGCAGCGAGTCTGAAGTAAGTGAAGATGACTCTGACTCCGAAGAGACGGCTGAGGCCATGACCAGGGATGCAGCAGACGGCACTTTATAATATATAAGCCCGTTTGTTTTAGGCATATGAACAACTCATTATTTTGCATAGACGTGTCAGAGGCATTTAATCACAAATCGGTCGATTAACTGTGACTTTTTGCAGCGGCAGAGCAAAGACATTGCGATCTTCCTTTAAGCACCACAGACAGCGACCACTGTAATGATCAGAATTTGCACCAAAGCCCTAATGATAACAATGAAGAGAATCTCTATTTAAATGCTGTCCATGCGACGGTGGTGACTGATTGCGGCCGTTTCACTTTACATGTTCTCCTACCGCGCAGTAAGTTTGGCAACATGTCGCTGTGTTTTTCGGGCTTTAGAAATGCCACAAGATCGTGGAAGCCGCAGCCCTTAAGGGGCAGAATATCCCCGTTTATCATTTTAGCCGTCAAACCACAGAGTTTTTATGCTGCATACTTTTCACTGCACTATCTCATTTAGTTTGAAAACAAATCTCCAAACCATTTGTCTCGCCGCAGCAGCGGTATATCGATATCCCATTGCCAAACCTAAAAAGTGTTTTCCAAATAGGCAGGGACAAAAAAAACATCAAATGCTCGGACTGACAAATGCTGCTGAATTAGGCCATTTCAGCAATAAACGTCCGACACCGACAGCGTATTGCATTTTATACAACTTAAACCTTGAAGTAGGCCAATTAAGACACAATAGGCTTGACAGCTGATGCAACTGTTTATTAACTAGTCCAGTGGTTAACTTATTTGAACGGTCTAAAAACCTCAACAACAAATTGAGCTATAACTTATCAAATACAACACATTCAAATAGTTTAATTCGTAGGCTAACCCTTAAAAAAGGGAAATAATAAATAAAACAATAAACAAATAAATAGCCTATATTATTCAAAATATAAGCCTAAAAAATAGCATTACAAATTAAAAGAGCAAAGAAATTAGCAAAAGCAAAAAAAGAAAATAAAGCGACATAATGCGAATGCAATGGGCGGATGTATTGTCCAACGGTGGCAGAAGTTTCACATGGATATTTCATATTTGACAGGTAATTTACACAGTACACATTGATCGGACCCGGGGAACTTCCCCGGGTCCGATTGTTCTGGCCGGGGAACATAGGACCATTTTCCCGGATCGAGCGGGGAAAATAGGTTCCAGCGCTGCCCGACTCGCTGGCTCTCCCCGCGGGGAGAAGCTCCAGTGATGCCCGGCGCAGTCGCCCTCCACGCCGAGCAAATCTGCGGCCGCCGCCCGCCACCCTCGCTCGCTGTGTTAATAATAGGTTTTGAGGAGAGATTGCCAACTGCGCTGTCGCTTTACGCACCACTACTGCCACCGTCATTTTCAGATGTAAGCAAAGCCCTCATAAGCCCACAGTAAAAAGCGTTTACGAGCCATCCCTGGTAATCATTTCAGCCTTAAACCACAGTTTTTTTCTGGGCGGCGGCTCGCGGTGCAGCGAGGACCCTCTCACATCATTCAGGTGGCCTGGCAAGTGCGGCCCCTTACCAAGTGGACCGGCCGAGACGTATCTACAAGGGTTATCATTCATATTGCATACTGCAAGTAGCAGCCTACAGTAGGCTATATAAAGCTATAACGTGAAAACCATAGTGCCTATCAAACAAAAACATGAAGTTAAGGAAATGGATGAGCCCGATATTTTCATATAGGCCTATCCTACAGTTTATGAAACTTAGCCTGGGGCGGGGACTGAATCGTGGGGGGGCTGAACCGGGGCTAACCAGATTTCTAACGGGGCTATAGCCCCGGTTAGCCCCGGTGTAGCGCCGTCACTGGCCTAGAACCATCATTTCACGCCTTGTGATTTAATTTTCGTTGCTCTACAGTATTTCGTATATTATTTTGTTGAAAATATTCATGTTTGGCGGGAAATTGGCGCAGAAAACCGTCATTGTAAAATAGTGTAGGCCTAAACAATCGCCTGCCGTTATTTGCGCTGGGCGCTTATTCAGCAAAACGGTTTTCCAATCGCTTAAAAAAACGGCTATCTATATAGTTGGGGAAATAGGCTACAGGAAAAATTATTCTGTCGGAATGGCGGTACGAAAGTGTGTCGTAGTGGGGGGCTGGAGGAATGGAAGTACGTCGGAGTGGAGGGATGGAGGAAAGAGGGGCTGTCGGAGTGGGGGCCTGTCGGACTGTCAGCATGCACCCGGTTAGGGTTAGGGCAAGGGGACAGGGAGAGGTTAGAATATAGATAGCACATTAGATTAGCCACGGCGCTAGCTCCACTCGGCTAACGGAACACCGCGGCGGCCATCTTGAGAAGGTCACGTCAAACAATAAAAAAGACCGCAGTCCATGAGACCGATAGACTACTAGCCCCGACACAGTACTCAGGCCCGACTCAGTACTCCCGCCCCGACTCAGTATTGTTCTCCGGGGCTGCAGCTAGACTCTACTCGCCTGGTTGACCTAGGCCCGATGAGCGGCGTTCAGGCGCTGCACGAGAGAGCAAGCTGCAGTCTCCTCGTCGGAGCATGTGGTAGGCTACTGTAATTCCTGTCGCCAGCAGGTGGCGCTACGAATGCGCTTAAAGTCGACGTGTGGATCTTGAAGTTTGATTTGTGAGCAGATTGGACTAAGCACAGTGGGGTCAAAACAACTTCCTGTTTCGTGGTGAATCACGGCAAGCTACGGTGAAGGCTTTTGAGAGAATTGAAGGAGCTTTGGGGTATATCTTCTTCCATGTCTCTTATCAATTTTGTTTTGAAAAAATATGAATTTTTAAACATTACCTTTGAGAATTACTCATAATTTCAAAAATATTGAAACAAAATACGGTAACACTTTATAATAACTATCCGTTGTAACTCGTTAATAGATCATTAGTAAACTCTTAATTAATGATTATTAATGATTTGTTAAGTGTTTGTTAGCAGTTTGTTAAGGATTTATAACAATGGTAGATAGTTAATAGCTTAATAATTGAATCAGTTCATCTGGGAGGTAATCCGAGATACCGACGAGGCTGAAATAGGCTATAGACTATACACAGTGCATGGGCAACTGAGGGCAGCCCCATTTTCAAATATTTTAAAATAAACTCAATACACACTGTGCATGCCATGGACTTGAACGTGACGTGATCAGTTAATCTCGGATTACCTCCCAGATGAACTGATTCAATTATTAAGCTATTAACTATCTACCATTGTTATAAATCCTTAACAAACTGCTAACAAACACTTAACAAATCATTAATAATCATTAATTAAGAGTTTATTAATGATCTATTAACAAGTTACAACGGATAGTTATTATAAAGTGTTACCCAAAATACTTTCTTTGGGTTTTGGGGGAGGGCGTTTGAAGCGTTTTTGTGTGTCCTGTGATGATAGGCGACATTTGCTGACTTAAAGAGCAACTTGCAGGTTTAAAAAAAAAACCGAGATTGATTCATAACCTACTCTGGACATGCCCATTCAAAAAGACTATGAAGGATTTTATACGTTTTTCAAAACACAAATATGTAAATTCTGAGAGAAAAGTGGCGTTTTTGAGCTACGCTGCTAAAAAGTTCACAGCATTCGAATACGTCACGGGAGGGAGTCGTGAGAACCTGACCGAACCTAACAGCCTCAACCAATGCACAGTAGTAGGTAGTAGTGAATTGAACTGTTGTCATTTAGTGTGTGCCTTTTTGTTCTAGTAGTTTTACATTGCATTTTTAAAATAATGGAGAAGTATTGTGTACTCCAGCCTTTGAGGAAAAGTAGTCCACGGTGTCTGTAACAGTACATACTGTAAGCCGCGCTAGCTAGCTGTAGTCACCGGGTGTGTTTAGACGTGAAGAGACGGGACTACATCGCTGCCGCAGCCGCCTCCCTCCCTCATGAAACACACGGTGATCATTTTAGACAGGACAGGAGGCTTATTATGCGACACGGTGAAGTTGAGGAGGGGATACCCATACAACACCTGACCTGCGTGGTTTAATAAACAGCTGAGCTGCTTCACAATCTCTGTCCCGAGCCGCAGCTGGACTGACGGTCACGGACACACGGTGGGACACAGACCTAGGACCTAGCTAGGGCCGACCGGACACGGAGCCGTCAGAAATTCATCCCACAGAAACTATGATCTGTAAGTCTTGTTTGCTAATGTTTTTAAACTTCCAAAGTTAGTCGGCATACTAATTTAAATGGTGAGAGAAGCAACGTGTGGTTATAATGTATTGCTGGCAGCATAACCACTAGCTAACAAGTCATAACCCATAGTCATAATCAATTTACTGTATGTTGTATTTACTTTAATTTGATCCTCAATGCTTTTATTCCTATTGTAGAACAAATCTGATAAATCACTCGCTCTCTTTCTCTCGCTCGCTCGCCCGCCCGGCGCCCGCTCTCTCTCCTGCGGTAACGTTATGCCCAGTTCAGACCAAAGATTCGCCTTGCAACTGCTTGCAACTGCAACTCCTTGCGACGAGACCGCCGAAACATTCTAAAACTGGACCTTGCGATTTAACATGTTAAATCTTCTGCGACGCCTTGCAACGGCTTGCAACGCGCTGCAACGAGCAGTTCACACTGCTGCGATTTTCCCCCTGCGACGTTCTAAAACCGTCTCGTCGCAAGCAGTTGCAAGGTGAATCTTTGGTCTGAACTGGGCTTTAGAGCAGCAGCATGTGGAGTTACAATTAGTCCGAGACTATAGTTTCATAACAGGTATCAATAGGCTACTCCTGTCAGTGTTAGATAACCTACACAACACTAGTTCACTTACTGCTGAAACAATAGCAACCATTTACAACGTGATCACAGTGTAGGCGTGTGGTAGTCTGACACATCATATCCTTAGCTAACGCTCAGTAGTAAGTCACAGTCAGCCTGTAAACATGCCATCACTCCCGTCCATATTTCTGTTATTATTTAGTTTTATTTTCTGATCCTTGACTTGTCCTGTTCTCTTAGACATATACGGATCACAATTATAAGTGTGTGTCCCGTCATATCCACATGAATATATTTTTACAAGTGTCCAAAATATCACTAAAACGCATTCATTTCTATTGTTCGAATGGACCGCAGTCGCTCCCGTGACGTCACGGCCTTGTACCTTTTTTTTAGATGCGGATGAACAATTCTCGCACAAAAATAGCTCCAGAAGCCACTGTGATGTATATTTTTAAATATTTTTTTTTAAATCGAGTAGTTGAATTTTTTCCCTATATGCTGTTTAACTGGGGTCTCTAACCTGCAAGTTGCTCTTTAAGTGTTACCTGCCTGAGTTATGATGATTAATTAAAGGTTTCATGTACGTGGTTCGTTTTTGATGTTCCCTTTTTCAACTTTGACCCCTTTTAAATCCTTGGTTTCTTTCTAAAGTTGAAGATCTTCACAATTTAACATCAAGCATGGGTTAAGACTTTTTCAGAAGTGGTTTTAAGTCGATAGCATAAAATCTCAATGACAAGTTTTTTAAATTATGAAACATGAGGAAATCCGGAAATCACGAAAATATGCACAAAACCCAAAAAGGCTAACCTCCGTTAGGGAGTGCCAAAAAAATTTGAATAGGTTTTTTGTGCGCCTAAGGCCGATACATCTTCCTAAAAAGGTTTCATGGTCCTAGCTCATTCCTGCTTCGTGCTATTCTTGAACACCTTCTTTGGGACACTGGGGGGCCATTTTTCTTAGCTACGGCCCTGGTGGCCCAAGTTCTGTTTTCTTCTTTCCGATATGGCAAGGTGGTCAAAAGTGCGGTTAAAGTTGAAGGTGAAAGAAAAATTCTTGTTATTACAATAGGGCTTTCGCACCATTTCGGTGCTCGGGCCTAATATACCGACCGACTAAGTGAAAAGGGTCACTCCTAGGGATGAACCTACACAGATTTAACATGATATACTACAGCTCCCCTTGGTTTCACTGAGCTTCATAATGAGTTTCAACTCATTGTTTAGCCGTCTAGCCCACAATTTGTCTGCTTTGGTTGACTAACTCTTGCTGGTCTCATTGTGTTGTTTACTTTTGTAAAATTCTTAAAACCCATGCGCTTTACGTTTGCACACTGTCATAAATCCCCTTTAATCATCAACACTCGACACATCACCGACTGTTGACACGCTGTCATGGTTTGTGTTTTAAGATCAGGTGGGAGTGACCTTACTGTATGTGCCTAAGCAATATGTGCATATTGAGCAAAGAGGTTTTATTTGACGTCGCTGCAGTTGTGGTACCATCTGTGGTGTGAGAGGATATGAGCCTTCAAAAGAAACACTGGATGGTGACGCTACAGGCAGTTTTCTACCCTGCTCTGGCAGCTGTGGGTATCCCGTGTAAGTAACCTACATCAAAACTCAATGTCAGAGTTGGCAGATCTTATACCAAAGTACAAATCTGTAGGAAGGACTTCTAGAAATGATCCTGTTGATTTTATTGAAGCTGTGAAGTGGTGATGGCATTTGCTAATAGCGAGAGGCTTTTAATGATACAAATCTTTTCTTTAGCCAACATCATCACTCTCCTGATTATATGGAGGAGGAACTGCCTGCTCTCCAGGTCGAGTACATTGTACTTAATGGCCATCTCTGTGGCGGACAACCTTGTTCTGATCTTCATTGTGGTTCTTGAGCTTTCTCTTGAGTACCACCAACAGGAGCCCTTTTGGAGTTACAAGCCATGGTGTAACCTGAGGGACATTTTTACCTACGGCACATATAATGCCTCGACATGGCTGGTGGTTGTGTTCACAGTGGAACGCTTCGTCGCCATCCACACATGGAAACTGAAAAATACAATCTGCACTCCGAGGTGCGCAGCATGGACTATAACGTCAGTTTTCGTCTTCAGTCATCTTTTTGCCATTCCTTACTATTGGTCTAATGCCTCGGTCTACGACAACAACCAGACCAGATGTATATACAGACCGGAGGCTCCGTCTCATTTCATTCACACCATGGTTTGGTTTCAAACGTTGCAGGCCTACATATTCCCCTTCAACATCATTCTCACACTTAATGGGCTGACTCTGCGCCTGATCTCGCTCAGCAATCGGGTTCACACCACTGCTAATTTGACTTCCAGGGTTCCCAAAGTCATGCCCTTACTGCGCTCCAGGAAGAGAAAATCTGTGGTGCTTCTGGTGACAGTGTCCATGACTTTTGTGATGCTGTCCATCACCCGTGCAGCAACTCAAATCATCCTCCGCACTCACATGTACACTTTGGATCGTAATGATTATAACCTCTGTATAAATATAGCAGCAGACACTGGCACCATGCTGAGCCTAAGTAATGCAGCTGTCAACATGTACCTGTATGTATGCACCCAGTCCAAGTTTCGCCAGGAGTTCCTAATTTGTGTTAGACAGGTGTCTCTCTCCTGCAAAAGAAAACTCTTGACATAAAAAAAACTTGGTTTCTTTAATAAAAACATTTACTGACACATAGTCTTTGAGGAAGTTTGTACATGCACACTTTCCAGGTGTCTGGCAGCAGAGGTAATTATCTGGTGGCAGTCATAACCAGTTAATGACTGTTTAACTCTGCAGACAACAATGCCTTTAATTGAACTGTGACTCCATAAAACTCAATTTCATTTTCTTTATTACTGTGTTTTTACTCATTCTGATCCCTCTATTAAAGAAATGAGATAGCTTTTCCTCAATGTCAACAATCCTGACACACATCCCCACTGTTTACATGGCAGTTTAAATTTCAGAATTAATTTCCTGCATTTGGTGTCTGCACCCAGAGCAAACAAACAAGAAGCCTCCACTTGACAGCCAACGTCATTGCTGTGCCGAAAGGCCTATTTCACAGCAGATAGAGAACATGGAATTGGTTAATTTTATTATTTTACTTATACTTATACAGCTGTGCTTTTTCTACTGAGACATGGCAACATATTTGCTGTGGCAAAGGTATCTTGTCACAGGAACCGAGTTCAGTGCACCAGACAAGCAGCCAGCTTCAGGGAAATAACTGAGCTAAATCAGTTTGACAGAGATAAAATCTATTGTGTTAAAATGAGGGTATTTCCAGGGAAGGAAATGCAGTGGACTTATGGGATTTACGGGTAGCACTTGTGGGTCACTTCCTGAAGGGACAGAAGTTAAGTTAGTTAACCAATGTCATGTCAATTTATGTATATGGCATAATAGTAATTTGACTCAGGGGGCTTCTAATCTTTTATACATAGTCACCCTCTGTCCTTAGACCCCTAGACTGCGATAAGGATAAAGGGGAATAAAACTCGCCCAAAAAAACTTAAATGGCGACAAACTGGAGAAAAAATTACTCACTGGGTGAGAAACAGAGGGCTGATCACTGTGTCATGCACAACGGACAGACATGTACATTTGTAATTAAGAATGGTGGTGGGATCTCCTTTTCAAATGTTTAGGCCTATCTGCTATTGGCTAAACTAAGTTAAATGGTGATAGAACAGTGGGCATTTTATTTTCCATTTGTGTAAACAATTTAGGTAGGGACTTAAAGGAAACAAAGGTTCATCTTTACGCAGATGATACCATGATGTATACATCTGCCACATCAGTCAGTGAAGCAATTACATATTTACAGTCTGCTTTTAGTGTAGTACAAAAATCTCTGGTAAGCTTAAAGTTGGTACTAAATGCTACAAAAACTAAGTCAATGATTTTTACCCGTTCACGCTCTCCAATAAACATCACTTTAACAACTCAGGATGGTACGATAATAGAGAGATTATCGTCTTATAAATACTTAGGTATCTGGCTTGATGATAAGCTGTCTCTCGGGGTCCATATTGTGAGCCTTTTAAAAAAACTTAGACCTAAATTAGGTTTCTTTTTTCGCATGAAAAAGTGTTTTCCTCATTTAGCAAGAAAAAAGGTTAGTGCAGAGCACTTTCTTATCAGTATTAGATTATGGTGACCTCATTTATATGCATTCTTCCTCATCGCTATTAAACGAACTAGATGTAATTTACCATTCAGCCCTGTGCTTCATCACAGGTGCCCCAGCTAGAACTCACCACTGCATTCTGTATGAGGCTGTACAATGGCCCTCCCTCTCCCTTAGAAGGAAACTACATGCACTGATTTTTATTGCGAAAGCGCTAATGGGTAAACTACCCCTTTACATTTCAAATTTGCATTCCTTCCATAACAGTGTTTACAAAACAAGGTCATCAGAATATATGTTATTAACCACACCACCAACAAGAACACAACTTGGTACAACAGCTTTCTCATCATATGCACCAAAGGTCTGGAATGAACTTCAAACCACTCTAAAGCTGGAATCACTCCCACCACTCAGTACCTTTACAAACATGTTACAATGAGCTCTAAAAGAACACTGCAACTGTTTTTAACCTGATGCCTTTGATTTATTTTTAATTTGTTTTTTTTAGCTGTATGTATTAGCTTGTTTTTATATAGCCTGTTATGAAGTGTAATTTTAGCATTATAGTGTCAATTGTGGTGTACTTTCTTTGTGTGTGTGTGTGTGTGTGTGTGTGTGTGTGTGTGTGTGTGGCCTTGTGCAAATTATGCAACTTCTTTTCTGCTGCCTGTCTTGGCCAGGACTCCCTGTGAGAAGAGTTACTGTAACTCAATGGGACATTCCTGGTGAAATAAAGGTTAAATAAAATAAAATAAAATAAAATAAAATAAAATAAAATAAATAAATTCTCCCTAACCCATGAAAAACAAGAATACAATACTGACATTGTGTTGGTACAAGCATTATTTACAATTTCAACTTCAATTGTCCACCATTATTTTACATATCCCACGACAAAGTGGGATATTAGAAAATAATTATATTTCTTAAAAGGTATGTTTGGCCTCTCCAAGTGTTTGAGTCCAATTGTTCTTTTTCTCAGACAGATTTACCTTTCTCTTTGCTTATTGATCAGTAGCTATTTAGCTTTTACTGTTAGCCTTTAGGAAGTTAGCAGCAACAAAACGATTTGGGCTGCAGGAGAACTGCACTCCATTGGCCTGCCCAGTTGCCTCAGCTGTCCAGGCTGGCCACACAGTTTTAGGTGAATAAAGGTCACAGTTGAGGTTAACAAGGATATGTCACGAGATACTATCAAGTTCCATTTATTTCATTTTCTAAGTTATTCATTTATTTAAACAACTTCACAATCAGCACCCCACTCCACTTGGTCTCAGCAATAGCCCACACCCACCAAGAGTAAAGTAAATCGGATGAATGGTTGGCAAGAAACTCGAAGGACAGACAAACGGAGAGATAGACACACACAGGCGTCTTCCTTCACAATCAAATTATAAATAATATCATTATAGTAGTATAAATGGATTTATCTTTTAAGATGACATAGATTTTTTATGTATTTATATGCTAAAGTTCCAAATAACCACGTGCACTACTAAGGACTTGAAATAGAATTGTTTTGTTAACTGTGTATAATTTCATTAGCCACTTTGCCTTTTGGCTGTACATGAACCTGGGAAAAGCAAAACTTTTAATACAGTAGTTCACTTTTATTGTAATCACTATTAAACTGCCAAAGCTTTATTTGCATTGATAGGAACATTATTGTCCATCACATGGATATAGATATATTTGACCTGCCTTCTGACCCTACAAGATCCAAGACAAACAGCCAGCCTTCGCTGTTGCTCTTGGAGGACTGTATATAACAACAGGCCTCACTCACAGCAGCTCACCAAAGTAAAAACCTACTTGGCAATAAAGTTGATTCTCAATCTGACTTTATTTTGTTGATTTAATAGATCCAAATTATTAAGGTTTCTCTTTTTAAAATCTGAGGGAATTCACTGGCTGCTACATCACCCCTCGCTGGACCGTCTGGCTTCTAGTGGCACACAAGTTATTTCCCATCAGGAACCCGCAGTGATTGTTTAAGAAATCTGAGTCTTTGTTTTGCCGCTTAATTTTTTCGTTGAACATCAGGACGATATCATGGTATAAAATAACATGCCACTGCGGGCTTGAATATTCTTCCTGTCCATCAATCAATCAATCAATCAATCGATCAATCAATAAACAATAAGGTAGGACTGTAAGTAGCCTCAGATGTGAAAACCCCAAAACACCTTTATCCATTCAGATATTCTCTAATCTGGGCTATACCGTATATAGTGGCTGAATAGTGGGAAGATGCACTTCAGGGAAGTTTCAGAAATAAAGTTAACCTTAACGTATAAGCTAAAAAGCTGACGATTTTAAAAAGTGAGGGGAACATTTCACCCTAGTGGAAAATGCACCTTTGAATGTACAGGATGTCAGGATCTGTACCAAACTGCTCATAAATCTTGATTGCCATCAGGGAAACAACAGATCAGCACAAATTCCAACCGGAATACCACTTAACGACCCAAAATATAAAAATTAAAAAAAATCTACAAACATGATAAAGACTCTGAAAGAATATTGGTCAAAGACCTGACCTCAACAAGTTAAATCCATCACTAAATCAAACTAAAACACAAACAATAAAAGTAATATAAGAATTATGGCTTATTCTTCGAGGAGCTTGAAAATATCTCCCCGGGAGAAAAATAAGAGTTCCTTAAGTGTAGTGAGTTCCCCAATGTACAATACTGCAGTTATGAATTAAAGAAAAATACACAAACACAGGCTTGTTTAAGACAGGTTCCTGCTATTTTTTATTATATCCTTGTCTTGTTTCTTTAGTGAAATCCATGTTTTGAACAAATATAAAGTACATATCTTGAAATGGGTCCATTTAGAAACTTTTATATAGACTTTTAGGGATCCCACTACTTAGCAACTTTGACCACCTTGAAAGTCAGTTTTTAAAAACGACATCCATCATAAGGATCCTGAACCTCAACTGTATGAGTGGCGCTTTACAAGTAAATCAGATCAAGAAATCAGAACAAGAACAGTTTTAAGACTTAATTCATCAACTCGCCGAAGATGATGGTGAATCTACGTATTACATGAATGACCAACAGTTTGTTGTTGTTGTGTTAAATGCAGTAGAACAGCTTTAAAGACAGTCAATGATTAGTATTGCATGGTTGAAATGCTACTTCTTCTTGCCAGCTTTTGGAGCTTTCTCTAGGCCTTGTATGTACTTGCGAGGAATTTGATAATGATCTGAAATTGAAATACAAGATTAAAAACAATTGAGGTTATTTTTACAAAACAAGCAATTTAGAGGCAATCATAAAATACTACCTAGCAGCAATTTGCTGACTTGAGGAATCTGGCTGCCTTGGATCTGGACCAGCACTTTGTCCTTGGATCCGGGGATGGGTTGTAAGACGGAGCTGGCCTGGACTCTGCGCTGCAAAGCAGTGGCCACAACTGCAGGATCCAAACCGTACACCTCTAGGTTCTTTATTAGGGTCACCTACAGGGAGCATGTGGAAACAATTAGAGCAAGCTATCTGCCACACAGTTCAGAGGGCACTGACAGGTTTGATTTAAAATTAGGGCTGTCGATTAAAAAAATGTATCTAATTAATTACAGGCTCTGTGATTAATTAATATAAATTAATCGCATACCTTTATGAAACTTTTATGCCTGCTTATAAACAGCTGTATAGCTTACTACAGTTTGTCTCTCTCTCTCTCTCTCTCCGTCTCTCGTAACTTCTGTCTCCTCCCCTCAGCCAGGTTTCAACATGAAATAAAGTTAGGAACTCGCGCCGAATTCGCGCCGAATTCGCGCATTATAGAAGTGCGATTAATCTGCGTTACTTTTTTTTAATCGCGTCAATTTTTCTGTGATTAATTAATCGAATTTAACGCTTAATTTGACAGCCCTATTTAAAATATCTGCTCAGAACATATATCAGCCAAATTGTCAATATCAGATGGCAGTGTTGGTTAACTACTTTGGTCCAGACTGATATACTGTATATACAGTTTAATTAGACCACCCGATGATCTACATTTGGCAAATTAAAGTATTGTAGCTGAAGTTCTCACCTTCTTATTGGAACCTCGAGAAGCCACAGAGATGTCTATGGGCTCAATGTGGCCCTTCTTTCTTATCGGTGCTTGTCCGGGGAATACAACTTGATAGCACTCGTGCATCCTTGCCAGCGTCCTGTAAAAAAGGAGGTGGCATTGTTCAATCTACACAAATGTTCAACAATAGAGAGAATGAGACTGATAGTTACTGGAAATAGCTTTCCTGAAAAGAATCAAATTATAAGAACCTACAGTCCCCTCCTAAAGTATTGGAACGGTGAGGCCACTTCCTTTATTTTTGCTGTAGACTAGAAACATTTGGGTTTGAAACCAACATATGAATATGAGACAATAGATCAACATTGCAGCTTTCAATTCCAGGTATTTACATCTGGATCTGATTCACAACTGAGCAAAAGTATTGGAATAGATAGACCTCAAATAAATTAAAATTAATAAAACTTTATATTTTGTCACAAATCCTTCGCTTGCAATAACTGCATCAAGCCTGTGACCCATTGATATCACAAAACTTTTGCATTCTTCTTTTGTGATGCTTTTCCAGGCTTTCACCGCAGCCTCATTCAGTTGCTGTTTGTTTTGGGGGGTTAGTCCCTTCGGTCTCCTCTTTAGCAGTTAAAATGCTTGCTCTATAGCGTTTAAGTCTGGAGATTGACTTGGCCAGTCTAAAACCTTCCATTTCTTGCCCCTGATGAACTCCTTTGTTGTTTTTGCAGTTTTGTTGGATCATTATATTGTTGCATGATGGAGGATCTACCATATCAGTTTGGTAGCATCTTTCTTTAAATTGGCAGACCAAATGTTTCTGTATAATTCTAAGTTCATTTTGCTGCTGCCATCATGTGTTAGCCTACTGTGTTGTTGTCAAGATGAACCTTTACCAAAATGATAGAAAGGCTAAAGTTTGGAGAAAGAAAGGATCTGCTCATGATCCCAAACATACAACATGTCATTGCTTGGGCTTGCATGGCTTCTTCTGGGACGGGCTCATTATTCTTCATTGATGATGTAACGCATGATGGCAACAGCAAAAGGAACTCAGAAGGTTACACAAACATTTTGTCTGCCAATTTAAAGAAATACGCAACCAAAGGAGTTAATCAGGGGCAATAAATGGAAGGTTTTAAACTGGCCAGGTCAATCTCCAGACTTAAATCCTATAGGGCATGCATTTTACCTGCTAAAGAGGAGTAGCCCCCCAAAACAAACAGCAACTGAAAGAGGCTGCGGTGAAAGCATCACAAAAGAAGAATGCAAAAGTTTGGTGATGTCAATGAGTCACACAGCAGGGCTCCAGACTAACCTATTTTACTAGGAGCACTGGCGCCCCTAACTCAGAATTTTTAGGGGCGCAAGCAGAAAATTTAGGAGCAAACATTAAATAGACCTGCAACGCATCTATTAAAATGTTTCCCAATTTTATCTATATTAGGCCTATTGATATTGTATTGCCAGCGTGTTTTGAACCACACTGACAACA
Source organism: Hyperoplus lanceolatus (assembly GCA_026929865.2). Lineage (NCBI taxonomy): Eukaryota > Metazoa > Chordata > Actinopteri > Uranoscopiformes > Ammodytidae > Hyperoplus > Hyperoplus lanceolatus. The sequence goes on along the minus strand of CM049404.1, from coordinate 15,848,561 downwards.
GATGATACTGTTCATTGTGTTTTCGATTTTGCATCACCATGTGAAATTCTTCAGACATTCCTTTAGGAAAAGGATTTTTTTTTTGTGCCCATTTTCACCACAACCACCTCTACATCCAAGCCCTCTGATTTGTCCTACTCTATCTCTGCTGACTCCAGGAAAATAGCCTAGTTATTGGCCCAAAAGTAACAAGTAGGAGCTAGGTGACATTATCAACTAATTTGCATTATAACCTATGCTATTCTGAAAGAGGCAAAATGAACAGAAAATGCTGACCAGGTAGTTTACAAATTAACTAGGCCTATTTACATATTTACAAACTCACTTTACACACTTTTTTTGTTGCCATATTACTACAAGGTTAGCTTTTTATAGATATGCAGTGGCCTATTGAATGTGGACATATCAAACAATTTTCGTGTTCACAAACGTCCCCTGACACACGGTGCTGTCTGCTGGCTGCTGCAGGTGGCGGGGGGTTTCTATCAGACTGCCCGTGTGACTGAGTGCTGTCAGCGGTGAGGAGTAGACAGCTCCGTTGCTACTCTGCTCTTGAGCGCGCGGTTAAAAAATAAATCTAACAGCCTTATCGCTATGGCGGAAAGTCGGCAGGTATTGCGGAAAAAGTCACCAGTTGGCAACATGTTAAAGACGTGACGACAGCGGGACACTTAGATGAGAGTAGGTTACGTGATCCGCGCTGTTGATCGTTTAACTGATCACTCGCGGACTTCTCTCTCTCTCTCAAAGTACTAATAATAATGATACAAATGTCGGCGAATTTTCCGTTCGCGCGCGTGCCCCTAGTTTTAAAAACTACTCGCACTGTCTCAGTTGTGTCAGTTATTAAAAAAGAAGAATTTGAAAGCTGAAATGTTGACCTCTTGTCTCATATTCATATTTTGGTGTCAAACCCAAATGTTTTCAGTCTACAGCAAAAATAAAGGAATTGGCCTCACTGTTCCAATACTTTTGTAGGGGACTGTATTTTACAAATTCTTCTAAGAAGATGATCACTAAGCCATGCACTTTATTACCCAGAGTAATAGCCAACTTGCATTACAGAAATGAAAAAGTGAACCTATGAACAATTACAATTCTAGTTGTCTGTATGTGGCATTTCTACAGTCCCCCAAGGTCTATTTACATTTGTCTTCGCATGGAGCTACACAGACATAAATCGGTCTATTGAGGTCAATTTGGCCTTGGAAGACTTACCACTTCTGTAAATGGTAAACAGTGCATGCAGATCACAAACCCAAGCCTAATTATTTGTAATGATAACAAATTAAGACGTTGTTTAAAGGCTGTAACACTAGAACATAGATTAAATAACTTCCAAGACAAATCAAGGTCAATGCTCATCACAAACTCACTATGAAGTAAGTCAAACAGAAATGGTTCATTCCTAATAACTCCTGAGGCTGGAAAAAGCAATGCAGGATCAGAACCACCAGATCCCAACCACAATGCTTCCCAATTATTTGACCTTACTAAACACAACAAAATTGATTTGACTTACTGCACAAGGAGCTGAAAACTCTATGGCCCCATTTTGGTATCATAGTGGTCCGTGTACGAAGTGTTATTTTGAATTAAGGGCCGAGTCCAAAGTGACATAAAGGAATATACCACTCGTAATTTCGTTTTACCGTTTTCCAGCTGGAATGCAGAGACGAAAATTCCATCCGAATTTTCCTTTCTTGTTTATTGGTACAAAACGAAAAACAAATATGACAGGACAAGGAAATGGGTGAACGGAGGGTTTTGTTAATTTGTATTAAGAGCTTAGTCCCAATTTATGAAAACAAATAAAGAGCCTCATTGGCTGTGCCACATGAGAGCTTCCTGCTTTTGTATTTCCAACGTAAAAGTAGCCTTTATAATAGGATCATAGCATACACTGACCCATAGCCTATGCCCTATTGAGCAAAATCTGTAAAATGTATAGCCTACTTGTTCGAATAAAATAATGGGCCAAATATTTTATTTTTTATTTAAGAACACATTCTCACTCCCAACCACTCAACATTTCTCTACCCCTACCAACACGCAATCACAAACATTATAATGCAGCGCGCAGCCGAGAGAGAAACAGAGAGAGAGAAACACAGAGAGAGAGAGAGAGGACCGTTACTTTGTGTATTTTCTAAGAGTTTTTATTCTATCAGAGTAATTAGTGTAGACGTGTTTGTCAGATGAATCGACACATTTATTGTGATTTTTTTATAATTCTTATGCAGCTGCAGTTGGTGCTGAACATAAATTGCAAACTGTGCTTACAGGTGCACCGCAGGCTTAATATTCACTATTTGCTTATAGCTCTATTGATAATAATAAAGATAAGCTTTATTCAAACACTGTCCATGTGACGGTGGTGATCGATTCATTGTAACTTTGTTTGCTAGATAGAATCTACGCATTTTATTTAGAGGTTGATTATTGCCTATTTAGGCTTATTATGTGCTGCTTTCTGAGTTCCCTACTTTCTTATTGCAAGCATTGATCACAATCTGAAGATAAATGTATCAGTTTTCGATCCTTTTATAAAGGTTACTTTTACGCTGGAAATACAGAAGAGGAAGCTCAGTGGCACAACTGACGGAGCGCTGCAACCAATCAGGAGAAGTCCGCCCACAGACGGAAAAGCCAATGAGGCTCGTTTATTTGTTTTACTGTCAGAATTGAATGTAGGAAATAAAACCTCTCCGTTCTTCCGTTTCCTTTCTGTCACTTTGTACTCAGCTCTTAATACAAATTAACAAAACCCTCCGTTCACACATTTCCTTGTTCTGTCATATTTGTTTTTCGTTTTGTACCAATAAACAAGAAAGGAAGATTTGGATGGTATTTTCGTTTCTGCATTCCAGCTGGAAAACGGTAAAACGGAATTACGAGTCCTATATTCCTTTATGTCACTTTGAACTCGGCCCTTAATTCAAAATAATATTTCGTACACGGACCCATAGTGTATTTAGTTTTTCAAAGTAGCCATTATAAACAAGATGTTGGGAATGTCAAAGCAGGGGTTTTATTGTCGTGTGCACATCAGATATGGATTTAATTATGGATTTTCATTCAGAGAATTACATTTATACATTATTCTGTAACAGTGTGTGAACATGCAGACTCACGTTGATATGTGGGTGTAGCAACCAATGACTCTTCATATCAATTCATGTATTTTTCTAAACCAACTGTAAGAAATAAAATTCCACTTCATGTACAAATACATTGTATTCCAATTGTACTCTGCTAAAGGAGTGAAGATAAGAACATTTCAAATCTGGTATGACAATAGACTGTAACGCATGAGGCTTAAAAAACACTTGGTCCCCCAAGACAAAAATAAGTAAAAAAGGCTTAACCTGCTAAAGAGGTCATCCCACTTGAGAGACTCTACATCATGGTATTCCGATTTCTCCAGCAGGCAGTCGCACAGGGTAGGGTTTACGGTCACGTAACTGGTGAGAGGGGAGAAAAGCATTCAAGCTACCTGCATTTAAAGTGGATTGATAGCACAGAGAGCTGCCTTGTTAAACTATGTCCGCGCCAGATTTTAATCTACTCACAATTTTCATGAGCTAAAAAGGAACATGAGATGTCTCATGTGTTTCGGAGTCAAATTTAACTAAAATCACATGGCCTGGGGTCAGCTCTGCCCTTTCACAAATGCCCACAGTTTTACAAAATAGAATTTGATTGTGAACTAGAAATCTATTAATAGACTTTGGTGGCAGTAGCAATGACAGTATTTTCTGTTTATGTAGTTTCACACAAGGCACTGTTTTTATTTTTCAGATAATTAAGCACCTACTTGGGGGCGCCCTTAGCTCAGTTGGTAGGGCGTCCCCCCCCATGGGCCTCGGCCAGCAGCGGAGCCGGATTCGATTCCAGCACGCGGTCGTTCTCTGCATGTCACTCCCCTCTCTGCCCCATTTCAACTCTGTCTCTACACTATCAATAAAGCATAAAAAATGCCAAAAAAATATCTTAAAAAAAGAAAATTAAGCTTCTACTTACTTCTTATTATTTTCATCCACCAAGTCATTCTTCTTTACATATTCTGTGACAATATCTCTCACTTCAGCCGGCTGCAGTATGGTTCCTTTTCTGTAGAGGCAGCAGAGCACACCAGAGTACATGAACACATTTAATAAATTATTTTGACAACACATAATACCATGCCAATACAGCTTTTTTATTGAAAACACAATGACAAAAGAAAGGAAAACGATATCACAGTATCGTCGTCTTAGGGAGTTTTTAAGGCTTTCATAATACTTCTGAATTTAACACCAATAAAAAAATTGTTGAGTTTGCAAACCAAGACCATTTGTGTTCATTGTTTTACAAGGGCCAGATCCACAAAGAATGGATAGTGTGCGCTACTAGCTCCATGACATGCTAAACAAATAGCACCCACAATCCGCCCCGTTTTAGCACCTTACCCACAAAAGAATTTGCTCTAATCATGTGACATCGCAAACAAGCCCAGACAGTTTGGCGTCTGAGCGCAATTTGCCCTCCCCTAAAGTGAGTAAGTGGATCTCTTCCCAGTGTTTCAGGTGGCACCGTGTGCTTTTACACACTTCCCGGCATATTTTAAGACACATACAATACTCTGCTAGCTTGGTATACCAATTACTGTATTACCAAATAAATGCAAATCTTGAAATTACATTCACATCATGCGTGAATTATAAATGTTTAATTTCAAAAGTTTAATAACTACTGGACAACAGATGCATCATACTTGTCTGTAAAGTCCATTCGTGGGTCATGTGTAAGACTAAGCATAAGACTGACTGCTCTGTTATTAAGATCTTAGAAGTCAGCGGGTTGGTAAACACAGACACCTATGGTAAGAAAACAAGGGAAACACTAGAGAGTATTATGGCTTGAATTATGTTTAATAATTAAGTTATAGAAGGTCAGGTTCAACAGAGAGTTCTTTGAGTCTTTGCTGGCAGGGGTTGTGGATAAGGATGACATTTATACCAGTGATTCTTGAGAACCGGGACAAAAGGCCGTCTTCCATATGTAACTGCTGTTATCTCCAAAGATAAAAATATTTAAAATTGTAGATGTTATTAGGGATTAAGAATAGAATGTTTGGAGCACAATTATCCCCTTAAATTTAATTTAATCATTTGTATGTCAAATATATGACACTTGTTATCTTCTCACGACGTCCAAAACAGTGTGTTCACAGAGAGGGTTTCAATCTTTCATAATGCAATAAAACCTGCTAAAAATGTACTGTAATAATTAAAAAATGCTTTTTTCATCAAAAGCAACACAAAATAATCTCTCGTATCAATAAAAACAGTTTTTCTTCAACACATTCATGTTTATATGGTTTCAAATTGGGGGGAACACTTTTTGTCACCACCGTCAGACAATCCATTAAAATGTAATAAAATCAGCCAAAATAAGGGTCAGCTGTCCCCATGAATGACCTCTTGTCACATTCTACCTCTGCAGAGTACATTAGAGTCAGACAGTCTCTGTTTTTTGGTGTCTGACGGTGTTGTTGACACAAAATAAGGAATGGCAAGCTAAAAAGCCCATTTTGATAAAAAGGACAAAAGCTGGGAGGTTGTGGGGCGCCCTTAGCTCAGTTGGTAGGGCGTCCCCCCCGGGCCCAGCAGCAGACCCGGGTTCGATTCCCACCCGTGGTCGTTCTCTGCATGTCACTCCCCTCTCTCTGCCCCAATTCACCTCTGTCTCTCTGCGCTATCAATAAAGCATAAAAATGCCCCAAAAATATCTTTAAAAAAAGCTGTGAGGTTGTGTCAAACCTTAGCTCAGTAGCTTAGTATATGTTGGATACATACATGTAATTTAATTTGCCTAAACATAGGGTTTGTATTTTTTCAACATTGCACCCTGTTTTGTCCCACTTCTCAAGAATCACTGATACACTAAATACTTGCCTCAATGATGTTCATAAGATGTGTTTCTCAAGAGAAGTCACTTTAACATGTCACAGATGGAATAGCATATAGGTGTAAATAACAAAGATGAATGATGGTTTCTTCACTTTCAGATCTTGGTATTGTGTCTCACGGACTCACTGGGACACTTGAATAGCACAGAGAAATTATTATTGTTATTAGTAACCCCTGTGCTTTTCCTGCTATGACAAGTCTAAATGGCTGCTGTAAAAATGGCCTTGTAGAGCGAAAAGTAATATTCAAGGAATGTTGTCATTGTTGCTAATGTCTGCCCCATGCTGATAAATAAGGTTTTCTTGAATCTTGACTCTTGAAGGAATGTACATGACAAACCATTCCACAATGCAACACATTAATGTTTTGGATGCTGTTAGTGATGTTGAGAATAATTCCTAAATGTCAATGTACTGATCTTATGAAGAGAAACAACTGGTCCTCAAGGGGAGGGATTTCAGATACAGATATTTCAGATACAACGCATTAGAATATGAACTGCGTGACTTGTGTCATAGTAAAATTGTCTTGCTACTAGGGGTGTAACGGTACACTAAAGTCACGGTTCGGTACGTACCTCGGTTTTGAAGTCACAGTACGGTACAGTACGGTACGGTTCATAGTTAACGGAGAATGAACAGCTTTAGCTGTCAGTAACCAGCTGACAGTAACATATATTTATTTTGAATTGTTTTAGTTTTACAGTCTCTCTAGTGTTTTCTCTCTGATGATGGCGTTTCCTCAGCGCACTTTCCTTCCTGTTTTTAATGAATTTCTTATTTTGGGGTATGAATGGGTGGGAGGGGGAATGTTTTTGCATGTATGCATATCTCTGGGTGGGGAGTGTGTGGGGGGGAGATGTATTAAGCACTTTGTGTTACATTTGATTCTATGAAAAGTGCTATATAAATAAAGTTTGATTGATATAAATACAATGCATAACAAATATAAAAATACTGCTGCAATTCTCCAATAAATAAAATACTTATTAAATACTAGTGTAGGTGCAGCATAAACTAAAATTGCAATGAAAAAATATAGTGTTAATGCTCAGCAGGCTCTGTAAGCTGGTGTAAACAAAGGGTATGTCATCTTTAAGGGTCTTTTTGACTTTAAAAAAAGAAAATATTGCTGCAGCTCTCTTAAACTCTAAAGTGCTCTTATAAATATAAAAATTATCTAATAAAAGTGCTACTGCTGCATTCATTGAATGACAGCTTGTTTATGTTCAGTATAAAAAAGAAAATAATGTCTGGGTTTTGCCCAGCTCGTTTTTCTTCACATTAATGGTGAGAGTAGCCAAACACCTGATGGTGCCTTTTCAAATGCGTATGCATGTTCGACGTGTTGCCTCCTACATAAGCGATCGCGGTGAATCAATAACCTGTGTGCTGACATTGTTCCACACGTCTATCACTGTTTTCATAATTCACCTGGAATCCGAAATTATCCCTCAAACGGGATTTGAATGACAGGGGTGCGCCTGCGAGCCCCGGTTTCCTGTTGTCTTTCACCATGCAGTTCGCTCTCTGTTCGAAAGCACTGTATCATTTTGACTTGCACTACTCATAGACAGTAAAAGAGGGGGGGGGGACGCTGCTACTACAACTGCTAATAGTGACGCAAACGGAACACTAGAGCGGAGAGGTGTGTATCTCTTGCTCTGACTGCAGTTGGGAGGGACTGCTGCGTGAGCAATCGGCCGCCTGTCAGTGCTGTGGGACCGGGGGGAGTGGACGTTGAGGCACCCGGCTGCCGCTGCTCGTTTAGAAGTGTTAAGAGCGATACATGCTTTAGCGACAGCACAGGGTCTCCAAAAGTCACCAATAACACCAGAAAAAGTAGCTAGATTGGTCGCTTTTTATAAAAAAAAAAGAGTCGCCAGAGGGGTCTGAAAAGTCGCTGTATATATCGGCTAAGTTGCTAGCACTGCCTGACCCTCATGCTCACCATGGAGCTAATAGACTCTCAATCGCTGGCTGCTACTGCGCACGTGCGAGCCGAGCCGGAGGCTAAATGGTCCAGGGGGAACTCCGACGACAAGTTTTAAGTTCCACACCGCAAAACAAGCCATTAATAACGTTATTTACTCCACATACGGACCGCGGTCCACCTCTGTAACACCAAATACGTGCCTGTACCGTCACGGTACGGTACAAATACGTGTACCGTTACACCCCTACTTGCTACACAGGGAGTTCGGAGGTTGAAGCCAAGCCCCAACCTCAGCGATTTTTACCAGCATCCAATAAGGAAGTGACCACAACTGAAGTAACCAGGAAGTGCCACTGGGGGGTGGTGCTAAGACCGAGCAGTTTTTCTTTGACTCACTTGTTAGATAGGCCGTTTTCAAAGTCTTATTAAACCTATTTACAGCCTGGACCACAAAACCATTTTAGTCTGTATGTTTAGGTCATATGTCAATGACAACACTCTGGAGGGTGAATTTTTTTGGACCACGCTAGTTTTTATTTTATCGGCGGTCAAAATGTATTGGCGCGATCTCTTGAGTGACAGCTCTCCACCCGTTGTCCCTCACTTTGCCTCGGAGGTATACGTCAGCTATCTCCCTCCCCCCGACGTGAGGCGGAGTAAAAATCTCACGAAATGGCGACGCGCACAAACCAGGATTATTGGATGCCGTGTGAATAACTGAGGTCAGCCCGGATGCCACATCCATATTATTTACTATCTATGGTTGAAGCCCATAACATAATTTAGTGTCATACTCAAGTAAATGTGTGGAGGATCGCAGACAAGCAAGCTACAACTCCCTCTGCAAATATGTGGATGCGTTGTTGAGTCTTTGGGTTAAGTAAAGCACATCCACACACACACCTCTTGTTTGCATCTAAGAAGAGAGGCTCCAGTCGAGGCGACACAGAGTATGTGGTGGTGATCTCAGGAGGTCGGTACGGAGTTTCTGCTTCCCCTCCATCCTGCACGGGGGCCACTTCGATGTCTGCCTCCCCGGGAACCTTGAAGGAACGCAGTCTATAAAGTGTTCATGCAATAAAAAAGGAGAAGCAAAAGGCCAAGTCAGTCGTAATGTGGGTGGATGTGAGTTGGAATCTCAGTCAAGAATATCTTTATGTTGAGGCTAGGGCTGTCAAGCGATTAAATATTACAGGCTCTGTGATTAATTAATCTAAATTAATCGCATACTTTTATGACACTTTTATACCTGTTTATAAACGGCTGTATAGCCTGCTACAGTTTGTTTCTCTCTCTTGCTCTCCGTCTCTCGTAACTTCTGAACTCCACAACAGACAGCGCTGCACTGCCACAGATGCCTATTCATTCACCATCGTCGTACTCATAGGCAAAAATATTGACACACACACACGGGGCGGGTGTCGGTTTACGCGGGAGACGAGACAGCTAGCAAACAAAATTGAGACGGACGGAGGAAGATTGAGAGATACTGTTTTGAACCTATACATTGTTGCACCCACTGACACTGCGGAGAATAAAGTAAGATGTCTTCCTACCTTCATGCTTATTTGCCCGAAGCATCCCATAAACTGTCCATAGAGCCCTCGGCCCCGCCCTTTCCTCTGCTTCTCTCTTTACTTTTCTCCCTTTCACCCGTGCGGGCTGTGTACGCAAGCTTCAGGTGCAGCTGCGCACCACTTTTGCACCGTGTCAAAGGGCATTATAGAAGTGCGATTAATCTGCGTTAATTTTTTTTTAATCGTGTTAATTTTTCTGTGATTAATCAATCAAAATTAACGCGTTAATTTGACAGCCCTAGTTGAGGCGGGGTTTGGCTCACTCTCGATTTTTCCAGTCCACTTCAACAATGCTCTCCACTCCCTTGGCCAGTTCTTTCACTCGCACGAGGTTATGCTGCTGCTGCATGGCCTGTAGAAACTTAGATAGCTGTTGTAAAAAAACATTAAATACATGCTTAGCGATGGAGTTAAATTAGTCTGTTTATAAATGTATGTATTATATCATATTTATAGTTAAACCTTTTTATAGCTGGATTTCTTGATATCAAGTTGCTTTCCACTTGGGCTAGAGAAAGAAAATATATCAACAGAAAAAAGGAGATGTTTTCAATACCATATCGATTCAGTCATCACATTTTCTTGACAGATGAATTGTACTTTACCAGCAGGAGAACATGTGGTTTCGGAGAAATGTACTGGTCAGCAGAGGGAGCTCTGACTTCTTCACCTTGCTCTTGAGAGCGTGGAGAAAACACTGCAACAGTAGGGCGTCCATTGTCTCTGTCAAATCGGGGAATGACCTGGGTCAAATCTTTTTCTCTCTTAACACATTTTCACTTTGCCGGGTCAAAACAATTCTCCAGTTGTATCATCAAAACACAAATATAAAGTCACAAAAATAGGTCTGTAAGCCATCAAGCCTGCCATGCAACCATTTAACAGGAAATGTTTGAATTTGATTAATCCCGGGATAAATGTGCTGGTGAAGCTTAGTCTCATTAAAAGCTGATTCAGTGAAACAGTTCCTTTTTGAATGACATTGTAATAAATTGGACAGGAGATATGACTTAATGGGGTACCTTGTGGCATTTTCTGATCATCCTGGTTCCCTTCCTCTTCCCCAATGACCTTTTCACCCTTGTCTTCTTCCTCCTGCTCAGCCAGACTCAACTCCTCCATAGCACAACAGGCCTTGTCCGGGACCGTCTCACCAGGACTCAAATCCTTATCCTGACACTTCTCAGCCTCTTCCTCTTCTTCCCCATCCTCTTCATATTTGTCTCCATTAACCCCTAGCCCTTCACTGTCGGCCTCTGGTAAAGAAGGCGGACCTGACTTGTCTCCAAAAGCCCTGAAAAAAGGGGGTATTAAAAAAACATTCCTCTGTAGAATAAAAGTTTTTTTGAGAATGCACATTTTTAGAGGGTTACTGGGCATAATAAAAACAGTGAGAACAATGATTTGGTGACTTTGATCAATACTATAATGTCCTTATTGAGGGAAAAGTGTGGTTATTAGGTGAGGAGATTGACATTGACATTATATCCGCAAACAGCTCACCTACCTTCTAACATGTTCTGTGATAGCTATTTTACCCCTGAGAAAATCACCTTTGTCAAACCACAACATGAAGGTAGAACACAGACGAGATATTACTTGTAAATAACTTGTAAAAAAGTGCTGTTAGCTGCATTTTCCTACTTTCTGACTGAGACTGTTTTCCAGTCTTTCTGCTTATCTAAGCTAACCATTACCTGGCTCTAGCTTCATAATTAATACACACACAAAAGAATGGTTTCTATATATTCTAAAATTCTGCAAGGTAGTGTCGAGCTTCCCCTTAAAAAAAAAACAAATTCACAAAATATTCAGGACTGAAATGTGCAAAAAGATGGTAGCTACTCACCATAGATTATCCATGTACGAGTGGAGAACACACACTCCTCGCCCTTTCATAGCCGAGCTACGCATCTCTGCACTGGACACGGCCGCAGTGCCAACTGCGACAGGAGCTCTGCAAAAACAACAAAAAAAACAGCATCACATTGAAACATGCACGGACCAAGACAGAGGTCTTTCCAAAGTCTTTCATCATTACGTACCTATTGTCTACTACTGTCACAGCACAGCAGTCCCCCTGCTTCACGTCTGGGAGACCAATTGAAGGCACCACCACACCAGGCAGCATGAGATCTTTGGAGAAACACAGTTTTTGCTACATAAGAACAGTCTACATTTTCACTATTAAAAATATGTCCAGGTCTTGATTTTGGAGAAAAAAAACATACCTGCCCCTCCGATCAACTTCTGCAACACAGGAGGCCATGTCCTGAATGCTGGCAGGACAGCAGGGTAGCGCCAAAGCACATATACTAAAAAAAATGACAATGCACATCTTAAATAAGTTGCTTAAAAAGGGCTTGCAGTATTTGTAGTATCATCTAACTAACATAATAACGGGCTTTAGTTTTTAACCTGTTGGATAAAGTCGTTTTTCTAGTTCAAAGAACAGTGGATTTTTGTGAAGAACGTAAAGAGTCACCGCATCTCCTTTATGTGCATAAATCTTCACTACATTTAATTCCTCTTTATTGGGGACAAGCTCAGACAGCTCTTCAGCAGACAGTGAAGGGAGGGCTGTGGATATGTCAGCTTTGAGCTTCCTCCTAAAAAAGGTAAGAACAAACACAAATCAGTCACTGGATAGTGTCATACTACTAGTAACTGCTGCAACAGAGACATATGGTGCAAGTTTAAGACAATTTGGAAGATTATTTCCCTAGAAGATCTGAAAAAATACGACTTCCAAGTTGTCTGGAAGGCAGCATAAGTCTCTGTAGAGCCGTTAAAGTTCCTACTCTTGAACTCGGAGCATAGCCATCTTCCCCGACTATGAGGTACGTATTTTGAAATTACAGCTGGAATGGACAATTTTCCACAGCCGACATGTCTGGAATGCAATAATAGTTTGCATATTTTACATATTCAATGTTTTGAATTAATTTTATTATAATATCATATTTGCACACACATCTTTATCATGTCTTGATTGACCCATAACTTTCTCTGCAATGTGTGTTGTGTTTAATCCTGCTGGTCAAAGAAACATAATTTTACCACTGACAATGCAATTTTTTCCTTTTGTCCAAGACTTTTGTTAAATCTTCTGTCTCTGACATTTGCAGGCATTGACACACCTAGTCAAGGGGATTCCAATTAACAGAGCAATATAATGATCAGAAGCTACTAACACTAAATAACAAGATATCGAACTGGATAGGAATTGACATGAAAATGTAAATAAAATGTAACCAGTATTTCAGGGATCGTTCAGGGAGAAATCTGACATCGCTAATTAAATAATTTTACATGACAAACAAACAATGTCTTGGCAACAAGGTATTTTCAACTGAGTTTGAGCTGCTTTTATCCCTTCAGCTACTGGGATTGATTGAAAATTCAGAATTGCTAACTAGCAACTGATATGCAGGAGTCTGAATCTATTTAGTTTCATAGACATACATGAAGGTTAGGCAAGCACTAGACTACTGTAATATTACCAGCAATGCCAGATGAGCTCTGATATTTGTGCAGCCAAAGGTGCCTTCATGCGTTTAAAGGTGAGCTTTATGTGTAGTTTCCATTGAACTAAAATTACATAACGTGTAGTTTGGAATAAACCTCGAAAAGCAAATGTCAGTGTTGAGCTGGCAGCAGTAATGACTCGCCTGTCTGATCCTTTGATTGCAGTGTTAGACTTGACACGAAACGGTCTGGCAAACATCTTCTCAGGAAATAAAACTAAACCTCTGTGAATAATTCAGCCCGTCAGAAAGCGTAACTATTTTAATCACACCCGGATATAAATTATTAAACGCCTCAGCACCAGCCAAATATATTTCTTATAACTGCTTTACAGCAGTGAGCGGTTCATCGCATGGACATATAAAGAAGTCGTTGGGTATCATGGTCCGACGTATATTTATGTCCGACCAGAAACTGTACAGCCAAAGCGATATAACGTTAGTTCCGTATGAGGAAAACATTTGTTAAATATTATTTGCTTTTTCACACTTGTAATAATAGTAACAGTAATACGTTAATTTCGCCATCCCAGGGCAGGGCAAACATATACAAATATAGGCCAACATACCCAAAACACCTACGTATACATTTATAAAAAAAAAAGAAAAACACTAAGTAGCCTAGGCTAAAGCAGGACATCTGAAAAGGGCGAAATATAGCAAACATTATTCTATAATTTTTCTACAATGTGCAATAGATTATAGAATAATGTGCAATATGTTAGCACTATCACTTTACTCACAAGTGCAATAGGGCAATGCAATGTGCAATACACATTGATATTGCACTTTTATGTATCGTTTATTTAACCAGGTTATTCTCATGGCGATTAAAATCTCTTTTACAAGAGAGGCCTGGCCAATATGGACAGCAGAACACTGTTTCACATAATACACAATACAAAATACAAGTTCAATATGTTTCTTTATCTGTACGCTTTACATTACAATATAGAGAAGCGCACTTTTACTTTATGTTTAAGTATTCATGCACTGCGCCCAAGCCCATTTAACATAGTTTAACCTAACCTTTATTGTCCATTTTTATAACCTGAGGACTAGGCACTAGCCTATATGGATATAAATGTTTGCTAACTCTGGCATGTTCACATCGTGTGTTGTTTTTGCTTATTCATTAAGATCATCTGTCCTTATCAAATAATACGTAATTTTGCCGAGCAGGAGGCTATTTCTTGACTGTCCCACTTGGTTTGGGCATTTTATTTTTTAAATAAATTTGATTTCTAGGCTTGATATTCCTGCCTCTTCCATGCCCATCAGCCAATCATAACTCAGGGTTTTGGAGTGACAGTTTAGGGGTAGTGTCGCTGCCCCCCCATGCTTCCTTCCTCTTGGCACGTTCCCGTTTGACAGGGAGATGCTGCCCTAACCATGGCCCCAACGGACACCAACTCAGTCCGGAAGTTTAGTTATTGGTTATATCCATAGAAGTTTGTCGATTTTTATTGTGATTTTATTAATTTTTACACTGTGTGACGGCACCGGGGCAAACGTCTGCTAGTCTGTGAAGACTGGAACTCCTCCGGTGCACCGTGCAGCTGTCTGTGGAATATTTGAGTGAGGGGGTTGTGGCTGTCCTGGTTAGCGGTGGGCTAATATCACACAAGGACAACATGAGCTAGGTGTTACAACCAGCTAAGATAGTTTACTTGCTCTTATACCCTCCTACTCGCGGCGAGAGCACGAGAAAAGCACCTGTTGGACCCTTGTCACACTGTGTTGCCGATAGTTAAACATGTCGAACCAGCATCAGCCGCCTTTCCCGATCCAACAGCAGCCTAATCTGAACTCTGCTCCTTTCCCACAGTGTTTAGTGACACCTTTTAACAAATCTCTTCAAATCAGAAGGAATGTAATAACAGACGTTTACAGTGTCACAAGTCAGGTGCTCGGGATGGGGATAAATGGCCGAGTGTTGGAAATATTCCACAAAGAGAGTGGAGAAAAGTATGCACTTAAGGTAAACATATTGTTTTTGTTTCGTTACAGAGTTTTATGTATTAAAATAAGTATATCATACAATATAAACTGTGTACACTTGATAATATATTGATTGAATGGACTGTTAATAATAACCATAAATAAACTTTCTGGCCTATGTTGTATTGTGACTGCTAAACACCACTAAAGTGCACTGGCCTGGTGTCATAGTTGAAGCCTGCACCACTATAATTTCGTATTTGTTAGTAAGGATAGCACAACATGTTTTCTGTGGTAGCCTATGCTACTCCTACTTATAGTTACTGTGATAGGTATGTGATACTTATTTGGATATGGAGGAAGACATGTGTTTGTGTTCATTTAGATGAAGGTATTTGCAGACATCAACTCTAGAAATGATCCATAGTTTTCTTACCAACAGGAAGTCTGTCTGGCCAGAATGTGCTTTGAATTTAGACCCATTTGACGAAAACCATGTGTATGGTGTGTTCATTTCTTGTGAGTGTAAGCCCTGCTCAAAGCCAGCTGCTGAAGCTGGCAGATTATAATGTTTTAAGCTAAACCGCCACTCTGAAGAGAATATTGTGCCAGCACGTACTTTTGGTTTCAAGGTCGTTACAAAAGGTATTAAAACAGTCGATAACAAACATTTTAGGCCCAGGGTCAGAAGCTATCATGCTGAGCTTAGAGTTGAAGGAGAATAGATGCTTTCATCTTAGATTTTATGAACTGTGTCTACTATCCTTTCCTCAGAACACTATGTGTCCCCATTGTCAGCCTGTAGGGAGTGCAACATGATTATATGACCTCACAGCATTCCTTTGGGATCAATTGGTCACCCCAAAGGCATGTGTCATTCAGACCCAACTATAGAGTACATGAGTGATGGGTGCATTTAGAGTGACAGGCAGCATTTAGAGATTGACTTAAATGCTGCTGCCAGAGTTCAAGATAAAGTAGTCACTGTTGGCATCAGTGGTGAGTTATAGATTTTCTTTTGTCCAGGACACGTGTAATTTTCTGTCATTGAGGTTAGCATTCTCCACAGATGGCTTTGTCGGTGTCTAATTTCTGTTCCATTGCCATGCAAAGTATATATTGTCCAGTAGCTTTGGCATCTAGCCTTCTGTGTTGAGGGCGTCTGTTTTGAAAGAGGAGTGTTGACTTTTCCTATCCAAAGGCTGCCAGCCGTAAAGAGAGAGGGGAACATGCCTGTGTCTAAAAGTAGCCTCGCACGCAAGGCCTGAGATGACTGAGAGATTATGACGTCTGGTGTGGTACAGCAGGATGAGGTGTCATGCAGATCGCACACTCTCAGCTTTTATTAGGGAGTGTGTTATCAGGCACTCGTATGATGATTTGCGCTTGATCCACCCCCTTTAGCGGCAGCATAAAGGCATATGGTCCTTTTTAATAAAATAATAACACTCAAGTTATTGTGTTGGTCAGGTCCTGTGCAATTTTTTCCAGAAGGTTTTCTTTCAAAGGTTTTTTGTTAGATTGCAAAGTAGCAAAGCAACTGCAGTACAATGGATTACAACTCCCCCCCCCCCGAACATACCCCACCCATATCCCACCCTCACACCCAATCACAAACAATCCTGCATTAAGAAATTAGTACAAAAAAGATAATACATAATGTTAAAAATAGCAGAAACGAAACAGAAACACACACATCAAGAAACAAAAACAAACAACCAATATGAAACAAAAAACAAAGAAATAAAATTGAATCAAACTAAAGAGGGGAGGAGATAGCTACTCTTCAACTATTGTGGTCGGTTTCTTAAAGTAGTCTAGGAAGGGGCGCCATATTTTATGAAATTTAGTCTCAGATCCCTGGGTAGTGCAACAAATTTTCTCCAGATTCATACATGACATAATGTCTCTAATCCAATGTAAGTGGGAAGGAGGAGCAGGGTCTTTCCATTTAAGTAAGATAGCCCTACGAGCAAGTAAAGAGGTGAAGGCCAGTACCTTTAGCTTCACTTTAGGCAAGCCTGAATTGGGAGCAATGCCAAAAATTGCAGTGAAAGGGTTCGGCTTAATTTGATGCTGAATTACTTCAGAAATTGTTTGAAAAACTGATGTCCAGAACTCAGTCAAGGTGGGACACAACCAGTACATGTGAAAGAGTGATGCTGGTGCGCTCTTACAGCTATCACAGGTCGGGTCTACATCGGGGAACATACGAGCTAATTTAGTTTTAGAAATGTGGATACGATGTACTACTTTAAATTGCACAAGAGCGTGTCGGGCGCACATGGAGGTAGAGTGTATCCGATCCAGGACTGAATCCCACATGTGATCTGTGAAGGCAGAGCCTAGGTCCTGCTCCCACAGGGTTCTTATAGCTGCTAAAGAGGGGCTATGCAACTTTGAAATAAGGTTGAAAAACACAGAAATTGAGCCTTTTAATGTGGGGTTTACAGAAAGAAACAAATCAACATGATTGACTGGCGGTTTATAAGGGAATTGGGGAATTAACTTCTGCGTAAAATGCCTGATTTGCAGAAATCGGAAAAAAATTGTCTTTTCGATACCAAAATGTTTTGTCAATTGGGAAAAACTAGCAAATAGATCATTAATAAATAAATTACCGATGCATTTTAAGCCTTTTTTATGCCAGATCTTGAATGCACCATCCACCGTCGAGGGAATAAATAAATGCTTAGCTGCAATTGGGCTGAAAAGTGAAAAATTCTGCATTCCAAAATTCTTCCTAAATTGGGTCCAGATTCGAAGGGAGTGCTTAATCACGGGATTACTGTTGGGAATAGCCGAAGAGAGTGGAAGTGCGGCGCTTAAGAGGGCAGATAGAGACAATGGGCTAACAGCGCTGGACTCCATTGTTACCCATACTGGGGCTGAGTCGTCGAGGTGAAAATGCACCCAATACACTAAAGAACGGATATTAGCAGCCCAGTAATAGTATTGGAAATTAGGGAGGGCCATTCCGCCTGTTTGTTTTGGTCTTTGAAGAAATGCTTTCCTTAACCGAGGGTGTTTACCATTCCAAATATAATTTATCATTAAAGAGTCAAGGGCCTGAAAAAAGGATTTGGGGTGAAAGATGGGGAGACATTGGAATATATATATATAGGAACTTTGGGAGTAATGTCATTTTAATTGAATGTATTCTACTTATGAGAGAGAAAGCTAGAGGAGACCACTTCGATAATATTTGCTTCGCCTGATCCAATAATTTGAGGAAGTTCGATTTAAATAGGTTTTTAAAATTTCTGGTAAAACATACCCCAAGGTAACTCAGATGGTCTGTCACCACTTTGAGTGGGAGAGCTGTATAATCAAGTTTAAGAGCTTCTTTATTAATCGGAAAGAGTTCGCTCTTGCTCAAGTTCAGTTTATGGCCAGAAAACTGACTAAAGACCTCCAACACAGAAAGTGCCTCCGGTAAAGAGGTGGCTGGCTTGGCGACAAACAAAAGTAAGTCATCGGCATATAATGATACCTTATGTTCAATTCCTCCTCTCCATATCCCCTGAATCTGTTTGTTACCTCTGATGGCAATCGCAAGTGGTTCGATTGCAATAGCAAAAAGGAGCGGGCTCAAAGGACAACCCTGCCGGGTCCCACGGTGCAGATCAAAACTACTTGAGTAACGGCTGTTTGTTAATACTGAGGCAGAAGGGCATGCATATAATAATTTAACCCAAGAAGTGAAAATAGGACCCAAACCGAATTTCTCAAGGGTGAAAAACAAATAATTCCATTCTACTCTATGAAATACTTTTTCAGCATCCATAGAAGCGAGGCATTCTGATTCAATATTTCTGGGGGAATATAAAATGTTCATTAGCCGGCGGATATTATAAAATGATTGGCGTCCCTTTATAAACCCAGTTTTGTCGGGGTATATGATAGAGGGGAGAACATCCTCCAATCTGTGGGCGAGAATTTTAGCAAGTATCTTCACATCCGTATTTAATAGTGAAATTGGTCGGTATGATGCACAATCTAGAGGATCTTTATCCTTTTTTAACAACAGGGAAATACAGGCCTGGTAGAACGAAGGCGGGAGTTTACCTGAGTCAAATGAGTCTGAGAATACTGAACATAAAAAAGTCGATAACATAGGCTGAACATTTCTTAAAAAAGTCAGATGGAAGTCCGTCTGGACCAGGAGATTTGCCTGATTGCATAGATGTTATTGCTGCAATCATTTCCCTCTGAGTAATAGGTGCCTCAAGGCTATGTCTCAGGTCTTGAGAAAGGGAAGGCATGTTTAGGTTACTGAAAAAGGTTTCCATCACCGCTGTGTCTACTGTACAATCAGAACTATACAAATTTGAATAGAATGTTTTGAACTTTTCGTTTATCAATTTCTGATCTGATGTTGTACACCCCCTGTCTGTCCGTATTCCAGGGATGAGTTGCTTCGCTCTAAATCCCCGCAGTTGATTGGCCAGGAGTTTGCCAATCTTGTCACCATGCTCGTAAAAAGTACTTCTGCTCCTAAGCAAACTGGTCAACAACCTGACGAGAGGAAAGAAGGTTGAATTCTGTCTGAAGTTTTAAACGTTCTTTGTAAAGTTCAGATGAAGGTGAATTAGCATATTGTCTGTCTATGTTCAGAATCTGATCAGCTATTTCAGTTTGTTTCTGTTTTGTACACTTATTTTTGTATGCTTCAAATGATATAATTTCACCTCTCAAATAGGCTTTCAGGGCTTCCCAAATTGTTGCATTGGCCACATCTGGTGTTTTATTTATACTCAAAAAAGTTTTAATATGTGTAGAGATGTGTGAAAGAAAACTCTCATCTGTGAGCAACAATGGATCCAGTCTCCACTTTCTTCTTGTATACTCAACGTCAGAGAAAGCCAGTTGAAGGAGCAGAGGAGCATGATCTGAGATCACAATACTTTCATAACTGCATGACTTTAGGTCTGACATCAATAAATTATCAACAAAAAAATAATCAATTCGGGTGTAAGTGTGGTGGACATGTGAAAAGAATGAATATTCTCTTCCTGTGGGGTATAAAAACCTGTATGGATCAGAGAGGCTATAATCAGCAAGGAATGATTTGATATAACCTGCAGATCTGCTAAGAGTGGCAAGTTTGGGGAAGAGCGATCTAAGACTGGATCTAGATAACAATTAAAATCCCCACCAAGAATAAGAGAATGGGAATTGAGATCGGGGAGTTGAGAAAAAAATCTCTTAAAGAATTCTACATCATCGACGTTAGGCGCGTAGATGTTGGCCAAGATGACTGACTTATTGTAAAGTTTGCCTGAAACAATAATAAAACGTCCATTTTTGTCTGATATAATGTTTGAGGACTCTAAAGGAATATTACTATCAATAAGGATAGCTGTGCCCCTGGCCTTAGCCCTGAAATTAGAATGAACACATTGTCCACGCCAGCATTTACTTTTTCCAGAAGGTTTTAACCAGATGTGCATGAGTTGTTCGACAGTGGACAAACAGGATGTGCCAGTGTCGGTACGGTGTACAGCACACAGCACACATTTGTAGTAAAACAACCTTATCTTTCTAGCCTGATTATTTGAATGTCTGTAGGTCATCTTAGTTTTGCACTCTGTTTGGTCTTAAATGAACCATTG
Source organism: Hyperoplus lanceolatus (assembly GCA_026929865.2). Lineage (NCBI taxonomy): Eukaryota > Metazoa > Chordata > Actinopteri > Uranoscopiformes > Ammodytidae > Hyperoplus > Hyperoplus lanceolatus. Next base: position 15,828,012 of record CM049404.1, on the reverse strand, counting down.
CTGACAATTCTGAGGTCTTGTGAAGTCAGTGGATAATTTTTCCTTTTCTTTTTGTGTTATATTATGATATACAGTATGAGACAGAAGCCACAAGCAGATGACTGCCTCTGAATGAACCTCATTAAATCATAGTTTGACATCATTGGAGTTGCTGCAAATGTTTGCAAGGAAAGCAAGTGAAATTTAGCATCCAGGGATTTTATTATTGTGATGAGCTCATTTATTTGTAAGCAGTATTAAACATACTGTGTACTTTATTGTTTACAGAACTATATATATACTATATATTTTCAGAAAATTGCACATAATGTTCTTTCCTCTGCTGTCTGTGTTTCAGATGCTGCAGGATTGTCCTGAAGCCAGGCGGGAGGTAGAGCTTCATTGGCGGGTGTCACCTTGCTCCCACATTGTACCCATCATAGATGTATTTGAGAATCTCTACCAGGGCAAAAAGTGTCTTCTCATCGTGATGGAGTGGTGTGTTTATTTGTTTTTCATGCACACCGACAAACACACTCTGAAACACTCACAATTAGAGCTAATGTCTACGAAAGTTTACTGTATATAGTACCCTTACCGGGAAGTTGTGGCTTGTATTAGTTACTCTCTGTGCTGATGGAGCCAGCTTTTTGTGTCTGTTCAGCGGAAGTAGTTTCCCATCCACTTCAGGACATAAAGTAATACAAAAAGCAGGCAGATTCTGTTTTGTCAAATACAACAAATCAGGTGTTTACTTGATGTCTACAACCACAACTTGTTACAAATTAGAAATGTATTTCTAATCTAAAGCAGGATATGATATGATGAATCCAATGTCATATGTTGTTTCTTATGGGGGAGGTGTACCGATGTGTTATTCTGTTCCTGTCCATTCCACTTTGTTTTGTTTTCAGCATGGATGGAGGTGAACTATTCAGTCATATCCAAGACAAAGGGAATCATGCTTTTACAGAAAGAGGTAAGTGGGTTATTATTTCTCATGAACCCTTACGATTGTAATGCTGGTTCACTTGGTGTATTTGTGCTTACTGTTGGTAAGTTGTTTTTATACTATAACCCTGGGTTTCCTGGGCAGCAAACACTCCAGGAGCCACTGTGCTTCAGAAATACAATGGAGGAGCCAATAATGCCAACAGTTCAGCCAAACAAATATATGTTGTTTTGCTCAAGAAGTCAGTCAGTAATTGGCCTTTTCCCATCATGCATAATCAGCAAACACATGCTGATTTCATGCTGCACACAGGATGTAGGTTTCCATCCAAAATGTAGCTCAGAATTTTCCATCCATGCTTTTTTTCCCGCCTCAGCCAAGAAATATTTCTTTCTTTTGTGAAATTCTCTTCCACTCAACAGAAAAAGTATTATAGTATAAGCACTGAGCAGTAACATTAGACATTTTTGACACTGTAGCAGAGAGTGCACATTGAACAGTCGAGCCGTTATCAGTGAGGTCAAGTTACTAGAGATGAAACAGTAGTCTTTTAATGAGCTATTTAGTGATTCAGTCGTCACAAGCAATGCAGGGATTTGCTTCGTCATTTATGGTATTTAACAAAATATTTTTTATCCAAATACATCATGTTGTGTACTGGAAAAATGTTACAGGTATTATCCACTATTTTCCATTATTTGATAAATACAACGATTAATGGATTATTAAAAAATATTAATTGATAATAGCATAATTGCTCCCAATTACGTCCCAATTAGAAACCTTCGCCCCCAGAATGGTTGACTCCGCCACTAATAATATTAACTGGCCTACTATATAGAGAAGTAATTACAGAAGGTAAACGCATTGAGTGGCTAATCCTGACGAAATTCCAACCACACAATACAATCAATTTCTTGAGAATCTAAAGAATTATAACTTAAACAATCTCAAAATGTGCTGCTTAATGTGATGCCCAATCCTCATCTTTCTGTTTTAACTATCAAGCTCCATGTTGTCCATGTTAAGATGTTGTTGAAGTATGTTTCTATGAAAGCAATGATGCACCATGCCCAAGACAAATTTCCCCTCGGGGACAATAAAGTTGAACCTGACCTAACCTAACCTAAATCCCCATGTCATTTCCCTTTACTTCCTATTTACTCAGAGGCCTCGGACATCATGAAAAGTATAGGGGAAGCCATACATTTCTTGCATTCCATCAACATTGCTCACAGAGACATCAAGGTAAATACTTGGCTGTATATTATATTTTAGTCACACCTTCAACAGTGGACTTGTTTTTATTTCATGTTACACAAGATAATTCTTAGAAAATAAATGTGGTGAGTGAAATTGTTACTGTGTTACACTTTTATGCTTTGTTCCAACTGGCAATCAAATATTCTGTGCATGCCATGAAGAGCCAATCTTTCATGCCAAATGGCACAATCAGTAGAAAACAATCACAATACTATTATTCACATATGTTTAGTAATCTAGTAATTTTGTAAAGGAAACGTGTTCAAAGTGTGATATTTACATAGTACATATTTAGAGTGAGCAAACAATGACTAGCGGATTTGGCGGATTGGAGGGCCACTTATGGTTTCCAAACAATTGTGTCTGTGCTAAAAAATGACGTACATGTTCCCAGAAAGGTTTTATGTTTGTTTGTATCTGGATCTGGCTACGAATCACCAATCCCTATTTTTCATTGTGTGCTTCAGCATAAAAGCACATAGAAAATGCAGTAATTCATTTGCTCAGTCCGAAATTTAGAAATTTTAATACAAATACACGAATACATATACAACTCACATAATATCATACAATCGTGCAGTAACGACAGTTTTATAAATATAGGCTAATCATAAATCACATATTTGTGTCAAGGAGTTTAAGATCTGCACAGTTTGCCACACTCTACCATAAGACCATTGATACAAATACGGTTTGAAATGACAAATTACACTTAGTCTTACCTTTAGTTGTTGAGGTGTCTAAAACCTGCAAAACGAGAGAACTGAGCATAGAATTAGAAAATGTGCAAGTCTAATTGGAGAGTCACTCAAGAGTGAACTGCTGCATGGTGGTGTTGTTTTTCACTTTAACTGACAGAGGGACTTGATGAAATCCCTCTGTCAGACAAATAGACAGAGCTTTCGTTTAGGTTTACATTAGCTATTTATTTATTTTCAATCATTGTTATTGTATCCTGTGATTATTGTTGAGGTATACAAATTCTGTTCTCCACAAGTTTGATCACTGTAGCTGTCTCTTGCAGCCAGAGAACCTTCTGTACACCTCCAAAAGGCCAGATGGCCTCCTCAAGCTGACAGATTTTGGGTTTGCCAAAGAAATCACCATGTTGAACTCATTAGCAACACCGTGCTTCACCCCCTACTATGTTGGTAAGACCACACAGCATGTGATTTTGAAAAGTAACTTAATACTGTAAGGTTGAAGATGCACTACTGTAGAGACTTGGCCATGCAAACTGATTATTACACTTGTGTCAGAGTTAAGAATGTAGTGTTTGCTGGACAAGCTAGCTGTTGAGTGTTTTCATGAGGGATTTGACATGTTATTGCCTCCTTTGTAAATTGGCTACTTTGATGTGGTTGCCAAGTCCTATAAACACTACTTTGATGACCTGTTTTTGTTGTTTTGTTTTTGCAGTCATCTGTCCTTTTATGTACAATTATCAAAGGCATCTTCTCCAGTCCCATTTAAATAATTTCTCTTTGATACTGTGGCAGCGCCAGAAGTTCTTGGTCCAGAGAAGTATGACAGATCCTGTGACATGTGGTCTCTGGGTGTCATTATGTACATCCTGTAAGTCGATCGATGTGATGTATTCTTGGCCTCTATAAATTAACGAAGCTTATAATTATGTGATCCATCTTGTCATATGTCAATTTTCTTCTGTTATACATGCAGGCTTTGTGGATATCCTCCCTTTTTCTCTTATCATGGTCTGGCAATATCCCCAGGAATGAAAAGACGGATCCGGAATGGGCAATATGAGTTCCCCAACCCAGAGTGGTCCGATGTGTCAGAGGAAGGTGAGAGTGAGGCAAATAAGTGTTTTATCGGAGTAGCAAGTTTGTCATGTAAATACTCCCTTTCTGTACCACCTCTTTTACTTTCCACACATGCTCATCCACTGGAGATAAGTCTAATTTGTTTCTCCTGGGAACAGGCGCATGTCACCTTCTGAGTAAAAGGTGATGTTTTACCTTGGCATGATAAAAAGTATAGAGTAAATGAGAGAAATTCCATCTTTCAATTAATTCCAGTAACTGTGTTCTTCTGTGCTTTAAATACAAAAGCACACAAGCAAAGCAAACCATTGCTAAATGTCAGTCTTCTAAAAATGTCCCCAGATCGTACATTGTGCAATATAGGAGCGCACTGATTTTTATCTATTTTGTTCAACTTTCACGTATATTTTTGTCGTAAGAAATGAGATTGACGACCTTGTCAAGCTAAATCTGTTCAACATAATTGCATCTTCTACGATGACTTTGAAATATATGTCTCATATTAGTTGACGAAAAATATGACCGTTGAATGATGGCGATATTCTGTTTCAGCCAAAAAGCTGATTTGCGACTTACTGAAAACGGAGCCCACTCAGAGAATGAGCATCACCGAGTTCATTAATCATCCATGGATAAATGTATGTAAGCAGCTTCCTGTAGGCTTGAGTCTGTTTAAACAGTTGCTGGTTTAAAAAAAAAAAAAAAAGTTTTCTTTTGTGCTTTTTTCGATATCCTCTCACCACTGAAGCAATCAGTCGAGGTCCCACAAACACCCCTCCATACCAGCCGCGTACTGAATGAGGAACAAGACGTCTGGGAGCAGGTTAAAGTAAGTGTTGGTGCTGTTCAAATGTTTCACTCTGTGGCCTAGGTTTGTTTTTATGGTGATTGGGTTGAGCATTGATTTGTTTTTGTACTGTAGTGTATACAATTGTATAATTGACTGTCAGTGAACAATGAAATCCATCAAATGCAGATTAGGATTTGAAAATTGTTCGTACTGTTTTTATCTTGTTTTTGTTTGATAAAAGTGATATTTTTTGTTATTATTAGGAGGAAATGACAAATGCCCTGCAAACGATGAGAGTGGACTATGATCAAATTAAAATCAAAACTATCGAAGACTCAACTAATCCCCTGCTCTTGAAGAGAAGAAAGAAGACTAAAAACTTAGCCTCACAGCCTCCATGATAGTGAGATAAAGAGTTTTGAAGAGGTGCACACACACACACACACACACACACACACACACACACACACACACACACACACACACACACACACACACACACACACCGACCACACACACACAAACAAACAAGAGCTTTGGGGCAATAAAAAATATTTAATTTTTAAACATTCATATGCATTTAGCAAATGTGCTTTAAGGACAACTCTATTAAGCATTAAAAGGTATTCTGTTTTTGCACTGAGCCTATTCTTAAATCTACTGTATGTGTTGTTCATTTGGAGAGTCTTTGTTGATCTGGTGTAACTTTTCAGTGAGTCATGTGAATGAGCTTTATAGGTGTCAGTTTATCAGTTTTTCTCTACTTTGAAAACTATTGACATACCTTTTGCATTGAAGATGCTGCCATTATCATTCATATTTTGCAATTAAATAAACATTACCAGAAACCAACACTTTAATTTTTGTTTGCTGATGTGTTGTTTTGTTACCACAAAATACTGTAGGTGTTTTCTTGGGACATTGTGGTGGTGCAGTATCTTAAACATACCTATAGCAATAATCACGCTTGCTGTGAGATGGGTAATAATTGCATTTGATTGAAGAATGTGTTCTGCCTCTTTTTTCCAAAGGAAATAGGAAAGTAGTGCATGACGTCTGTTGTGTGAGGCTTTGGAAGGTGGATAGCAGTAAACGTTTAGAGGGAGAAGTAAAGAGATATGCAGTGGTAAAAGGTTGTTCACCACAACTACTGTTGTATCTTGTCTGTCCTTAACTCTGAATTAAATCTCTTGATATGTTCTGTCGTTTTGCGTGTTTTTTGATCAGTTAGCCGTTCACTATAAGCATATAATTAGCATATCAAATAAATGTCTATTTGTTCAATTGTTTCTAACAAATGAATTATAACTTTGATGAGGTGTTGACACAAATCACATTTTAGATCAAGCAGAATGAATGGGGAACTGGAAAACACTTTTACACCATTATGTTGTGGAAGTTTTTAATCAGTTAAACCTTGTGGGAATAAATGAACTGAACCTTCTCAATATAAACAATTTAATAAAAGTAGATAAAACAACAGAGTTACAGAGTAAAGTTTCCAACCTGCATGGTCAGCCCCCGATCGGGACTGACCCTATCTTTTGGTCAGACAGGGATTTTAAAGGCCCCCTTCAACAACGGGGGTGTTAACTAACAGATGTCAACTAACAGATGGTCAAACAGGTCTCAGTGGTTTATTGTGGTTTATTGTGGTCAGCCACAATAAACCTTAAATTAGTTAAAGCAACTGTTGTCAGCACATTTCTTCGAGGAAATGCACATGTGTTAAACTGATGTGATATACATATAGAAAAACAGATCAATACGATGGTTACAAATAAATTTGCCCTCACACATTACAGTTATTTTGGATGTTTTGCTTTGGATAAAAGCCCTACATTTTGCCATGAGCAACAGTGCACATGTCAGACAGGTCTCTTTCATCTATAACTATAGCATTTACTATGGCGGCATAGGCTGAAGTGTGTTTTCAGAAGAAAAAAAAACAGTTGTTGGCAAAATGTTTTGTCATGAAAAGGGCTAATGAGATTAATAGTTGTGGATATTTATTTACTTTTATAATAACCTAAAGTATTACTTATTTGGGCTTAGTTTTATACATAAGGTTGTTTTTGCACTGATAAGTTTGTGACAAAAAAAAATGTTCACGCAAAAGTGTCCCAAATGTGTATCCTCAAGCGATCTTGTTTTCTTTGCCTCCTCAAATATTGGTGGGAGTGGAGTGGGGGCAAAACCTAATCCATGAAATATTTTATTAAGTTTTCCTGCTCTGATTACATCAAATGCAAGGCCCATTCGGTAAGACAATCTGAAGGATGATGGGGCTCTGCTATCTGCAGGCGCCAGCACAAACATATTTCTACTTTCTCCACAGCTTGAGCACTGTAATTGAAGAAGGTGTTGTGCACCTTTAGAAGGCATGAACAGACATGGAAAGAAAAAAATGTTCTAGGTGGATGATTTTGAACAAATAACAGGGTTGTCAGGCTCCGTACATGTTGAAACATAGACAAAAAAACATGTTCAACTTAAGAGTACAATCATAAACTTTAACGATGATGCATTTTTTAACAAAGAAAATGCACTCCACTAATTACAGTGCCTAGTCTGGTTAATTTAATTGTCTATACCATGATCTTCCACCATCAGCAAAATTTCCGCCACGCCACCCAACAATAAACTGCGAGTCAGACTTTACGTGGCTGTGCTAATGATACGGTATGACATAGTAAGGGAAAACAAGGCAGTTAAAAAGCAGATGTGAGTGCCAGTTCACAGATGGGATTGATACTGACATGGCTGCAGGTGATATTTTGTATAGGTTCAACATGCTAGTGGAGAATGCAAGTGCCTTAATGAGAGTGGGTGTCTATAGGGCTGGGGCTGCAGCTATATGCAGAGGGAAGGGGGGGATATTTAACCTTCTACAAAAACATATTCCACTCAGTCTGAGAAAGACAAGTGCAACGTGAGCAAGCGAGGAGGCATCGTCTCTGATCAACCAACCGAGTAGGTAAACTTTAACTACTGTACATTTAAAGAGTGGAGCAGACAATTAGATCTGTCTTAAATTACTGAACCAGCGTTAAAACATGTACCTTTTACTTGTTTATGACAGATTTGTGGTTGGCTTATATGTAATTTTACTTTATTTCAACTTTATAATATATATTTTTCTGCCCTGGTTTTCCATCAGTGATCATGCAGACAGCAGTGCTCCTCCTCATAATGGGACTAGTGGATCTTAGCATCAGCCAGTATCACAGCCAGTGGCACTGGCTGTCCCATCTGCGAGGGCGTTGGCGACATGTCCCCTGGCAGGCCGAGGACATGGACTGCCCCCTGGAGTGCGACTGCCCCTCAGCCTACCCCACAGCTATGTTCTGTCACAACCGCAAGCTTCAGCATGTTCCCTACGTCCCCTCACATATTAAGTATGTCTACCTGCAGCGTAACCAGATCACAGGCATCCAGGACGGGGTGTTTGACAATGCTACTGACTTGATCTGGGTTTCACTGTTCAACAACCAGCTCCAGTCAGACAAGATCGGAAAGAATGTCTTCAGTAAGCTGAAGAACCTTGACCGGCTCCTATTGGATCACAATGAGCTGACACGCGTGCCTTCCAACTTGCCCACATCCATCAAGGACCTGCGACTCGGTCACAACAAGATCTCAAAATTCCCCAACTGGTTCAAGGGGATGGCCGAACTCACCACCCTTCAGCTCCAAGCAAATGCCATAGAGGATGTTGGAGGTGTGTTCAAGGGACTGAAGTCCCTGACTGTGCTGGATATGAGGAAAAACAGGCTAAAGAGTATCCCAGAGCAACTCTCTGAGAGGCTGCAACAGCTCTATTTGGAGTTTAATAACATAGGGAGTGTGCCGGCCGGCTTCTTCACCATGCTTCCCAAACTGCAGTTTGTCCGGTTGGCTCATAACAAACTAACAGATAAAGGACTTCCATCCAATGTGTTCAATGTCAGCACACTGGTTGAGCTTGACCTTTCTTTCAATAAACTGGAGAAAATCCCAGTTGTGAATAGGAACTTGGAATACCTTTATTTACAAGCCAATAAGATCAAAGGTATGAACACCTCTTTGTGAGGATTTTTGAAATGTTTTGGTTACTTAAAGGTGGAGTCAGCGATTCTCGAGAATGCTATTTGTCAAAATCACGTTTTGTCAAAATCAGTGAATATCTCCTCACAATCCCCTACCTGTCCATAGAGTGTGTGCACTTCCAAATCCAGTGTTAATACAAAGTCCAAGCTCTGTAAATTGGTATGTTGCTAGCCAAGGTTTGGTCCCCTTTAATTACATCCTTTCTTTACACTAATCTTAATCTAAGTTTTTATTTGTCAATTAACACACATGTAAGGTAAGTCACACACTGCCAAAATGTAATTTTCACTATCTCCTCCTATACATCTCTAACATACACATGCAGTCGAACTGAAGGGGGTCATCGCGCAGGGTCTGCAGCGGTGCCGCGACCCTGGAGCAGTAATTTAGGTTTCAGTGTCTTGCTCAGGGACACTTCGACATGTGGCGGGGATACAGGGGATCGAACCACCTACCCTGTAGTTGAGGGTCGGCCACCCTACCCATTTCACCACAGCCACCAGTTTACAGAGCCTAGGCTGTGTATTAACACTGAATTTTTTTCCAGCGCACACACTGTACAGACAGGTAGCAGGTAGGAGTTATCCACTGATTTTGACAAAAAAATATTTTTACATGAATCAAAATCGCTGACTCCACCTTTAAATATTTAAAGGAAACATAAAAGTCATGTTTACTGTACCACTAAGAACTGTAATGTGATGTGAACAAAATGTATTTTTAAGTATAATCTTGTGATATGAAACTACAGTCTTCAACTGTTAAAAGTTGAGTTGAATGTTTAATTATAGTTTTCATCACTTTTGTCAGTTTTGTCGCTTTTTTTGCAGACCATTTCCTTTTATTTAAAATCAGGAACAAGAAAAGCTACTTTCATGCCAATGCCCAAAAATTGTCTTTAAGAGACGCTTCTTCACTTTTATAGTCAAGATCTTTGGCACAGCAAGACACCCATTGATTGCTACTTACACAGTTATAAATCTCACATTTTCTTAATGGCACAAATGTGTGTGGTAAATGTATTCTTTTGAAACTCCCCAACACCACCAAATGGATTGGGCAAAAATCGACAACAGAATAAACTCCAAGCAAGAAGGAAGTAACTGGTATTTGACTTTAAGGAGGCTGATCTTATTATCCAATTTTGTGTCCTTAAGTGAGCTCAACTGTTAAATCCGTCCCCATAGTTCAGACATGCCACCAGTTAGCCCGTATGCTGTTTTGTTTTCCAAAGCACCATCCAACTTTATTTCAAAGCATAGCATCCTCCAGCCTCTATCCATTATTGAGGTCAACCTCCTCAAACTGCTCTTGTCTCCATTTATTTAAGATGGTTTTGTCGCTCTTTGGCCATGCTCTGCAATCACATTGGGGCTGGGGACTAAGCATGGAGCAGGGACATTTATCAATACTAGATGACTGCCGAATCAAGATTTTCAAACTGTGTGTATCAGTCTTTAAAACTATGCCCTTCTACTGAGCAAACAACCCAAACTTTAAAAGAAAAACGTATACAAAATCCAATTCAACAGTTACACAGGTGCATTAAAACAGGATAAAGGAGAATGTTTCCCTTTATCTGAAGCCAATTACAAAAAGTGCATTCAGCCATGTGGATCCAATCCAACAATTTCATAAATAATGCAAGTGCATCAGTGTGAGAACTGACTCCGGCCCTCCAACAGAGACATATTTAAAGTCCTAGTAGGAGTATTAAGCTGTCCTCAACTCACTTCAAGTTTTTCCCCCTTGTTGTTTCTTTCAGAGTTCTCCCTGAGCAGTTTCTGCAGCGCAATCAACATGATAAACTTCTCCAAGCTGAGAATGCTACGTTTGGACGCCAATGAGATCAGTGCCAAAGACATTCCGGCTGAAGCTGCCTACTGTTTGCGGCATGTTGCCTCTATTGATGTGTAGTGTTTCAATTTGTCTCAACTCATCCACGGTGTTGCTCCAACCATAACACCCATATACATCCCCTTGTCAACAGCCACTTTATATTTACAATGCATTTTTCACAGTCCACTTTTAGATAATGTATTTTTTAAATTATTTTAAAAATAGAAATACTTTTATTGTTACAAATGACTAAAAACACTATTAGTCAAACGGAGAAGTACACCAGTTGTATATTCATTAATGCAGAAGAGTGATGAGAACAAACTAATTTGATTATCAATTCCAGTAACCTGGCAAAAATCCACCCAAAGTATACATATGCTGTAGCTGTTGAGAAAAAGTTCTGCCTAGCCTGTGTCATCTCTGGAAAAGTTATAGCATACAACTGTCATTCATGAGGGTGATGAGCAGGTTACCTTTGCCTCCATCATGTGGCACGAGGTGATAAAACAGCAGGTAGAGCAGCAGTGATTCTTATCATTATAATTTATGATATGGTATTATATTCTTACATATTTACAGTCCCGTACATTTAATATGTAAAGTTTGATAGTGCTAGATGTTACATCTAATGGATACTTTCACTTTAAATACTTCATATTTGTTTTAATATACAATTAAAGAGTGAAAAACATGCAAGATACTTATGTGTTGGTTAAGATTTTTATAACTCTTATTGTTGTAACTGTTAGCTTTTTGTGATTTTATATAAACTTTTTGGGGGGAAGCCAATGTCAGGTTTTGTAACAGGAGAATTGGTGATCATTCAGTTTGTATCCACTTAGCTAGGAAGCTATGCATTATATAATAATGTGTGAATAGAATCTTTCATCTAAGAATCAATTTATTATTTAGTTATTTTCCCCCCATAAATGCTGACAGTGATGCACTTTTAGCAGCAACCTGTTTTCTTTCCTTTAATTTTAAGGCCATAGAGGCAACAAGTCTAGAGACAGAAAAAGGGAAACTTGACATTTCTAACTGGTCTTCTGCAGTTCCCACATGTTTATTGTTGAGGACAACTTGCCTTTTCATGTCCAGCAGCTGCCTTTAATCATCCACAGAAAGGCACTGAATTAAGTTAAAGGAATACTTTCCTTGTTCTGTAATGGAGCTTTGTCATGGGGTAAAGAATGAACTTCTGTCAATGCAACAGAGGCTTGCACGTTGATAAGCGGTAGCCTCTATATTAAGTGTGTTTTATAGATCATGTTGTATTGGAGGCTGCACATGGTTTCTGCAGGGTCAGTTGGGTGGGGCTGTTTCTTATTTCTTTCCTCAGTTGTTCCCTATTCGCTTAAAACAAAATTGAAGCCAGCACATATGCAAATGATCACATGTGGAAATCTTTTGTCAAGATGGCTGATGCGGCTCCTGACACACACACACACACACACACACACACACACACACACACACACACACACACACACACACACACACACACACACACACACACACACACACACACACACACACACACACACACACACACACACACACACACACATACTCTCTCTCTCTCCCTTCATAGTATTATGTTATTTGCCACAACCACCCAGTTATGGTAAAATGTCATGCGTGCATATGAGTAAACTGTATAATAGCATGTTATTCCCAGCAAATGCCGTCACATATTGCGCAATGAAGATACCACCTGTGAAGCTGCTGCAGCGACTGGTTCAAAAGATTCAAAATACTTTATTTGTCACATGCTCATACAGTATGTGCAGTCAAATGTTGTTATTTCTATCTGGATTATTTCTCTATCTGAAAATAAAAACAGCTCAGTGTATGACCAATAGCAGTATAATCTCCATCTTTAAAAAACAATGATACTGTTATGATATAAAACTGGATATGCAAGTCTAATAATGAGGGGAAGTAAAGTGCTTTCCAAAGCAGTGGGAAAGAGTGTTTTGTCAAAAATAACAGCATTTTTGACACCTCATAAAGAGCGTTTAGTCAAACAGAATTTAGATTATAAATGGACCTTAATCCTTTAATAAGGTCTTGACCTGCTCTTAAAATGTTATTTCACAGGGCTCGTATATGAATGCACTGGTAGATGGGCAGCTAGTGAACATATTTCTGATTTGGTAAGGATTTAACTTTTTATTATCAGTACAGTGATTGAATAGAGTCAGATAAATAAAAATAATTATTGTCGGAGTGTAATATTATATTACAAGTTCTGGAAAATGTAGACACATTATTCAACATACATAACTAGTGTAAAAATAAAACTTTTTTGCAAACTTGAAAAGATATCTGAAATAAACATAATATACATAGCATATTATTCCAAATAAGGTCCATCTTTGCGATCAGTCAAAGCAAAGCTTCTGATTAAATAAGTGTGCATGATACAGAACACACACAATACAGACATGAAAACTTGTTCATGATGGATGAAATTTACAGCTTCACAAGTGCTCCGTCCGCTGCTGCTGCTGTGATGTTTCTTTTTTTGCCTGGGGGGGGGGGGGGGGCAAAAACACATGATGTATGTGCACTGCAGTCTATCAATTGAGGCCCACATGAGTGTTTGTTTAAGAAGTCAAGTTTCACCCCCTAACCCATTAAAATGATACTCACTTTACTGTGGCCCGATATCTATGACCTGCACGTCTCTCCCTCCTGCCATCCCTTCTACTCTGTCATCCAGATGACAATGGTATGCATTAGGATGAGTTCAATCCATTTGACATTATTCATTGAATTTATACACTGTGTTCCAAATTATTATGCAAATTGGATTGGAGTGTCATAAACATTTAATGTTTTGTTTTTCAATTAAACTCATGTATGCTATTGTGTCTCAGGATGCCTTGGATCGTTGAAATCAATCTCATACACCTGTGATAATTAGTTTGCCATGTGAGCCCAATCAAAGGAAATCTACTTAAAAAGGGCGTTCCACATTATTAAGCAGGCCACATGTTTCATGCAATATGGGAAAGAAAAAGGATCTCTCTGCTGCCGAAAGCGTCAAATAGTGTAATACCATGGACAAGGTATGAAAACAGTCCAGGGTCAGGAAAAGGGCAGTTAAAATCTCAGTAGACCCCTCACATCCTGGTCATACTCTGTTCAACCTCCTCTCCTCTGGTAGGCGATACAGGGCACTGCCTGCCAAAACCAGCCGACACAAAGACAGCTTCTTTCCCCAAGCAGTCACTCTGTTGAACTCTCAGAACTCCCACATCCTGTCGCTGAAGGTCCATTAACAATTGTGATGTACCGGGGGCACCCTTAGCTCAGTTGGTAGGGCGTCCCCCCCATGGGCCTCGGCCAGCAGCAGACCCGGGTTTGATTCCAGCCCGCGGTCGTTCTCTGCATGTCACTCCCCTCTCTGCCCCATTTCAACTCTGTCTCTACACTATCAATAAAGCATAAAAAAATGCCCAAAAAATAAAAAAAATAAAAAATTGTGATGTACCTCATGTATATTTTCAAACTCAAATATTGTTAACACTACCTCTGCACTGATCTGCCTTGCACTGTACTTATATTTTTATATTTATTTTGTAATCTTAAATCTGATCGTGTATATATACCGTATATATATATATATTTATATTTTTATTTAATTCTTAATCACTAACTGACTGATTGCACCATTTCTTCCATCTCTTGAATTGTTGTTGTGTATTCGTTTTTGTTCATTTGTAATATTGTTTACTTAACAGTATTTTTAATGTTTTAGTTTTTAGTGAATGTTGCACTTGGAGAGCAATGGTTGCCGAAGTCAAATTCCTTGTTTGTTTACGCAAACCTGGCCAATAAAGCTGATTCTGATTCTGAATAGATATTTCAAAGAAACTGAAGCGTGATCATCGCACTGTGAAGAGTTTTGTGGCTGATTCAGAGCACAGACGGGTTCGTGCAGATTAAGGCATAATGAGGAAGATTTCTGCCAGACAAATTCATTGGATAAGGAGAGCAGCTGCTAAAATGCCATTACAAAGCAGCTGGAGTCCCGCGAACCTCAAGGTGTAGGATCCTCCAGAGGTTTGCAGCTGTGCATAATTCCTATTCGGCCACCCCTAAACAATGCTCACAAGCAGAAACGGTTGCACTGGGCTCAGAAATACATGAAGACTAATTTTCAAACAGTATTGTTTACTGATGAGTGCTGTGCAATCCTGGATGGTCCAGATGGATGGAGTAGTGGATGGTTGGTGAATGGCCACCATGTCCCAACAAGGCTGCGACGTCAGCAAGGAGGTGGTGGAGTCATGTTTTGGGACGGAATCATGGGGAGAGAGCTGGTAGGTCCCTTTAGGGTCACTGACGGTGTGAAAATGACCTCGGCAAAGTATATTGAGTTTCTGACTGACCACTTTCTTCCGTGGTACAAAAAGAAAAACTGTGCCTTTCCGTAGTAAAATCATCTTCATGAATGACAATGCACCATCTCATGCAGCAAAGAATACCTCTGTGTCATTGGCTGCTATGGGCATAAAAGGAGAGAACCTCATGGTATGGCTCCAATCTTCCCCTGACCTCAACCCTATTGAGAACCTTTGGAGCATCCTCGAGCAAAAGATCTGTGAGGTTGGGAGGCAGTTCACATCAAAACAGCAGTTATGGGAGGCTATTCTGGCATCCTGCAAAGATATTCAAGCAGAAACTCTCCAAAAACTCACAAGTTCAATGGATGCAAGAATTGTGAAGGTGATATCAAAGCAGGGGTCCTATGTTGACATGTAACTTGGCCTGATAAGATGTTTTTGATTGAAATAGCTTTTGATTTCACTAAATATGACCTCCACATTCTGCAAATTCAACAAATGACCATTTTTATTTCTTTACAACCTTCAAAATGTTTTGAAACTCTGTTGTGCATAATAATTTGGAACGGTGCATTTTGAGTTTTTTATTCTTGAAAAAAATACTGTTTTCATTGGGAGGTTTGTTCAATAAAATCTGAATCATACTCTAACTGTTGATGACTAGAAAATTATACTGACTGTCATTTGCATCGACTATTTAGGAAAATCGGAGAAAAATATAATTTGCATAATAATTTGGAACGCACTATAGTTCAGTATTTTCTTACCTTGAGTTTGTACCTGATCTTGATATGTGAGGGTTGTGAGTTTTCTGTTTCGGGGGAAGAAAATAAATCATGAAATACAACAATAGGCATATATTATTTGAGCAACTAAGTCATTTGCAAATAGTCAGCTAGAGTTCTGACTGATGACTGAATAGGAGGCAGGCGAATGTCAAAAAGTATGTTGCTGTATTTTGGCAAATAAATATGAGTTTCAACACACAATTTTCAGGGCAGGAGACGGTAATACTTTAAGATGTGAAAAGGTTAATAACATTATTTCGCTCCAAAACACATTTTTTATGAGTGGTATCCTTTGGAACTGCTCTAATAACAAGCTGAACCACAGCCTATGGACCTCCTTGAGTAAACTCAAAAGTATTCCAAACTTACAGCAGGTGCGCTTTTCACAGTAAGAAGATACATTTAATGTAGAGTATCACTTCAAAGTCCCAGGGAATTAAATGTTTTCCTTATTATGTTTCTCCTGTGGAGACAAACAAAGCTATATCCTTGTTCTCAATTGCGGGAGGTGACCCAGCCTGGGTCGCAGCCGAAATTAATCATGTCTTTTGGCACACTGTTCCCCAGTGTGCAGATGTGATGGGAATTCCAGGTCTTCTGAAATAGATGGTTTGTTTGGCTCTGAGTACTAATAAGAGCTGTGTGTTTTGCTTCTCTTTGGACCTTCAATCAGATATTAGCTACGGTAAAGTTTTAACATTGTCACTACTGCCAATACCCGGCATGTGTCCGAGACAGTTAACAGTTCACTTCCAAGTTACATCAACTGGAAATAAACCCTCCCACGGGTCTTAGCTTTTTATGACATAAAGATTAGGCAACAACAAAGCCTCAAAAAACATTGGCCATTGGTCAACTTTGTCCCAACTGAACAGATTTCTTTGTTTGACCTGGCAGGATTTCTTTGTGAACACAAACTGAGAAAATGTAATAGACCAGATGCATACAGTAATTTCACAGCTCGTTTGGCTCAGAGCTCTACAAAAGTACTGTAAATGTGCATGCATTAGAATGGCTTTTTATTGGCCCGCGGCCGATTTTAAAAGTATAATGTAATATGGCCCTTTTAATTTTTTTTAGTTAACCCACTAGTACAGGGGTGTCAAAACTGATTGATTGGCCCGCCGCAAATTTAAAAAAAACATCATGTAATATGGCCATTTTAATTTTTAAATAATTTAAATGCATTCATTATATTACAGAGAAATATGTCCCATAAAGAAAAAGAGCACCAAGCCCACCCCAGAGGACCCTGCATATTATTTTATTTTAAATTAATATTATTATAGAAAATCATGTGTACTTCTTCAATAGCTTCTAATTCATCCGACACAGTGTCTCCAAATTATTTTTTCCTACAAAATTCTTCAGATTAAGCTTCCTAATTTTCCTGCGCCAGATTCATGCATTTCACTTTAAAAAATAAAAAAAGAACTCCCAGGGGGGCCATACCCCCGGACCCTCCTAGGAGGGTCGGGATCTCGGCTGGCTACTATTTTCACCAAGCTGGACATTGGAGGCAATAGCAGAAAACACTGGGTGTCTGAATGGCATTTAACAATAGTCAATGATTTGGGCAGCGCTAACATTGGAGAGGGGCCCCCCTAATCAAATTCTGCTTAGGGCAGTGATTCTCCATTATTGTCTGTCATGCCCCCCTTGGGGACAGAATGTTTCGCGCCCCCCCCCCCCCTAAATTGAAATACTATTGAGAACCTGCCAATATTTATTTATTCATCTTTACAAAAACACTGTATGAGTTTCTGGCATGAGCATTCTGCATACAATCACCTTATTATCAAATTAGATTAAAACAATTAGCTGAGATAACTTCTGCAGCAACTTAAAAAAAAATCCCCCACCATTTGAGAAGCACTGGCTTAGGGCCACATGAAGGCTTGGGCCGGCTCTGAGGGGAAATGTGTCTGTTTAATTAGCAAGGAAAGTGTTGCCGTGAAGAAGGATAACAATTTACGAAGACACTATGAAACTAAACATCAGAGCAGCTACATGTCCTGATAAATGTGTTATTTTTGCAAAGTGGCCCGGACCTTGGTAGATTATTCTGTATGTGGCCCTCAGTGAAAAAAGTTTGGACACCCCTGTCTTAGAGGGTTCAGTGGTTAGCGCTTACTGTGGCAAAAACCAAACCAGAAATAGAGGGAGCAGAGTTATATACAAAACCAATTTTAATCTTCCATATAGTTTGGTCTTATTAGCTTGTAACTAAAGGTTCTCCAGGTTCCAGGAGAACGCATCACCATATGGCTTAGAGTAGCACCTCATCAAGCACTTCCCTGTAATTACCCTTGATCAGTGTATCCACTGAACCATCCATGCAGCATCCCTCCAACTAGTGTGTTTACTATGTTGCTGCATGCAGTCTGTCAAAAAGGGATGCGGCCAACCGCTAATTCATCGAATGACCGTCAGTGACCGTCTACTCTTGTTATTTGGCTTCTAAACGGTTGCGATCGGAGCAAAACTGGATCACATCATGACCAGAAGCAAATGTATCTTCTATGGGGTCAGACGGGTATCAATGAATGCACAGAGAAGGATTCACACTTGTATTTAGTGATTTATATATAAATGACTCTCTTCTCACAAATACATTTCAATGCACACACAAATGGATACCGTCATATATAAATGTAAAATAAATCCATCTATAATAAAAAGTTTCACAAACACATTTCCGATCCACACACAAATGTGTCTTGTTTTAAATAAATGTAATATAAATCCATAAATATATTAATTTAAAAAAGATTTAGAATTTTCATCAAAAATGTGTTTGGATGTCGTTACATTTATATACAAACTGTTACATTTGAATTTACAAAATGCTTTTAATTTGTGAACTTCCTTGCATTCATGTGTGATTTGGTCTGTATTTGTGTGTGGATTTATGAGACTCCCCTGACGTCGCTGGTTTCACAAATGCGTTTTTTTCAACCAGGAACTAGCTATAGCCAATCGGATGTCTTCCTTGTTTTCAGCCAATCACATGAGCGCAGTCCCACAACAAGGGTCCGTTTATGCACAGAGACACAGAACGGTACGGTAGATGGCAGGACTGAATGAGCTCAACGTCAATGCATTATTTTTAAAACTGCCGTGGAGTTGTTTTGCTGCAGTGGACCACGTTTTTGACAACAATTCCAGCATTTCCAGCGTCCATTTCTCCAAAGAAGAGTTTAGTAACTTTGGCTAGAAGGCTGCTGGCTTTGCAGAGCGGCTATGTCTAGCTGATGCCTGCTGGAGCTGCCTTTCTTTACTTCAGACTTCACCGACCCGGTGCTGATTGCCGATCATGTAAGTCACTTATCAGCTTAGCTGTACATTACATTTTACTGTCTTATTAGCTTTAGTTATGCTACTACAGTGTAGTTCACTTCTGTGTTGCTAACATTTAGCCCCAGCCCCGGTGTTTGAAGCTGACGTAGCTAACGGTGTTATCATAGTAGCCTACTACCGAATGTTTATTTTTAGCAGGTCATGCTAGCTACCTTGATGACAATCACACAAAATATGGCCTCTGAATTAAGAATTATATTATACCCTAACAGAATATCTCTGTATTACAGCATTACAGACAGCCTATGCCAGAGTGAATGCTAGTGTTGAGGGCTAATGCGACATTGAGCCTGAACCTCTCATCTCTAGTCAGGACACTGGAGGACAGACGATGTGACCTACACCTGCAGTAGTTAAAGAACCATGGAGAAGAAAAGGAACAGAGGTATGATGAAGAATCTACTCATGCAAATGTAGTTAAAGATATCATAAACTACATAGAACTCTCTGTATATTCTATTTGATTGTTTCACTTAATAAGCTTATTAGGTGAACTAGCACACTGCATTTATTCTTCTCATAAGGAATGTTTTCTTCAGTGTCATCATTGTAAATATATTCAATTTCTTCTTAAAAGCAGAAACAAGGTTTTACTCAAAGACATCTTGAAACTCAGTCCAGTGTACCAGACCTCCAACTTGGAAGTCTTCAAGGTGTTGTCCAGGAGTGTCCACTGGTTGTCTCATTTTCATACTTTGGATGCAGATCAGGTACTTATGAATACATATGCTAATCTTATAGTGTATGTACAATAAATGCCCAATAAACAATTAACAAACAACATATTGTACTTGCAGGTGTTCCCGTGGAGTGCCAGGTGACGACAGTATTTGAAATTGTATGTTGCAGTTTGTAACATTGGTGTGCAGTAAATAATGAATGAATTATACCTCTCAAATCTCTATATCTATATTCTGTGATGGCCTACCTTGGCTGAAGGAGCATAAACTAAATTACTTTTACTATGAAAAACATTTTTGCTGTACCAGTGCATGTCCCTTACAATAATACTTTCTCCAGGTCAGGAACGAGGTGCTTCAGGAGCCTCCAAAGTGCAGGACGCTTCTTCAAGGCCTTGAACCAAATGTTTCTCAACCCTTATGCCTTAGAAGCTGCTCTACGTATATATAGGGAACATTATGGAACCCTGCCTTTGAGAGGGAAAGCAGCTTACTAGATAACTCAATATCCATCATTCTTCAATAATACTGTATCTACTATTTGAAAATGTTTCATCATTTATTACACTTCAATTATATTATAATTAAAATAAATAAATAAATACACATGCACACAGCGTTGAATGAAAATATGTGAGGCTTTATTTAAAGAGTTTGAAGTCAGTAGGTCTTTGAGCAGGACACTTCCACAAAAACACTTTGTCCTTTCTCGTCCAGTTCTTGATAATTGCAACACAAAAGCACAGTGACAGAAAATAGGTAAAGGTTTGCTTATGGTTAACACACACACACAGGCCTGGCTAACTGTTGTCAAATGATCTACAGTAGGTTGCAAAAGTATTCATACCACTTGAACTTATTTTACAAGCCACACTATTATTTTTTTTTATTTATAATTTTTATAAAAAGAAAATGTAAAACTATGTATAATTTTGATTCCACATCACAATTATAAGCAATGCTGTGTTGGTTTATTACATGAAATCCCAATAAAATAAATGTATGTGTGATTTATCCATGTGGAAAGGTCTAAGGGGTATGAATACTTTTGTGATATTGTGAAGATGCACTTCGAGATGTCTTTGAGTAAAACCTTGTCTGCTTTTAAGAAGAAATTGAATATATTTACAATGATGACACTGAAGAAAACAGTCCTTATGAGAAGAATAAATTGCAGTGTGCTTGTTCACCTAATAAGCTTATTAAGTTAATCAATCAAATAGAATATACAAAGAGTTCTATGCAGTTTAGGATATCTTTAACTACATTAGCATGAGTAGATTCTCCATCATACCTCTGTTCCTTTTCTTCTCCATGGTACTGCAGGTGTAGGTCACATCGTCTGTCCTCCAGTGTCCAGGCTAGAGATGAGAGGTTCAGGCTCAATGTCGCATTTATTTATTTATTTATTTATTTATTTATTTATTTATTTATTATTCTTTCGGACAATTCCACACAATACACAATTTTCTCTTGCAAATATTCATACATCATACTTTGTGTTGTCCGAAGGGAGACGGAAGAAGCCAAAGACTTATCAGGTCCCGCCCCCATAAGCTTATCAGGTCCCGCATTAGCCCTCAACACTAGCTTTCACTCTGGCGTAGGCTGTCTGTAATGCTGTAATACAGAGATATTCTGTTAGGGTATAATATAATTCTTAATTTAGTGGCCATATTTTGTGTGATTGTCATCAAGGTAGCTAGCATGACCTGCTAAAAATAAACATTCACTAGTAGACTACTATGATAACAACGTTAGCTACGTTAGCTTCAAACACTGGGCCTAGGGCTAAATGTTAGCTACACCCACAAGTGAACTACACTGTAGTAGCATAATTAAAGCTAATAAGACAGTAAAATGTAATGTACAGCTAGGCTGATAAGTGACTTACATGATCGGCAATCAGCACGGGGTCGGTGAAGTCTGAAGTAAAGTAAGGCAGCTCCAGCAGGTATCAGCTAGATATAGCCGCTCTGCAAAGCCAGCAGTCTTCTAGCCAAAGTTACTAAACTCTTCTTTGGAGAAATTGTTGGTGACTCGTTTATGATTCACCGAAAACGTGGTCCACTGCTGCAAAACAACTTCACGGCAGTTTTAAAAATAATGCATTGACGTTGAGCTCATTCAGTCCTGCCATCTACCGTACCGTTCTGTGTCTCTGGGCATAAACGGACCCTTGTTGTGGGACTGCGCTCATGTGATTGGCTGAAAACAAGGAAGACATCCGATTGGCTATGGAGACAGTGCATAACGCGTCATAATCTGAGGCCACGCCCATCGTGGGGGAAAACAATACACAGCGCTCCATCCACTTTATATTGAATGACACCCGTATTCGGCAAACAAACTTAATAAAAACGTAATACGACATGCCTTTCACAAATACACGTTACTTTCTTTAAAGCCACGACTCTTGTCTGTCTATACGAGCTGTTTTTGTGAAAAAGTATTGAGTAATTTTCAATATCAAGACAAAACTCTTAACTAATGTATGCTGTATGCTAGGCTAATGTTAGCCTTCTGCTGTAGGCTAACCCTCACGGACGGGAAAAAACACCTCAATATTGAAAATTACTCAATTATTTTTCACAAAATAGCTCGTATGGACAGACAAGAGTTGTGGCTTTAAAGAAAGTAACGGTTTTTTGTTAAATGAATGTTCGATTACGTTTTAATTAAGTTTGTTTGCAGAAGGCAGGTCTCCTTCAATACAAAGTGAATGGAACGGTTTTCAACGGTTTCCACCTCGATGGGTCCGACCCAGTCCGACCGGACAAAAACACCTCAATATTGAAAACTACTCAATTATTTTTCACAAAAACAGCTCATATAGACAAACAAGAGTCGTGGCTTTCAAGAAAGTAACGTTTTTTTCTTAAATGGATGTTTGATTAAATTTTAATTAAGTTTGTTTGCAGAAGACAGGTCTCCTTCAATACAAAGTGGATGGAGCGCTGTTCAATGTTTTCCCCCACGATGGGCATAGCCATGGGCGTGGCCTATTTCATGCACTGTCTCTATAGCTAGTTCCTGGTTGAAAAAACGCATTTATGAAACCAGCAACGTCAGGGGAGTCTCATAAATCCACACACAAATACAGACCAATTCACACATGAATGCAAGGAAGTTCACAAATTAAAAGCATTTTGTAAATTTGATGAAAATTCTAAATCTTTTTTTAAATTAATATATTTATGGATTTATATTACATTTATTTAAAACAAGACACATTTGTGTGTGGATCGGAAATGTGTTTGTGAAACTTTTTATTATAGATGGATTTATTTTACATTTATATATGACGGTATCCATTTGTGTGTGCATTGAAATGTATTTGTGAGAAGAGAGTCATTTATATATAAATCACAAAATACAAGTGTGAATCCTTCTCTGTGCATTCATTAATATTGATACCCGTTTGACCCCATAATCTTCCCCTTACTCATTTAAATGAATAAACTGCAAAATATGGTGCACCTTTTAATTTGGTGTCCAAAACACTGGGACTCACCAATGGCAAACATTGCCTTGCTACCATGTGGTTGATATACCGCTGATTCAGCCAGCCTTCTGAAAACGTAATTGTCCGTCTTATATTAAGCCAAACACAATATTGAAACCAGTTTCAACTTAGCCCTATTAGTGCACTCATTTTCCCGTAGAACTGCATATGTGGCCAAACAATGTAATTTAAAGGGCCCTATACTAATATAAATAGAGCCATTTGTTTACCATTCACTAATAACTCATGTGGAGCTCAGATTAAATTGAAAGCCACTGGCATGAGCCTCCCTTAGTTCTAGTATAGTTTGAACTCAATCCATACCCTGGCCCTTCTGTGTTTAAGAACAAACAAACAAACTGACATTCAACATAACAAATGTTTGTGAACCTACTTTTCATAGAGTGACCCTATGACCAAGCACTATGAACTGGGCACCAGCCACCAGAGCCTTCAAACATCAAGCATGCAAATCGTGAAGGACTATTATGTTGCATATGAATGCATACATCAAACCTTTTATATCCATACATTTCTAGTACATGCATGAACAATTGATTAACTCAAGCTCTGGCCTCAGAATTAGAGTTGGTCCCTAAGGACTTCGCTGTGGCTGCCTAATGCTCCTAGATGCAAGACTGGCCATATACAGAACACATTTAAGCCACATGAGGATATGGATAGGAAATATAGCTTACATAACACTGACAAATTAAAACCTAAATTATGATTTATTTTGTGAAATAGTGTTGTTTAAATAAATTATGTTAAGGACTTTATTGAGACGTAATGAATGAAGACAGTTGTGGAGGTGAGCCTCAGCCAGTTTAAGATCTGCTGCTACTACTACTGCTCTGAGACAAACAATGCATTAACTGAAATAATAGCCAATGGCACCACGAGGCATTCAATAGGAGTGAGAGCATAAATGCACTTACATGCATTTGCTCACTTTTGTGCATGTGCTGCTGCAGAGTAGCATGTCTGCTCTAAAAACAGCAAGTCCAGCATCCACCTTTCTCTGTTATGCTCAGTATTTATCAGCAAGGGAGCGCCGCAGAGAACACAGTCAAGTTGCTGTGACTGGAATGCATTTCAGACTTTAATCCGGCACACATGATTCAGGAAACAAAACAGAAGCGCTGTTACCTTTTGTGTGATGAGACAGTAGAGTGTAAGTATGAACAGCAGTCCTCCACAGATGGAGGCTATGATGAAGCCGAGCTTGTACAGGTCTCTCTCTGGTCTTCTGTACGAAGCCTTCACTGAGTCCTGATCATAGCTTTCTGCAAAAAAGGTCAAGTCAAGTGAATTTGTGATCCCATCCCTTCGTAATTCCTCAGCAGAATTTTCCAGCAGATCGGGATTCCCACCTGTAAAATGTAGCGTGGGTGATTCTGTGACCATCTCTGTGACCATCTCTGTGGCCATCTCTGTGGCCATCTCTGTGGCCATCTCTGTTGTAGAGGCAAATGTTTCTTCTGTGTATTCCTGCTGACATCTCCAGTCTATGGGTGCCTTGCTCATCGTCACCAGCTCCCAGTAGACAGACAGCACCTCTGAAGCCCTCTGCAGTGCCTCTAAAGGAGACCCTCTGTTGAGCATCTCAAAACCCTCTGGCTTATCCTGTGGCAAATTCCAAGATTTTTTTTTTTGTGAAATCATTTGAACAACATTTTTTGTACTTTCATGCTTTTCATTTTGTTTTGTAATTATGATATGTCTGAAATAAATTGAATCAATCAATCAATCGATCGATCGATCAATCAACCAATCAATAAATCAATCAATAAATCAATCAGTCTTGGGAAACTGGCAGCAAGTACACCACTCAGAAAGGCACGCACCTCAACCTCTTCATTAATCTGAGACACACATTTCTGAGAGTAGATGTTGAGGATAAGCGCTCTCAGGGACTGAACGTAGCCATCGTTGACTGAACCCCGGCTATATTTGAAGTGGGTGGTGAGGAGTTCCAGGACCCAGGGTAAAGCAGCTTTAACAAAGCAACATTTGCTCTGTGGGATATCAGAACACGAGTTGGTAAACCCCAAAAGCCAGATTAATGCAATGGAGATATTGAATCCAAAGCTACATTAGGAAGCAGCCCATTAAAACAAATGTTATCTTACCAGACTTCTCTGTTCTATGAATGTGTAGGTTATCGAGCACCCACTTCTGAGCTGGTTGTCCATCTGCAGCAACAACAACAGGGAGATTTCAGCACAGGCCCAAATGAATGACGATGAACACATTGTTTCCAGATATGTTTCAACACCTACCAGATGCCTGACTGTCCGTAAGTGCTCCCTAGTGATGGAGTGTCTGCATGGACCTGGGACCTCAGCCATAGTCAGAGGGAAGCTCAGTAACATAAGCACACACAGACACTTTACCTGCAACTGAAACAACCATGCATTACTTTCACATCGCTCAAGTCTTCAAGGGCAAGCTGACACATACATTGACTTTCTCAGATGGAAATCTTAAATCGACTATGCTTAAGGAGTTTATGTATTAGCATAATGGCATAATTACAAATCTTTATATTATCTCTACCTATTAATATGAATGCACTACACACAGCAGTTTCTCTCTGATACAGTTTTCCCCCCGGACCCTGGATACTCTTTTCATCATAAGAGAGTTTACTTAGAATTGTATTAATCCTCAATTTAAATGGAATCCCCCCCCCCCTTCATTTTTGCCATTAACAGTATGAGGGCCTATCGTGCATCAAATACATTTCACCTCCAAAATATACTTTACAATGTACGACAAAGTACAGGCTCACTTACAGTAACAACAGCATTCCTTTCCGACATTGCACATTATTGTTCTTTTAAGTTTATCTTCTAAAATATGGGTCACGAAAGAGTATCAGGTTGTTCTTACCACACTACCAGTGTCCGTTATTAAACTGTGTGTGTGACCTCAGAGGAACCTTGCCTGATGTTGATTAAGATCCACTTATGGTCACATAGTGCCGTGTACCATGGCTTGGAAGATTGTCATACACAAACTCTGATGATGTCTGCTACCAAGCACCTTTTGGCTAATGTAACATAAAAATGGGCTCCAGATGGACGTTATCCTAGTACTGAGTGATGATTAAAGGATAGGGACAAAAATATGTTTCTCACATCGCTGTCAAAATGCTTGCAATGACGGGTATTTCTAGATAATTATCCCTTTAACTCACTTGACCTGGGACTTTGATGCAGCTTTTGCAACAAACAGTCAAGACAGATTCCCATTAAACACTGAACTGAAACAATAAAACATTATTTATCTATTGATTTCAACTTCTGAGATATATTAGGACACAAACACATGTTTTGAAGCCACTAGAGAAGAGAAGCATTCTTTTAATTCTTTGTTGTCTGTTCCTCATATAACGCTGAGCTGTGGAGTTTAACTCTTTTGGGCTTCATAAACTTTGTGCAGTCCCTGCAAAGGTTCTGTGTCAGGATTTACCATGAATCTTATTTGAAACACAGGAGACAAAAAGAGTGATCCTCAAAGTAAAACAATATACTTATTTTGAGCTGAAAGACGCTCAGGGCAGCCACTGATTGTCAACAGGAACCCACTTAATTGATAAAACATAATCCAATTAATGTAATCTAATAAAAATTACTATTAATGTGATGGGTATGTAGCAAATGCAGGAGCACATGATGCAAATGTAATCTGTCACATGATTTTTTGTCTTCATGCTCTCTTTGATATCTCTATGTAGGTCAGGAAAGTAACGCAAGCATGTTCTATACTTCTTCTGAGGTTATTTGTTGGTTAATTTTTAGTAGTGATTATAGAAAAGTTCTCACCTACCTTAGCTTTGCTCTGAATCAGGGTTGACACAAGGATGGTCATCTGGAACTTGTTTGATAATGGAAAACACCAGACTCCTTAGTCAGACACATTGAAGCAAATAAATCCTTTTCATATATTCAGTTCCACTCCACAGAAAGAAATCTGCTGTTGATTTGACACGTCTTCGTTATATGGCGCTGTCCTTCAATGCATTGCCTGATGTACTCCTGCTGCACACAGTGAGTTCAAATCCCGACTAACTGTTTTAGCTAGCCCTTTTTAAAGACCTCCCACCTCTCTTCTGTTAGACAAGACACAGCATCCTGCAGCCCTGAAGATGTGTTAAGACAAATTGGTTGTGTGTTTGCTCAACATGTCTGGAAACAGTCCTACTAAAAAATTATGCAAAGAAAGGAAGAAGGGTAACACTTTACAATAAGGTACACAAAAAAAGAGTAATTACCCTTTTAAAAAGGGTAGTTTACCTTTTAAAAAGGTTAGTTTACTTTTTTAAAAGGTAAGTTTACCTTTTAAAAAGGGTAGTTTACCTTTTAAAAAGGTAAGTTTACCTTTCAAAAAAGGTAAGTTTACCTTTTAAAAAGATTAGTTTACCTTTTAAAAAGGGTAGTTTACCTTTTAAAAAGATTAGTTTACCTTTTAAAAAGGTAAGTTTACCTTTCAAAAAAGGTAAGTTTATCTTTTAAAAAGGTAAACTTACCTTCTTTGAAAGGTAAACTTACCTTTTTGAAAGGTAAACTTACCTTTTTAAAAGGTAAATTTACCTTTTTGAAAGGTAAACTTACCTTTTAAAAAGGTAAACTAACCTTTTTAAAAGGTAAACTACCCTTTTTAAAAGGGTAACTACTCTTTTTTTGTGTACCTTATTGTAAAGTGTTACCGGAAAAGAAGCTTTATGGAGCTTGAAGTGAGGGATAACATCTGTTTTTGTTCATACTATATGCCCCATTGCTTTTCCGCGCGAAATGAAATGCTTAGATGGAGTAGTTCCACATGGCCAAGAATGAACTCCTGTAGAGATCCATAGAAGTGCGCAGAGGATGTCAGAGACTGCAGATGTTCCATGCTGTTTTTGGAATCCATACTGTTTTTTCTTCTTCCTTTTGGAACAAAGCTACGGTGGCGCTGAGCATTCAGCAAAAAAAAAAAATAGTTTCACACCTTATCTAGCAATTAGCACACCAGGATCTCATAATTACGACATCAGGATCTGGTAATTATGAGAAAAGATTTCGTAATTACGACATAAGGATTTTTCCCCCTATTTGCTAGATAAGGTGAGAGATTTGTTTTTATTTGCTGAATGCTCAGCGCCACCGTACAACGTCACGTTGCATCAAAAGAAAGTCGCATTAGCCTAGACAGACAGTGCCTATTACTATAACTAAGACGTGACCTAACCCTAGAGAGAAAGACAGACACACACACAGACACACACATGCAAGGATGCACACCAACCCACGCACACACAAATGGCTTTATGGGCTGCTTTAGATGAGTTATTCTTCCCATGACAGATCAATGGAATGCAACAGAGAGAAAGAGAGAGAGAGAGAGAGAGAGAGAGAGAGAGATATACATTTGGCCTGTGATTTGTGAACACAGGAAGTGAATTCCTACACTTTGCATTGTGAAAACCTTCCTTCACTGAACATTGTAAATGTATGTAAGATTAGATAAGATAAGAAAAGCTACATACAAAATACAATTAAGACAGAAACAATGTAAAAAGACAAATGTGAAAGTAAACATGAAAAAACACAACAAAACGCCAAAATACACATATCATGTATCTAATTCATTGTTAAATACTTCACCCATACGGAACCGGTGTTCTATCATTATAAAATCGCTATTATAATATAGTGAATGAGGTTTTTCTTCCCTCAGTCTTTCCTCAGTCTTCTTGTTCCCATGTGTGATGTCACACGTGGAAAAATGTAGGGTTAGACAGTGAGACCATAAAACACTCTTTCTGCCTTTTCTCAGGCTAGGATTAACCGATTTCTAAAAAATTTACACATGTATAATACAGAGGATCTCGGAGTTCAATACACCTTCATATTTCCACCGGTGAGGTAGGTCTTTAAAGATGAAGCTAAACGCAAGCAGGCGATTAGCTTGATAAAGAAAGCTATAGCCTCTCTCTGTCTGGGTTTTGGATTCATCCGTGAATCCAAAACATGCTTTTAAACTTTGTACTTTGGCTTTTGTACATTTTGTGCAACCAAGGTTAAATATAAAATGTTATATTGGGCTTCAGCTGTGTTATTCTACTGATTTTGTTAGCCTCAGAAAGAGACGGCCAAGCTTATCATCTGCCAGCTCAAGCCTCATATTAGGCGTAAAATTGAAAAAGTGAAATTAATCTTCTTATGTAGGCTAACTCTCGGAAAGCAAATATCAGAATATGTAAAATACATATATCATTATTAAATATTATTTTAACATGTAATTTGTAGTGTATGACTTGCGTAACAACAGACTTGGAGATAGAAAAATAGAACCATGTACAAGATAGAAAAGAGAACCACGTACAAGGATCATAGCTCAGCTCATGAAATGTCGAAGTCTGTTATTTTGGATTGTGTCAGAGTGGTTGTTTGGCCTGGATGTTTTTGTTCACTCATACTGGGAGGGACATATTTTGAATATTTTGAATATACTGTAAGCTAATGTTGGTTCAATCCAGAGACATCAACCTTCACCTCAGTGCCTGCTGTCAGCAGATAAAATCGAAAACCAAGACAATTCATGGATGTGAGAACAAGGAAACACCCTCACTGTCACATCATTGTAGCATGGTAGGACTTTCCCGACCAATTTAGAGAAAATGCAAAAACATCTGACAACAGCATTTGATGACTATGCACCATTATTGTTTCCTTATCTGTGTGTCTCTTCTGCCTGCTTAGTAAGCAGAAACAACTTTCTTTCTTTGTAGAGTTTATCTCAAAATCACCCTGATGAGGCATGTAACCTTATAGTTCAGAGCTTTTTTTGATTAGCTTAAATCTGATAAAAGGAAACCCCTGAATGTCTAGGGATGAAAAAGTAAAGAAAGATACAATCTCCTACTTTAACTGTAAGTGATTTACGGTAAAGCTCAACTGTACAGACGCAATATATGTGAAGAGGGAGGTTTCGCATTACATTGTGCAGCACACATGACTGCTATACGTGAGATAAATGTGTTTCCAATTGCATCCAACCTTTTTTAAACCTAAAAATAAAAACATTTTCACACACAGTTACTGCAAAACAATGCCTATTCTTTATGAGTTCTGATGTGGCTAATAAAATCTGCTTTTGCAATCTTTTTTTAACTTCAGCCTTGACTCTTACATGGTTACAAAATTACTTGAAGGCTCCATTGGGGGCACAAAACACCTTAGAAAATGCATTCGACACACTTGGAGGGAAACAATGCAGTCATTAATGAAGGCTAAATTAAATTGAATTTGAATCCTAGTAAACAAGTTTATTCTTGTTACGTCAGCACAATACAGATGGGAATTTCCTCTGAAATAGATTTCGTCAACAGTTACTATATGAAAATAATCAGCAGTCACTCACACACACACACACACACTCAGCAACGTGGCAATTGCTAGTAAAGGTTTATAAATAAATGTTTAGAGCAAGTTGTTCAGTGCAATCGTGCAAAATATCATATTATAATAATAAAGCAGGATTTGCAATATGTTTCATGTGCACCCTTCTATTTATAAAACAAATCTAGTTTTAACACAAGTTCTAAAAAGCAATTGAAGGGACGACCAGAGAAAGGGGAGATAGCAGCAAAGATAGAGAAAAAGAACAACAGAGCATGATGTTGATGTTTAAGGTTCTTGTCAGACTGCAGTAGCAAACCCAATCCGGTTATTGCGGCGGTCAAACTCTGTGTAGTATCGGGCAATGAAGTTGGCTCCCAAAATCCAGATGGGACCTGTAGGGGGCGGCAGATCCAAGTCCCTGAAGGTGACGATGCAGACTTCCCCTTCGATCTGTGTTTGCTGGAGCCACAAAGGACCAAAGTCAGTTTTATCACAAAGAGACACATATTTAAAGTGGTGACAGAAGTGATCAGACACTCTGTTAAGTAAGTTAGGTAAAATACCTGCAAAACCTTCAAATTCTACTTAATCAAAAGAAAATAAGTATTATCAGTTAAATATACTAAAAGTATCTAAAGTTAAAGTATTCATTATAATGTACCATTGCAGAGCAAGTTATAGCAATAACATTTTGTGATAACAAAAAGTACAATGGTGCACACACCAAAAATAATAGTTTCAAGAACTTCAGGGGCTCTCCCCTGAAGTTGTGTGAATTCAATATGTTTAATTTTTACTGGTACAAACTGAGCCTGCATAAATCCCAGCATACGTGGCTTTGTGCAAACAAGCACATAATTAAAAACACCTGCGTTGGTTTGCTTGTGACTAGTAGCTGCAGTAGAAGTATGAACAAAAACACAAATACCTCAACAATGTACTTATGTTGAGTTATTGAGAACAATTTTCTTGGCTACATTCCACCACTTGACGTTTATATGACAATGATGAATGATTCAGCATGCATCATACTGCTTACCCATAGGATATAATCCTCATGAGTGAGCGAGTACTCATGGCCTCCCAGGTGGAAAGTGATGCTGGGCAACGTCTTGACAGCGTCACAGCTGACTTTGTACTGATGAACAACACACAGTTACATAGGTCATGACGGAAAGCTTTTTTGTTTTTCATTCTACAGGTTTTTCTATTGTGGGAATTCATTTTGCGTGTGTAAAAAATACCCCGCTTTCATCCAGCTGTGCTCCGATGGTTTTCATCAGCATAGACACAGAGGAGGCCGGGCCTGTGATGTAGGAGGAGCCTGTGTCGATCATAGCTTTGCAGCCCTCTACACAAAACATAATTTCCATCCCCACAGAAACCCTGAAAAAGTGAAAGAAGATGGAAAATTTATAGAAATTTGTTTCTGAATGGATACAAACACATGCTGCATTCATTATGAAGCAGAGATCCATACCCTTTCATGGAAAGTTCCCATTTGCCCGTCTCTCTTGTGTCCAAATAGTTAAAGTCTCCAGTGTAGTAGTTTGGATCTGTGCCGCCTAGGACCAGCTCTCCACCTGGGGAGTGTTTTGGGTCCCTGAAAACAATAAATCAATCACCATTCAAGTATTTTACTGGCATGTTGTCATTGAGGATGTGCATTTGAGAGATTTTTCCATAAACAGTACTCATACGGCACAGGTTAAATCTTCTGACCCCCTCAATTCTATGATGTTTCTCAGATGAAAGAAAAACATCAGAATACATTTTCATCTTGTTTCTTCTGGACAAAACTCTGCCAAATAAATACTGTAGTATGTAAAGGAGATATGAGGAAAACATATATAAATTTTTGTCTATCTTAGGATGTTCTTCATTTTTGTCTCTCCTTAACAATTTGTCTTTGTAGCAGTAATTTAGTTCAAATATTGTCCTGTTTAGACAAGTGCACATTTTTCCCACTTCAATATCTAATTCTTGACATTGTCTATGAGCTGTTTCGCGTCTGTCAAACCAACATATACGGCAGCATAATTTATAGTTTGGTGTTGACAGCTAAATAGCCTGTCGTCCAATTATATTCTGAATTTAATAGAGTTTTTTTTATTTCAAATATGACATAAGCTAGAGGAGGAGCATGGCTTAGTTCGACCCACCTGCTGTAGTAGATGGAGAACACCTCCTCCTTGAGGACATGTTGAGACATGATGCGGTCAAACACTGGAGTGATGCCATCGATGGCCACATTTGGGTAACCCATCCCCAGGACTCCATCGAACTTGGCAAAGATGAAAGGCATGGCAGACAGAGAGGTGGCTTCAGCAAATACCTGCACAACTGGAATACCACCAACCTGCAAAGCGTTAAAAAAAACAAAAAACAAGTTGAAGTCAAAGGTTGGAAGTGGAAACTGTGAATGTAAATTAAACCATTTATGTAAACAGAAACTGCCCTTTTTATTTTAAAAAAAGGACTTTGATTTTGAACTCACCACTACCACATCTTCGCTCAGAAATCCCCTGACATTTCCAGAGGCGTACTGGATGGAAAACCCGGTTCCGTTATCAATGTGAGTCCGGGATTGGGAGGCGTCATACCTGTTGTGAGTAACTAAAAGTTCAAAATGCATTTGAGTCAAGAAACCACTGTGCATCTGGGAAGCTTTAATCAACAATGTTTCTTCCAAAATCTCATTTATTTGAACATAACATTTGCTTAAATATGCAATAACTACGTGTATGATGGAGTCCAGCAGTTACTGAGCAACATTAGACCATGGCCACCTAGTGAATAAGAGTTCTAAAGTCTCTTTCTATTAGCTCTGTTTTTAGGTGTAACCCAACTCTCAAAGGGAAATATCTGGCTCTTTAGCAGCTAAATGCTTCATTTTGTTCATGTCGCGACGCTAACTGTGTCCGACTACAGTTTGTTGCTGAAAGGGTGGTGTACACAGTGAGTTAAAAGAGCTTCTTCTTAGGGCGTCCCCCCCCCCCCCCCCCGGGTCGGGCCCAGCAGCAGACCCGGGTTCGATTCCCACCCGCGGTCGTTCTCTGCGTGTCACTCCCTTCTCTGCCCCATTTCACCTCTGTCTCTCTGCACTGTCAAATAAAAAGCATAAAAATGCCAAAAAAAATATCAAAATAAATTATTGCTGCTTTAAGTAAATGTTGTATTCCGGCTGGTACATGATGTTGACATGGACACTTACAACAGGCAGTGGAGAAAGGTGAGCAGCTTTGCGAGGGGATCCATAAGTTGGCTGAGCCTGTGTCAAACACCACGTTGAACATCTGGGCCGGAGAGCCGATGCTGATTTCCCCAAAGTACTGAGTCTAAAAGGAATACACCATAAAAACAATTCATGATACATGTGAATATTTTTTTTAAACTAGGTAAATCCTATGTTGTTTGATTTGTTGGAATTTTTCTTTCTTGAATATTTCAGTGTGACAAAAATTAAATTCGAGATTCTGAAATATGACAATGAGAGTACGACTCAAACAGAAATAATATTTCAAAGTACTACTTAAAAGCCAACTAGATCTGCTGATGTTTTTGATACTAGTCCCGGAGGACTAATGAAGCCTTCTGCTTTAACCTTGAAGACTATAAAGTTTCTTTTTGCCTCTCCAGATTACAACAGGAAATCCAGTTTACATGACTCTCACTCTTCATTAGACACACACAAGAGGTCTTAAAAAAATGCTCCTTTGAGTAAATCATACACTAAAGTGTCTCACATCCAAGTAGTTGGTTAGAAGTGTGGGAACAGTCCCGTTGTTGGTAACCCCTGTGCTCGTCTGGGACAGCTCCGTCAACACCTGCTCTGCAGAAACACCTATCTCCCTCAGTGTCTCCCTGATGGATGGCATCTTGTGCAGGCTGATTCTGGAAACAGAACACAAGAGAAGGAAAATAAATCTCAAGGCAACAGAAAACCAGGTGCATAAAAACAGGAGCTTGATTTGCACCGAAATCCTACAAACGTCCACTCAGTATGTTTTCCATGCTAAATATCTAATAATGATGCCTGCATCATGCCAGTATATCAATCAGCCTCTAATAAATTGCAGGTGGCTTTGCTCTCTAGCCATAAAATGGAACAAATAACCCTTTTAAAGCCAATGCTGAAAACATTAACTTTTGTAATGAATCAGTAAAACCCATTTGTTTTCCCTTTTGCTGTCACTAGGCTGCTGTGTCTGCAGGTTTACTTTTGAGAGAATGCAATTATACAGTTAATCCTTTCTTCCACAGCACATTGTTCCTTCAAACAAAAGCAAACAGTTTCTTACCTTTTCAAAGCATGGCTTAAGGTCACTGTCAATAACAGAGCAACCAAAGACATCCAGTAATTCATCAATAGTGCCATGGTGAATTCTCTCTGATAACAAAGTTGGTTTGGCTGGTTTTGTGAATATTCCACCTTTATTCAATCAGAATCTATACAAACTGCCACTGTCTGTATCTCCCTTTCTCTGTCTGAGCTATCTGGTGCCTCCACTCTTTTTATACCATGTCCCTCTTCGCCGGGCTTTCAACCATGGGCCACTACTGACTCTGGCTGGGAGCTTTCCTGGAGGTGACCACTTGAAAACAAGTGGCTTCCCCAACCCCCACCAAGTCACCGACCTCCTCACCTCCTCTACCCTTCTGCCTCGCACAACCCCTCCTGTGATAAATTGGCCCTAGAGAGGAGTTTGAACTCTGACCCCTTAAGAAACACTGCAGACAGAAAGCAGGGGTCCTGAGATTGCTGAAGTTCGCAGGGCGGACACCTTGTCTTCAGGACTGTGAGAAGCTTTATGGGGGCTGAAAGATGCCTTGAGCTTTCAGGGCAGATTAGCTAGATGTTGCTCCTGCAGACTGTTCTCATGCAAAGTTCAAAGCATCTTGAGCACGATCTATGTATTGATTTTCACGTAAACAAGTGAGAGTGGGAAAAATCATAATGCAGCTGAACAGTCAGTTGAAAGTCTCAGATAGATATTGGCAGGAGTCAGAGCCCATGTTGAGTGAATTATGCCTAATGCATGCTCATACTCGTTGTATCATTCACATTCTCATTGGAGTTTTTTTTTTTACCACAGAGCAGATTCCCACAGTATCTAAGCTGTCAGGATGGGGTCGTGTTCTGTACCGCACCGACCACCCAGTCGAGCCAGGAGATATTGGTCGGGGGAGGGTCCATGTAAGACACAAGCTATGACAGCCATAGCGGAGGTCAGTGTCTCCAGATACTCGCTGTACTCGCTAGAACTTCTAGAAAATTATAGCGTGGTAACACACAGCTTTTACTGTAGGATCATGAACATGGCTGCACTGAATAATATATAGGGAGTGTGTAATATTGATTCACTTTTGTGTGTGTGTGTGTGTGCCCGTGCAAATTTTAGTTTATTATTTATCTGTCTGGCCTGCAATGATCCAGTTTTGGATTTGGTTCATCTTACATCTTTGTGAATGCATGTAGCCTTTTGCGCTAAATTATTAAGCAACTATAGTCTAATGAACATAACAAAGCAAGCTTTAGCCAGATAATCCCCCTCAGGAGTTGGTGGAGACCAAAAACAGAGCTAATAGAATGAATATTGGTGGCCATCACGTCATATCACGTTGATACCTAAATCCTGGATGTGTTATTATTTTCAGCTATCCTCAAGTGGCCAAAAGAATAAGAAAAAAAAAGTTATTGCACATTTAAGTGCATGTTCAAATATATTGTGAGATTTTGGAGGAAAGGTTGCTCAACAAAGCCCCCAGATACATTTATGACTCTAACTAATTTTGAGCTTTTAGGTACTCCCAATAGGTGAGATGACATTATACCTGCCTTATCTTTCCAATTAGGCCTTGCAGGCTGGTTTTGACAGACATTTTGGGGACAATCTCACAGACTCTTGACCTGTTTGGTTAAATAGATACCATAAGTCTCTTTCCCACACTGCCTACAGTTATCCATGCGTCACTCCCGTCTGGCCTCCCACCTTCCAGCATGTCCACTCCATTGGTGGGCATGGGAAATGTCTCCATAAAGATGATTCATTTAAGCTTTTTTTATCAGCTGTACAGAAATCTTTTGCGATTATACAAGTGACCATAGATTTCTGGCCATGAAAAAAGTGAAACAAAACCAAAAAAATAAAAAAGGTTGTAAAACAGGAA
Source organism: Hyperoplus lanceolatus (assembly GCA_026929865.2). NCBI lineage: Eukaryota > Metazoa > Chordata > Actinopteri > Uranoscopiformes > Ammodytidae > Hyperoplus > Hyperoplus lanceolatus. The sequence goes on along the minus strand of CM049404.1, from coordinate 15,791,063 downwards.
ATTGTTAAGCAGCATACTAAACCTCAAACGAGTCTCTGTTGACAGATGCAATCTAAGGCAGAATTCACGTAAGAGGATCTTTTAGAGCTGTGAGCTATCTGTCATGATAAGAGAGATATGAAGCAGAGCAGTGGTTATTTGCAGGAAATGACACTAGAGGGACGTTATCACTCAACCAAACAAGGCTGACTCTCAACGCCATAAACCTTTAATCCTAAAACAGCTGGTATTACAAAAGTAAATGGTTAATGCATTTGAATGCTTTTGGCTTGTTTCTAAGAAGGTGCTTCTCACATTTTACCACATGAAAAAACAGAGAAGAACTATTTTGTTTCACTGATTTCATGCGCAGTTATGTTTCCGAATGTGAAGCCAGTATACTCCAAATCAAGCATGAACAAACTGTGAATCCATCTGGAGACAACATGCAAGCAAATATGTGGGACTGTCTTCACAACATGAGGTAAACAATGTTCATTGAAACTGAGACCAAAACAAAGATGTGGTAAAAACAAATGCTATGTGCCAAAGTATTATATCCATCCTCAAGAGCCCAGTAAGAATTCTATTTTTGTATAGGCCAATCATAATAAATCAGTGTTTTGCACATTGTAATGTCTCTTTGGACCTTTTTCAGAGTAAATGTGCTGTATTGCCCCGGACCAGCAGAGTGCAGCATAGGACATTAAACACACACATCAGAACCGAACTGTTTGCAGAAAACAAGATTTCACCTGATTTTAAACTGAATTTAAAAAAAAGAACATTACTATGTGTATGATTTTGTTTGTGTTTCAATACCTTTTACTTATTTTATCTATTCAGAAAGCCCCAATATGTGCTACAATATGTGAGACAGGAAACCGGTTGGAAGAATACTAAATTAAATGTATGATTATACAAAAAAGTAAAAAGATACTTCTTCACATGTCAAGAGAAAAATGTAATAAAACAAACAAGGTTTGAGTAATAAAATGAATGAAGGCTCTGCTCCACAATAATGTCTCAATGAGCGACACACATCACAAAACACAAATAAAGAATAAAGTGATATTATAATTATTTTGGATGTATGAAGAGGTAGGTGGGATGTTTTTTTTATTCTCAGGGCCATTTGGGGAGTAAACAAAGAAACATACACTCAACAAAAATATAAACACAACACTTGTTTTTGCTCCCATTTTTCAAGAGATGGACTTAAAGATCTAAAATTCATTCCAGATACACAATATTACCATTTCTCTCAAACATTGTTCACAAATCTATCTAAATGTGTGATAGTGAGCACTTCTGCTTTGCTGAGATAATCCATCCCACCTCACAGCTGTGCCACATCAAGATGCTGATCTGACATGATTAGTGCACAGGTGTGCCTTAGACTGTCCACAATAAAAGGCCACTCTGAAATGTGCATTTTTTTTGCTTTATTGGGGGTCTGGGGACTCAGAACCAGTCAGTATCTGGTGTGACCACCATTTGCCTCATGCAGTGCAACACATCTTCTTCGCATAGAGTTTATCAGATTGTCAATTGTGGCCTGTGGAATGTTGGTCCACTCCTCTTCAATGGCTGTGCGAAGTTGCTGGATATTAGTGGGAAGTGGTGCACGCTGTCGTATACGCCGGTCAAGCACACCCCAAACATGCTCAATGGGTGACATGTCCGGTGAGTATGCTGGCCATGCAAGAACTGGGACATTTTCAGCTTCCAAGAATTGTGTACAGATCCTTGCAACATGGGGCCGTGCATTATCTTGCTGAAACGTGAGGTGATGTTCATGGATGTATGGCACAACAATGGGCCTCAGGATCTCATCATGGTATCTCGATATCAATAAAATGCACCTGTGTTCTTCGTCCATAACAGATGCCTGCCCATACCATAACCCCACCACCACCATGGGCCACTCGATCCACAACATTGACATCAGCAAAGCGCTCACCCACACGACGCCACACACGCTGTCTGCCATCTGCCCTGAACAATGAAAACCGAGATTCATCCGTGAAGAGAACACCTCTCCAACGTGCCAGTCGAAGGTGAGCATTTGCCCACTCAAGTCTGTTACGGCGACGAGCTGGAGTCAGGTCAAGACCCGATGAGGACGACGAGCATGCAGTTGAGCTTCCCTGAGACGGTTTCTGACAGTTTGTGCAGAAATTGTTTGGTTATGCAAACCAATTGTTTCAGCAGCTGTCTCAGTGGCTGGTCTCAGACGATCTTGGAGGTGAACTTGCTGGATGTGGAGGTCCTGGGCTGGTGTGGTTACACGTGGTCAGCGGTTGTGAGGCCGGTTGGATGTACTGCCATATTCTCTGAAACGCCTTTGGAGACGGCTTATGGTGGAGAAATGAACATTCAATGCACGAGCAACAGATCTGGTTGACATTCCTGCTGTCAGCATGCCAATTGCACGCTCCATCAATGCTTGTGGCATCTGTTGCATTTTGCTGTGAGACAAAACTGCACATTTCAGGGTGGCCTTTTATTGTGGACAGTCTAAGGCACACCTGTGCACTAATCATGATGTCAGATCAGCATCTTGATGTGGCACAGCTGTGAGGTGGGATGGATTATCTCAGCAAAGCAGAAGTGCTCACTATCACACATTTAGACAGATTTGTGAACAATGTTTGAGAGAAATGGTAATATTGTGAATCTGGAATGAATTTTAGATCTTTAAGTCCATCTCATGAAAAATGGGAGCAAAAACAAAAGTGTTGCGTTTATATTTTTGTTGAGTGTATAATACCTGACTCATAATTGTATTTGTATTATTATCATTTTCTGGTGGTTTAAAACGCTGGGTCAAATTGATTTTAAATCTAACTCGCATTGAGTCCTGCTGGGGAACAGGATTGAATCTCTATACCCAGAATAAATAAAACAAACTAAATACATAACAAAATAGATCATTTGAGATCAGATGTACATTTAAATAATTTAATAATGGTGTATTTGTGGTGACTCCGGTCCTATAAATTTCACCACACTGTGAGTGTATGTGTGTAATCTCTGGCTTATCTGGGAAAGATAGCATGTGAAAATGTCTTGATAGTGTCTTCTGAAGAAGCACTTGGATTCCCAGGGAGCTCCATTAGGAAACAGGTGCTCTACAAAGAAAGAAAACATCTGGTGAACACACAAGAAACCATGGCAACACGATCTGTGTTTACAACACAGCAAAGTGTGCCAATCCATTACCTGGACCTATGAATATTTAATTACAGCAGCCCGACAGTCTCAAGGTATGGATCGCCCTATCAAATTATTAATTAGCTCTTATTGTTACTTGTTTGCTTCATACGTCTTGTGGACATGGTTAAAAGAAGAATCAACAAACTCCTTTCACAGCATGATATAAATTGGACCACGAAGGCACTACACAATCCCAGATAAAATTCTGAGGACCTCATGTGAGAAAGGGCGATTATTTGTTTCTTTCACTGGTCCCCATAGTTTAAACAATTGAATCTAATGCATTAATCATTTATCTCAAAATGTCAATATGTGTGGCAGTTAACAAAAGTAATGCAATTTAATCTGTGAGAGTCAGCTCTCTGATACTTCGATCACATGACAGGATTGTGAACACAGGATATCCTTATTAAAAAAAAGGCATCCTCCTCTAATTGCTTAGTGACTTCCTGGACAACAAGCATCCATATCCTCACACCCACCAAACATCCTCTCAACAGGGCTCACAATAATGGGCTGACTCATCTCTAAAGGAAGATCATGAAAATGTCTCATTGTGTCGGCATCTCTGTTGTCTCTATGGCCCAATGTTCCTTCTTTTTAGTAAGAATCACTTTGTCTGTTTGCACTGCATTTCCCAGCATTCAAATACACTTTGAGTGGCGCTTCCCACAACAAACAATCATGTGCTGCTCTATAGGTTGTTACAATACGGTTATATGATATACATATTCTTGCTTTTTCATATGATGGTTCACTGGCTTGCCAAGAGTCATATCTGCCCATTATATATGAAGCTGCAGCAAGCTTAGCTTAGCATAACAGTGGGAAAGAACCAGCTAGCCCGGCTCTGTCCAAAAAAATTCTTAGCTTCTTGAGTGGATAAAACTAATTAAATATATGATATTGAGTTTTAGTTGTCCTGAGGATATTCAATACATATAATATGAATTTTAAACTTCTCTATTGGACAAAAAGAATACGCCTAATGATCAGGTAACAGAGATGAAAGAGCAAAACTAAATCGATCTTAGCAAATAGAATAAGCTATAAGTAAAAAAAATTAAAAAGAGGAACAAAATATAAATAAAATACAGCACTATACAGTATTAAAACATAAATACTCAATTTGCATAAAAATATAAGAAATGTTTTTAATTTAAAAAATGTAGACTCTTCCCAAAGGCATGCTGTTTTACACCTCTCTCTAGTCTTTGTGCTAAGCTCAACTAATACCCAGGGGGCAAAGTGATTTTATGGACATGGAGCCTTGTAAAAGATTGTTCACCAAAAATGACATCTAAGACCTTTCACGATCACAACCTGGGTGGACAACGTTGTCAACAAGTTGCTGGAAAGCTACAGCGGGCCGACATAGCAAATCAGAACCACTGTTTAAGTGAATGGGGGTGAATGGGGATGGGCTAATGGGGAATTTTTTGAACTTATAGATATCATTATGAAACTTTGCCAGTTGATTACTGACATTAAAACAAAAACTTTTTGTATTACAGTATTTTAGAAAATGTTTAAATAAATATGAAAAATCATCAATATCTTACTAATGATGCGTACATTTGCATATCTGCAAAGCCCCAAAATCTAGATGTTGGAAGGAAACAAAGTCAATTTGTTTTTAAATTTTGAAAACAAAACAAGTGTCCAACTGCCTGAAGCCTTTCCTAATCACAGTTCAAATTTGATCAATAACCCATAGAAAATAAATTTTTCGCACAGTTACATTTCATGTGCTATGGACCAAAAGTGTCCTTTTGGTATTTTAGGAAACGGCTAGACATTATATATATATATATATATATATATATATATATATAAATAAATATATAAAAAAGTATCTCTTGCTTTCTTACTACCTTTGAGCCAAACAGAAAAGTAAATTTTCATTTCTGCAATGTTTAAATCAGAATGTGAAAACTATTTATTACACTAAAACTGAAAAATGAGGCCATAAAATACTTGACATCATGGGCACTGAGCACATATCATAGAAATAAATGATGCATCACTGTGAAGGTAAAACTAACTATTTTGGAATCAAATAAAAGCAAAAGAGAAAACAGCTTCACGTCATCTCTTCCAGGTGAAAAGAAAAAGGGACGACCGTAACATTTCTCCTGTTACTTTCCCACCTTTCGATTGTTCAAAGTGTCTAATTATGTCACAAAACGTTAGATTTAGGTTTAACTACATTGTTGTCTGTCTAGAGGATATGTGGTGTTAAGAATATGATTGATGGGAGTGAGTTGTGGCAGAATATAAGAAACAAATGGAACACCTTTTTGTGAGCGTGTTGTGAAAGATCTCATTCATGGATCTGAGAAGCAGCTACAGTCATGTCTTGATGAAAGCAAAACCTTTCAACTGTTCCAGGTAATTCAATTCTGTTCTCTTGTCTGTGTTTTCTAAATATAAACTCCATCATATACATTCCTGTCCCAGATACAATATAGCTCTACCTTCACTTGATAATGCTGTCAGTCCTCATCAGGTGAACTGAGGATGCCTCAAAGGCAGAAATGTCCTTTTTTTCTCTTGCACTCCTTATGATTTCATAAAAGAGTTTAAAATAGGAATTGTGAGAGTATAATTTATTTAATTGGACATTCTGCTCATTAACATACATGTATTTACTCAAGTGGAAGACAGCTGTTTTACAGCAGTCAGTGACATATGAATAAACTGACCACGAGACTGTGGGTGATGTGAATCCTGTGGCTGCCGATAAAAACCATTAGAGGCAGCAGGTAATGTGTTTGTGTGTGCAGTGGTGGTGGGAAAAGGACTCAGAACCTTTAAGTACAAAATAGAATTAAGGAAAAGCATTAAGACAAACATTTTGAATGTGTTTTATAGACTGCTGGTCATATATTTTGCATGTAAAAGTGTAATCTGCAGAGGAACTAAAGGGTTCATTACTGTAAAGCTGCCAAATAAATTATATATTTCCCAAAATGGGAAATAGTGGGAAATATTAAACCTGCATGATCAGATATTTGGCAATAACAGTTTAATTTAAACAAATGATCAGTTGAGATTTTGAACTTTTTAGCAAAATGTGTGTTTTTATTCTTCAGGCCTCAATGGGGCAGTAATAAGACCATTCCGGCTTTGTACACCACAACAAGGAAATGAAGACACTGTAGTAGAACACTTACTTAGACAAATGAAGCTTAGCGAAAGTTCAGACATGAATACTTACTATCTGCACTGTGTCTTTATTTGCAGATCCTCCCTGAGTTCATTCATGGTCTCGCCTAGTTGCTCCTTCAACTAATTCAGCTCATTGTGGGAGGTTCCCTCTATTAGCTCAAACCTATCACATTTACCTTAACATCTGCAAGTCAATCACCTTGTTCCCTTCAACGTTTAAAAACCGTCCTCAACATGCTGTCAGCTGTCATTTCAGCTATCGATGCAATTTCAATGATGGATGAAACCCTCCAAAACCACCCCATTCACCTCCAGTCTTCCTCATTGCATCATCATCAGGATCATCCAGACCTTCAGCTCTTCACCACCACCAGTGTATAGACTCCATCAGGGGGGCAGGGGCGCCGCCAGAGATTTTGGGCCCCATGAAAAGATATCACTCTGGGCCCCCAACCAGGCCACGCCAAGCAAATGCAATGTTCTGTAACGGAACGTCCAGAACCCAACAGACCCATTGAAGCTTAAGATACCTAAACTACCAATAACTCTATTCATACAGGTGAGATACCTAAACTACCTATAACTCTATTCATAAAGGTGTGCACCTATGTTGAAGTCCAGTACTAAAGGCCTACAATACACTGACACTGAGCTGTTAAAATACAACACTGTGCAAATGTTCAACATTCTGCAGACAATTCTCTATACGATGCAAGGTTAATATTCTGGAAAACAAATCTGCTACAGGCCATCTCTTATGGTGAAGATCACATTTTATTTTTTCAATTCTCAAATGAAAAAAATCTCAACATCAATTGTGGTGTCAATGTACGTAATATAACTCTTTAAATTAACAAATTGCGTCATCTACATGAATATCAAAAAGACATACTGTCGCCCTTTAATTCATCTATCTTTCTTTCGTTCCTCTCTTTTCGCTTTTGATATACTGACTTTTGTCGCTGAGACATGATTCAATCATCCCCCGTTAATCACTCTCGATAGTGGCACGGGATGCGGATAGGGTTGCCACCTTGGATTTAGGAAAAAAAGGGACACTTGGGGCCGGTTTTGCAGACATGGATTAAGCCTAGTTCTGGACTAAATTGTACTTTCAATGGACAATCTCCATTCAAAATTCCATTTAGTCCAGGACTAGGCTTAATCCATGTCTGTGAAACTGGCCCTTGATGTTTGGGGCAGAGGGCTCGGCCATTATTAGGCTACCAGTTCAGTGTAATGACCTATAATAACCATAAACACCAACAGTGCTTTTTACAGTAGGATATATAAGGAGACTGAGGTGGGAACCCTGGACCTTGTAGGGGGGTCCGGGGGAGCATTCCCCCGGAAGGAAAAAATGCAACCTTTTAAAGTAAAATTCATCAATCTGGTGCACTTTGAGAAGAAAATTGCATGCAACCAGTCCCAGGGGCTAAGAGGGGCCAGAAATACTGATAACTTTAAATGTCGCATTGTCAAAGAGCTCTGTCATTCATGTCAATAACCGGGTCTAAAAAAAGGAATCGCCTAAAATAAGGAAATAAATCATCATGGCCCCTCAACTAGTAGGTGAGAAATAGAAAAGCAAGTGCAAAACAAAAGCATTACGTATTAGCTCTGTCTTAGGGGCTTCATGAGGGGCCTTGAAGGCCCCCTCACACATGCAGTAATAAGCTTTCTATGTGTGAATTCTTTACTGTTCATAAAAAAGTAGCTATCCACCCTCTGGGCCCACTATCTCATAATCCGTCTATGAACCAAATGGTTTCCACAATATTTTTTTTTTATTTTCGCGGGGAGCAAGCATTATTTATCTAAAAAAAAAAAAAAAAAAAAGTGGGGGCCCCCCACACTGGGTCCTGAACTTGAAACGGGCCCCGAGATCGTTGAGACCGCCCCTGCCCGCTTGTCGTGCCGCTTGTCTCTGCCCGGCCCCGCTTGCCTCTTCATTGAGAATTAGTTGGCGCAACAAACGCCTCGGCCCGTGTGAAACGGCCTTAACTACTGAACGAAGGAAATCAAATGAAATTTTGGCATTTCCCCCCAAAAAAACTGGACAAATTGTGCTGCTGAAAAAAGAGAACAATTCTGGGAAAAACGGGACGGGTGGCAACACTATGCGGAGCTGTTTGAAAATCGGACCAAACCATTACTTCTAAATACAGGGGGGTGTACAGAGTTTTGAAATTGTTACTTTTTGTCAGAAAACTTTTAAATGAACCATTCATTTTATTTGTTTCACGTTAGATACAATGTTTTATTAATGGAGAGTATTGATTAAAGATTTTGTATTGATTTTTTTTTAATCCTTAAGTTCTAATATTTTTGGGCCCCTGCCAGTCACGGGCCCTTAGAATCGTCCTAACCTTTCACCCCATTACGGCGCCCCTGCAGGGGGGTAAAGGAAAAAACTTAAAAAATTAAGTGGGTTAAACAATATTTTGATTAACAACCCCTGCCGACCTGCTTCCCGGGGTTTTTATGGAACCATCTAGGACTCTCCCTGGAACAGGACTATTTTCTATCTACTTCATGATTAAAATCCAATATCGACTTTTCTTTTAGAGGCGAGCCTCAACCAAAACAGTAATGTTGTTAAACTAAAATGTGCTAAAAAAAGCTAAAGCTCCGGAAAGCTGAGAGAACTGCAGTCAGTTGCTAATTCTCTTGGGGATCCACAAAACAATTAACAACTTTCACAAACTAAAAGTAATTTGATCCAATGTTAAAGCAGAAGTAAGCGTTATACTGTTTTCATGTTAATATACGTGTTACATTGCTCTATATTCATACAGTAATCACTTAGACAGTGTGCGCACTTCTGAACACAGCCCCTTTCACACCACCGCAAAATCTAAGAGCCAGTGTTTTGATTTCACACCGCCAGAGAGCCGGCTCCGGGCTGTAAAAACCGGTTCAACCCCAGCCCCAGGATTGAGCTGGGCTAGAAATGAGAACTGCCTGCGCCAGTGGCCGGGGGAGGAATTATCCCGACCAACCAGCCCAACTCAAACCTCATGCCCGGCATATTTAAAAACACTGCTACTATGAGACGTAAACACAACCTAATTACCGAACATAGCGATCAATTTGACCGGCGAAAATACACTGTATGGGTCCTGTTTGGTTAACAAAGCAAAGCGAGAGCCAAAACATGTAAAAATAAGACGTATCCATGTTGTGCTTAAAGCTAGCGCTAGCTTTAGTGTTAGCCACGAGAGCAGCGGCGTAGGGCGACGTACACAGACGTTTACAGTCTGGCAGAACGGGTTTCGCCAGTGTCTATTAGAGCTGGTGTCGGCTACCTACGCAACCCCTCCCCTTCCTGTTGCTGGCTCCTTCTCTCTCTCTCTCTCTCTCTCTCTCTCTCTCTCACACACACACACACAGGGTGTGAAAAGTCACATTACTGTAGACAGAAATAAAGTGTAGCGATACTTCGGCATAATAATAGCGGCGGTGGGCCGCTATTATTATCCGGGGACGCAGCCTAGCTTAGCCTAGCCTAGCTGTCCCATTACATTGTACAACTTCCCCTGGGCAGAAATACACTCATAAACTCTGGAAAATGAAGCGTGGGGGTTTGGATTGAGCAGCGGACCTTATAACCAGCTAGATTAAGATCCGCCTTTCCTTTGGTGATTTACAGGACAACGGGCCGCCGTTGATAATGTTACCAGAGATAAGACTGCATGAATTCCGTGAGCTCCTCGGGGGCTAAAGTGTATGGGGTCTTGAGAATAGTTTTTTTGTGGCGTTTGCGGGTTAGATTTAGCCATTTCTCTGACAGCCTCTGGACGTGAAGACGTTCCATCAAAATATTTCCCCCGCCACTATTTTGCACGGACACCGCTGCTGCTTTCCGGGCTCAGCCCCGCCGTAGATGATTGTGATTGGTTTAAAGAAATAATAACAAGACAGCCCAGTTTCCCCCCGCATAGACAGCTCTAAATGGCGTGATTCCCAGTGTTGGAATACCTTTAATACCTTATACCCTTCTTTTTCAGTAACGGGGTAATCTAACTAATTACTTTTTCCTCGTTACAACCCTTATCTTACTGACTAAATGTTCTATGAATTATTGAATATTACCCCTCTCCATACTCTAGTGAGAATTGTTTTATTGTTTTATTCAGTGTGGATGACATTATACTTCATACCCACTTTTTCTTTTCTTTTTCTCTCTTTGTAGAGCCTGCACTTCCCAGTATTCCTTCAATCCACTCGAATCCCTCCCTGAGTTTGTTTCACCCCTTGGAGTAAGTCATGGAGTTTTCCCATCTCTATAAGTTATAATTTATCACGTTATTAACCGCGATTCGCCGTTGAAACATGTTTAGCGTGTCATCACAACCGAATATTGCTACTTTCTTTTCCTGGGATCTGTATGCTGCTGTGCATGTTAAAGAAGGAAATAAACATAGGATAAATCCTTACTCCTCCTCTCATCGCCTCATGCTTCATAGTCTGACGTTTTTCCTTAAGTAGTGTTTTATTATTTAGCTACTATAGTGTTTACACCCCTGAAGTGATCCAGTGATTCAGATCAGCAGAACAATACTTGAGTCAGGATACCCTTTCTTGTCTATTGATGCACACATTATTATTGCCAAGGCGCCTGTGTTCTACTCATTTCACTGACTTGAACCTCAGATCAATTTTTACATATACACTTTTTTACAGACAATATACTTTCCTAACTAATTACTTCTATTATTCAGTTACTACCAGTACTTTTGGAACAAGGGACAACATTACTTTACCCACACTGATTCCAGACCATACTACCAGCTGTAGTTTGGTCTGGCTTTGCGAGACTAGTTTACAGTGACGTTATGACATTGCACTCTTGCCGGCTCTGGTCAGTGTGAAACCAACCGGTTCATAACTGGTATTAGGCTGTAACCAGTTTTGAAATGGCCCCAGCACCAGCCTGGAGCTGGCTCTTTGTTCCTGTTGGTGTGAAAGGGGTATCAGTCACTTCGCTCTGCACATAATCAACGGAGAAACTTTTCTGGTAACCTATAACTGTTTATCCAATCAGAAGAAAGAATGCTACAAAAGCGCGTCTATCTGTCCGTGAACGCGACGAGAGAGAGAGAGATTTGAATGTGTATGCGGCTACAATGGCAAAGCAGGTAAAAATCCTACCCAATGTTTGTTTTTTGTTTTTTATATATTTTTTTATTGTATATACGGAACTGAGATGACGCTAGATAACTCGCTGCTTTACGACCGCTGTGCATTAATGTGGTGACGTACGGACGAGGGAGGGGACTCCTACCTGCAGTCACTGACAGGAAGTTATAGCTAAAAGTACCATTGCCTACTTTTCCTACAATTAGCTCAAACTGTTAGTTTTGTATTTTACTTGTACAATAACTGATGAAGTAATATTTAACCTTCTGTCACATGGTGTGCACTGTGCAGACATAAAAAAATAATGTTGTCCCTACAAACTGCACACAGAGAAACACTCCGGGAATGAGCATGGATAACCAACTTTGTATCATCATCATCATCATCTTCAACCGCTTATCCGAAATCGGGTCGCGGGGGCAGCAGCTTGAGCAGGGAACCCCAAACTTCTCTTTCCCGGGCCACTTCAACCAGCTCTGACTGGGGGATCCCGAGGCGTTCCCAGGCCAGCGTGGAAATATAATCTCTCCACCTAGTCCTGGGTCTTCCCCGAGGCCTCCTCCCAGCTGGATGCTCCTGGAACACCTCCCTAGGGAGGCGCCCTGGGGGCATCCTTACCAGATGCCCGAACCACCTCAACTGGCTCCTTTCAACGCAAAGGAGTAGCGGCTCTGCCCCGAGTTCCTCACGAATAACTGAGCTTCTCACCCTATCTCTAAGGGAGACGCCAGCCACCCTCCTGAGAAAGCCCATTTCGGCCGCTTGTACCCACGACCTCGTTCTTTCGGTCATTACCCAGCCTTCATGACCATAGGTGAGGGTAGGAACAAAGATCGCCCGGTAGATCGAAAGCTTTGCCTTACGACTCAGCTCTCTTTTCGTCACAACAGTGCGGTAAAGCGAGTGCAAAACCGCCCCTGCTGCTCCGATTCTACGGCCAATCTCACGCTCCATTGTTCCCTCACTCGCAAACAAGACCCCGAGGTACTTGAACTCCTTCACTTGGGGTAAGGACTCATTCCCTACCTGTAGTAGACAATCCATCGGTTTCCTGCTGAGCACCATGGCCTCCGATTTAGAGGTGCTGATCCTCATCCCAACCGCTTCACACTCGGCTGCAAACCGATCCAATGAGAGCTGAAGGTCACAGGCCGATGATGCCATCAGAACCACATCATCCGCAAACAGCAGAGATGAGATCTTCAGACCACCAAACTGCAACCCCTCCCCACCACGACTACGCCTTGATATCCTGTCCATAAATATCACAAACAGGATTGGTGATAAAGCGCAGCCCTGGCGGAGGCCAACCCCCACCGGAAACGAGTCTGACTTACTACCGAGAACCCGTACACAGCTCTCGCTTTGAGCGTACAGAGATTGGATGGCCCTGAGAAGAGACACCCTCTCCCCATACTCCCGCAGCACCCCCCACAGTATCTCCCGGGGAACCCGGTCATAAGCCTTCTCCAGATCTACAAAACACATGTAGACTGGATGAGCAAACTCCCAAGCTCCCTCTAGGATCCTTGCGAGAGTGAAGAGCTGGTCCGTTGTTCCACGGCCAGGACGGAATCCGCATTGTTCCTCTTCAATCTGAGGTTCGACTATCGGCCGAACCCTCCTTTCAAGCACCTTGGAGTAGACTTTGCCGGGAAGGCTGAGAAGTGTGATACCCCGGTAGTTGGAACACACTCTCTGGTCCCCCTTTTTAAAAATAGGAACCACCACCCCGGTCTGCCACTCCTTCGGCACTGTACCCGACTTCCACGCAATGTTGAAGAGGCGTGTCATCCAAGACAGCCCCTCCACACCCATTGCTTTCAGCATTTCTGGACGGATCTCATCAACCCCCGGGGCTTTGCCACTGTGGAGTTGTTTGACTACCTCAGTGACTTCCACCAGGGAAATTGACGATGATCCCCCATCAGCCTCCAGCTCTGCCTCCAACATAGAGGGCGTGTTAGTCGGATTCAGGAGTTCCTCAAAGTGCTCTTTCCACCGACCGACTACCTCCTCAGTTGAGGTCAACAGCGTCCCATCCTTACTGTACACAGCTTGGATAGTTCCCCGCTTCCCCCTCCTGAGGTGCCGGACGGTCTTCCAGAAACACTTTGGTGCCGACCGAAAGTCCTTCTCCATGGTTTCTCCGAACTTCTCCCACACCCGCTGCTTTGCCTCTGACACGGCAGAAGCTGCAGCCCTTCGGGCCTGTCGGTACCTTGCAACTGCCTCAGGAGTCCCCCGAGATAACATATCCCGGAAGCACTCCTTCTTCAGTCGGACGGCTTCCCTGACCACCGAGGTCCACCACTGCGTTTGAGGGTTACCGCCCCTTGAGGCACCTAAGACCTTGAGACCACAGCTGCCTGCCGCGGCTTCAGCAATGGAAGTTTTGAACATCGACCACTCGGGTTCCATGCCCCCAACCTCCACAGGGATGCTAGAAAAGCTCTGCAGGAGGTGCGAATTAAAGATCTCTTGAACAGGGGCCTCCGCTAGACGTTCCCAGTTCACCCGCACTACCCGTTTGGGCTTACCAGGTCTGTCCAGAGTCTTCCCCCACCCTTTGACCCAACTCACAACCAGATGGTGATCAGTTGACAGCTCTGCCCCTCTCTTCACCCGAGTGTGTGAAACATGCGGCCTTAGATCAGATGATACGATCACAAAATCGATCATCGACCTTCGGCCTAGGGCGCTCTGGTACCATGTACACTTATGAGCATCCTTATGTTCGAACATGGTGTTTGTTATAGACAAACCATGACCAGCACAGAAGTCTAACAACAAACGACCACTCGGGTTCAGATCAGGGAGGCCGTTCCTACCAATCACGCCTTTCCAGGTGTCTCCAGCATTGCCCACGTGCGCGATAAAGTCTCCCAGCAGAACTATGGAGTCCCCTACCGGAGCCCCATGCAGGACTCCGTTCAGGGTCTCCAAGAAGGCCGAATACTCCGAACTGCTGTTTGGTGCATACGCACAAACAACAGTCAGAGTCTTCCCCCCCACAACCCGGAGGCGTAGGGAGGCGACCCTCTCGTCCACCGGGGTAAACTCCAACGTAGTAGCGCCCAGCCGGGGGCTCGTGAGTATCCCCACACCGGCCCGGCGCCTCACACCTTGGGCAACTCCAGAGAAGAATAGAGTCCAACCCCTGTCCAGAAGTACGGTTCCAGAGCCAAGACTGTGCGTGGAGGTAAGCCCCACCAGATCTAATTGGTAGCGCTCCACCTCCCGCACCAGTTCCGGCTCCTTCCCCCACAGCGAGGTGACGTTCCACGTCCCCAAAACCAGCCTCTGCCGCCCGGGTCTGGTCCATCGTGGTCCCCGCCCTTCACTGCCACCCTTTAGGCCAACTTTGTATTTTAGAATTCTAATTGCTCTGCTTTTCAGATGAAAGTCATTTCAGCCCTGTTCTCTCCATAGCTGCAATGTTCTCTGTGCCTGAATAATTCAATATTGCTCACTGTCTGCTCTGCTCCTGTTGTGTGCTACATGGTTAAGAGGCAGTGAAGGGGAAGGCTCAATGCATGGGGACAGGCCTTGTTTTCTGCGCCTGCAGCCAAGCGTGTGTCTTACGTAAGGGAGGGGGTTGGATGGCCAGAGCACAGCATCCATTGCATGACAACTTATGTCGCTTTGTCATCATGTGTCTTCTGGAGCCTTACTCTCAGTTTCTATATGTCACCTCACTAATGCCCTAATGCTTTTCAACGAATGGTCAAAATTGTCGTTATAAACAATGGTGTTTCACTTTCTGTCATCTGTTGTTGGATTTCTTTGATCAGTATGTGTTTTCGACAGAACAATCAAGATCATCATTTTAGACTTCTTAGATTGGACTTTATTTTAGCAAATATGTATGTACATCATGCAGTTTTGATTTATTGGCATTTTACATGGGCAAATGTTGTTAATATATTCACAATGTACACACAGAATGGGGACGATTGTGCTCATTCAAATGTAACCACTCACTGCCTCTATTACATATTTCTCTAAAAGAGAAGATTTGAACCCAGATTTCTGTGAGACATCTGAAATATTAGACTTCAGCTGGTAACTGCTGCATTATTTAACAGAGCCTCCAGCCATCTGATTTGTTAAAGGTGAACATGAGTCTGTTTCTCAGGATTTTACAGAATGTACACTGGGCTCCTCAGATGTTTCTCTGAATAACAAATAGCCACGGAAATTAATCTTAGTGTCAACATGCTTTGTTTTCCTTGACAATAAGTTGCTACTCAGCCTTGTCAGGTTTTCTGGTAATGAACAAATACTTTGCATGAGATTAAAACACTGTTCGTCAATGCACTTGATCTGATATCCATCAAATGTACAGCAATATGGCTAAACACAAATAAGGGACACGGTTTGTGCAATGCAAAGTAAGGCCATGTGGGTATTTTTTTTTCCTGCAGAACAGAAATAAATCTTTCTTAACTCCACTGACCAGCTGCTGAACTGTGTTGCACTAATCTCTCTCACATGCACAACAAGGAGGGTAACCAAAAGCATCAGCCCGCCTAGTACACACACTGTCAGCCAAATGGACTTTACAGTAACATTTATGTAAAACGGCTGTAATGAATATCAATGAATTACATGAAGATTTCAAAAACAATATAGTGTATGGTTGTGAAATAATGTTATGTTTTTTTTATCACTCTTAGTGATGAAACGAAAGGGAACTCTGCAACACTTTCTTTCTGTAAAGCCCACAACTTCACTGTTTTGATTTACTTTCATAGCATCATTTTGGCTTTCAGAATTGGTGGAGACCAGAAACAGAGCCAAAAGAGAGTGAATATTGAACTAGCATTAGCCAGGTGGACAGTAACACTAGGCTAACAATGAATGGATGTGGAAATAAGCACATGTTGGCTCACAAGTTAAGAGGTGATGACATGTCAATGTTATGTTCACAGTGAATTCTTTTTTTCCTGCTGCCCCCTCGAGGCATAGACAAATTATGGTTGCAGGTTAAACCAAATTATCTTTGACTGTTTCTACACTTTTTTCCCCTTTGAGTGATATTTTGAATCATATAGCTTGAAATATATAGAAAGACATGGAATTAGCTAATTTATACAGTACTATTTTGCAGAGTGAATTATGTGATTTAGTGCAACACCTGGAGTTGTCCCAGCATTGTCTCTCGGTTGTCACCAGCAAGAGCTGTCATGCAGTAACTTTTATTTTCGAACCGCCACTACAGATCAATACAATGTTTGACTTGCTGGTTAATATTTAATTACTGTGCATTGTCTGTGGACTCGTTGCATTCCTGAGGTGTGGACGCCCAATTAATATCACTCATAAAACTAAACAGAGTCTCTGTTACACAACTCTGGAGGATCTGCATTCATTCATTCACCACTAGCTGCAGTTGGCTTGCCTTTATGTGCCTCTCAAAGACAGGGTGTTCTCATTTGGCTAAAGTAGGGGTGTGTCATTTTTCACTTTCTACTTGTATAAAAGAAACAGTACATTCAAACTGCTAAGACTTGGTAAATAAACTGTAATCATAATTAAAAACTATGAGGCTAATAAAAACTTTTTTTTTAAAATTATTTAGGTAAGTCTCACTTCTTCTTAACCTTTATTTCTACAGGTAAATCCCATTGAGTCCGAAGACTCATTTTCAAGGGAGACCTGTTCCCATTTACACATTACCACTCACACACACATTCATACACCGATAGCAGGCTAACTATCGACATTCACACGAGGCAAGGTGGGTGAAGTGTCTTGCCCAAGGACACAACAACCATGACACAGATGGCAGGGCGGGGATCGAACCTCCAACCCTTTGATCATCAGCCGACCCGCTCTACCACCTGAGCCACAGTCGCCCCGACTTCTCATCAGGACTTAGGGTGTATTCACACATGCCGTGTTTAGTTCGGTTGAAAATAACTCAGATGCACGTCCGCCTTCGGTGCGCATCTTTCAGACATGTGTGCATACAGCAATCGCACTCGGGGGCGGACCAAACAAGCGCTCCGAGACCCAGCTGAAGAGGTGGTCTCGATGCGCTTCCATACGCACTCTGCTGCAGTTTGTTTGTGGTGTGAATTTGTCCGGACTCGATCCGACCCAATTGCAGGAAGTACTGTGCCTTTTCTTTTTTAATAAATCGCCGTCAGCTTCACATTGTGGGAAAGTGTTGTTGTCGCCATTGTTAGGAAGATTAGTTGTGGTTTGACCGGGAGCCCTGCGCGAATATTACATTTGATAGACAGGACGCGTAAACAGGGGCGCCGCCAGAGATTTTGGGCCCCATGAAAAGATATCACTCTGGGCCCCCAACCAGGCCACGCCAAGCAAATGCAATGTTCTGTAACGGAACGTCCAGAACCCAACAGACCCATTGAAGCTTAAGATACCTAAACTACCTATAACTCTATTCATACAGGCAAGCTACCTAAACTACCTATAACTCTATTCATACAGGCGAGATACCTAAACTACCTATAACTCTATTCATACAGGCGAGATACCTAAACTACCTATAACTCTATTCATAAAGGCGTGCACCTATGTTGAAGTCTAGTACTAAAGGCCTACAATACACTGACACTGAGCTGTTAAAATACAACACTGTGCAAATGTTCAACATTCTGCAGACAATTCTCTTTACGATGCAAGGTTAATATTCTGGAAAACAAATCTGCTACAGGCCATCTCTTATGGTGAAAATCACATTTTATTTTTTCAATTCTCAAATGAAAAAAATCTCAACATCAATTGTGGTGTCAATGTACGTAATATAACTCTTTAAATTAACAAATTGCGTCATCTACATGAATATCAAAAAGACATACTGTCGCCCTTTAATTCATCTATCTTTCTTTCTTTCCTCTCTTTTCGCTTTTGATATACTGACTTTTGTCGTTGAGACATGATTCAATCATCCCCCGTTAATCACTCTCGATAGTGGCACGGGATGCGGATAGGGTTGCCACCTTGGATTTAGGAAAAAAAGGGACACTTGATGTTTGGGGCAGAGGGCTCGGCCATTATTAGGCTACCAGTTCAGTGTAATGACCTATAATAACCATAAACACCTACAGTGCTTTTTACAGTAGGATATATAAGGAGACTGAGGTGGGAACCCTGGACCCTGTAGGGGGATCCGGGGGAGCATTCCCCCGGAAGGAAAAAATGCAACCTTTTAAAGTAAAATTCATCAATCTGGTGCACTTTGAGAAGAAAATTGCACGCAACCAGTCCCAGGGGCTCAGAGGGGCCCTATGCCAGAAATACTGATAATAGCTTTAAATGTCGCATTGTCAAAGAGCTCAGTCATTCATGTCAATAACCGGGTCTAAAAAAAGGAATCGCCTAAAATAAGGAAATAAATCATCATGGCCCCTCAACTAGTAGGTGAGAAATAGAAAAGCAAGTGCAAAACAAAAGCATTACGTATTAGCTCTGTCTTAGGGGCTTCATGAGGGGCCTTGAAGGCCCCCTCACACATGCAGTAATAAGCTTTCTATGTGTGAATTCTTTACTGTTCATAAAAAAGTAGCTATCCACCCTCTGGGCCCATTATCTCATAATCCGTCTATGAACCAAATGGTTTCCACAATATTTTTTTTATTTTCGCGGGGAGCAAGCATTATTTATTAAAAAAAAAAAAAAAAAAAAAAAGTGGGGGCCCCCCACACTGGGTCTTGAACTTGAAACGGGCCCCGAGATCGTTGAGACCGCCCCTGCCCGCTTGCGCCTTCTCTCTGCCCTGCTCGCCTCTTCATTGAGAATTAGTTGGCGCAACAAACGCCTCGGCCCGTGTGAAACGGCCTTAACTACTGAACGAAGGAAATCAAATGAGATTTTGGCATTTCCCCCCAAAAAAACTGGACAAATTGTGCTGCTGAAAAAAGAGAACAATTCTGGGAAAAACGGAACGGATGGCAACACTATGCGGAGCTGTTCGAAAATCGGACCAAACCATTACTTCTAAATACATGGGGGTGTACAGAGTTTTGAAATTGTTAGTTTTTGTCAGAAAACTTTTAAATGAACCATTAATTTTATTTGTTTCACGTTAGATATAATGTTTTATTAATGGAGAGTATTGATTAAAGATTAAGTATTGATTTTTTTTTTTAATCCTTAAATTCTAATATTTCTGGGCCCCTGCCAGTCACGGGCCCTTAGAATCGTCCTAACCTTTCACCCCATTACGGCGCCCCTGCGTGTAAACATGCTGATGTGTTCAGCGATCAAATGAAGGAGAGGGGATCGTCTCCCGCACAGTGCCAACAGGTTCACGATGCGCTTTGTATGAAGTGCGTGTTTTTATTTTGCTTCCCATGTTAGGGGACGGTCAATACTATCCCCGTGTCAGTTTGGAGCTGATAAGCGCCAAACTCACACCCAGCTGACACACAGCTAAATCAGCTGTGTGTCAGCTTGAGCCTATTCCTTGCGAGCCCCGCGTCCAGCAGCAAACATACAGTAAATAATATGTTTCACATCGTAGGCTACAAGCCACACATTGACACAGGCCCACATATTATAACCATATGAAACAACAATAATTTTATGTTTTTTTATTTTATTTATAGGCTAGATGTAGGTCTATTTATTTATTATTTTTAACCCCATTGTATCAGTTATATATTTCGTAGTTTTCACTTCGTGCTTCCTGCTTCTCTCCACCCCAGAATACTGGTTCACTTGCAAAAGGGGCAATATGAAAGTGGACCACAACAAAAAAAAATCTCTATTTGGTCTGGACCAAAGCAGTGAACCGGACTTTCCCAGTGTGAATACACCCTTAGTTGGCTTAATCAAATGTCCTTCTTATGTTGAAACTGCTCAAGGAAACATTTCATATTTGTGAAATCTACTTATACACTTTCTTGTGTTGAGTTAGACAAGGAGTAGGGGAGAACGGGGTAATCTGAGCCACTTTTTACATGTGCTTCCCTCTAAGCAAGCTAAAATGATTTATCACTCAAATTTACACATTTCCAATTAATTCAGGATGTTTCCTAGAAATGGGCATTAGCAGAATTTTTTCAAGACAAAGGGCAGTGAAAATATGACTGTTTTAAAACCTGTGGGGTAAACTGAGTCAAACCAGAAAAATCAACGGGGTAAAGTGAACCACTTACTTTTCTACCATAACAACACATATTGTAACAGTAAGAATCCTGAAAGCTAGCCACACATTCCAGAACTAATGTCGGACTAGTAAAAGAATAATGGGGTTTGGTCAATTAAGCAAAGCAAATTTTCTAAACACTTGAAAGTAACTCTGAACAAAATCAAATACAACATATTATAATTCAAAAGGTTTTAATAAGATTCAAATGACAGATAGAACCAGTTAGATTAGAACACAGTCTTGGGGTCAGAACACAGGACCCTTGGAGCCAGCTTGTGTCTGGGGGTCAAAGCATAACAAAATCAGAACCAGCGAGAACAGCCTGGGACTCAGAACACAGGAGAAGACCAAACTGGATTATAACATCAGCCTGTCATACTCTACAACTAGGCCTACTCTACATTCCAGCCCTGAAGGTTACAGGGGAAGATGAGAAGGTGCTCTTTCCGTGTAATTGCCCCAGGTCATCTTCCTAGTGTATTTCCTTGGCATGATGGCTTTTCTACAATGTGTATGACATTAAAATAAAACATATGTTATGTAATATTACATTATGTTAAAGACTAAACTTAACTTGTGCCTCATGGTGGGGAAAGTGAGACAGTTCCTCACTTTCCCCCACAGCATTTGGCTCACTTTCCCCCACCACCACAATTTGAGAAAAAACTACCTTTCTTAGCATTTCAGGCTAATCTTTAGCTAATATCATCACATGGTTTTTATATGTTGGTAGTTCATCAACACGTATGATAGAAGTTTTTCTACGTGAATACATTTGCTTTGGCACAACAGTTGATTAAGTTGACAGCAAGAAAATTTACTTTTACATGCAAAATACCTATTTTGGTGAAAAAAACATGCTTACCACAGCACCATGAGGTCCTCTCTTCCAGGGCCATGGGGAAATGAGAGGGGCTTGAAAACATATATCTCACATGACCACAAATGTTTTCCGTTGCCTAGATACAGGGGGTGGCTCACATTACCCGATG
The DNA here is from genome assembly GCA_026929865.2 of Hyperoplus lanceolatus. Lineage (NCBI taxonomy): Eukaryota > Metazoa > Chordata > Actinopteri > Uranoscopiformes > Ammodytidae > Hyperoplus > Hyperoplus lanceolatus. The sequence goes on along the minus strand of CM049404.1, from coordinate 15,769,433 downwards.
CCTCAGATTCCCCCGTTCTCCCCTATACCAATACCACTCTCATGACATTATGCTGAATATAAAGCTACAGCCAAATACCCATGTATGTATGTTCAGGGCCTTTGAATTGTGCAGCCAATGTAAAACAGTGGTTCAAATTCTATCAAAATACTTTTAAACACTTTTTTCTCAATTAGCACGGCATTTTTATATAAATTAAAGGTCTTGAGGATGTCATTGTCAATTTTTGATGCGGTTATTGTTCCAGTTATTTGACAGGTTGTTACAGGCTGTGGCTTATAGTGTTATGATATTGTTGTTGTGCACCTCTGATAATGTTACCCAGTGCTGACAGCCATGGAGAGTAAACTTTTTCATGAAATTCAATGCAGAAAATCACCTAATGCTAAGTGTAGATGGGACAACCCTCAGATAAAGCTTTTATATATTGGGTCAAGTTTTCAAATGGCTATTTGATCAAAGCGCTGTATGTTAGAAACACCTCACCAGTTTGAGCACATAATTGCCCTGGATGTGTGTCATGTTCAGTGGCCTGCAGCAGTCCGTTCTCCCCACTGAGAATGTCATGTGACATGTGACTGGCAGCGCAGAGCCCACTTTGCAACACATAGAGCACATGAAAGATAGAAATAGATCACGTATGTTGTGTTGACCATAGACACAGATGCACACACAAATCAAGTCAACACGGAGCAGAGGATAAAAATAGAAAAAATGACGGGTATATTCTGTTTGGTAGAGACAAATTCCTTCTATATGACGAGTAGGAGTCGTTAAAGTGACACAGTTGTGTCAGCATGAAAACTCCCAGCACTCAACATTGAGGTGAAATGGGATGGAAAGCTTCCTTTCATGCACAGCTATTCAGGCCAATGCCCTCACAGCCTGTGGTAGAGTGCCAGATACTGTACTTTATCTGGACAGGCGGGAACAGAGACCCTGTTTTTTTTCTCCTGCAATGGCATGTGTTTCTCACCTGATCCCTCCTCACTCTTTCCAAATCTAGACCCAGATTTGTGTATTATAGTAGACAAACAATGGTTATTTTCATTGTCTTACATTTAATTGGTTTCACTTCTTATTAGGGCTGTTTGACCAGGAGAAAGAATAAAATACTCAACCATACAAACTTTTCAGGGAATACGGACCTTACAAGAGATTTTATGCCCATATCAAACAATATTTACCATGAATATATTGTGTTAAAATGACAAACCACAGACCTGTTAAGAAATATATTGCCTTTGTGAAAGTTAGCTCAATAACTGGTGCAACTGGCCTTCTTTTTCTGAGTCACATCGGGAGTCTATTTTATCAGCTAATCATTTATTTGTATCAAAGTATACATACAGGAGAGCGCTTGTGGTGTAATGGTTAGAGCGTCCCCCCCATGAGGCTCAGTCCTCGTTGCAGAATACGCGGGTTCCAATCCGGGCCCAGATTGTTCTCTGCATGTCATTCCACTCTATACCCCATTTCATCTCTGTATTTCCGCATTGTCAAATACAGAATGAAATATGACATTAGAAAAAGGAGAAAAAAAGTAACTACATGAACCCAAATTCTGAACTGAAGCATACGTGTAAAATAGTTGCACCTCAATTTTCTAGGGTCTTCTTTAACCCTACTTCTACTTCATTTCAGGGGAAAAATTATACCTGCTATTCATGTATCTGTAGCTTACACATGCTTTGCAGATTCCAAACAACACTATACTGTATAGTAGGCCTTATTCTGTAATAATAGTTTTACTTAAATATCTGTTTTATTTTACCATAAGAGAGTTGAAGATTGTGTGACTAATGTCTTACCTTTTTGGTTACACATTGAAGCTTCTTAACACTGTCCTGGAATCATGCTCTTTATATATGTTTTACAGATGAGATGTATATGTAATTTTATCACCATAATTTCTTAATACTGTGATTCCTTTGTTGGTGTATGCTGTACATGTCGTACCGTCTGTCCTTTTCCCCTGTTAAGGTTTTTTGGGGATTTTTTCCTTATTGAGGGTCCGAGGACAGTGACAAAAAAACAGGTCAAACCAGACTTTGGTGCACGATGAATAGATGCGCATCACTATCCAAACATCTTTGTCTATGTGAGGAATATTAAAGCTATAATGCGTAACTTCTGTTGCCCCCAAGAGCAATACTGAATAATTGCAACAACACTGTCGGCGCGTTTGATGATCGCAAATGTATTGTATACCCTTCTGCTGTACATCCGGGTATTTTCTTAGAAGAAGAATCAACAACTGAAACATTTCTTGGGCACTAATTGGGATTTTGCTGAGCTCCTGTGCAAGTGTCAGGAAACGATACCAGTTTGTAATCGCTGCCACACTGAGAAATAAAGAGAGCTTTGTGGAGCTGATAAGCTTAAATAACTTTGTGTCGACTTGTTTGGTGATGACTTGAATGTGACCAACATTAATGTTACTGTATATAAAAAAGTTACGCACTATGGCTTTAATGGTATGTTGAGCAAATTAAAGCAAATGGGCTACATTAGGCCTACAGTATAATATATTCGTACCACATCTCCAGTAAAAAAGAAAAAAATAAGAAAAAAAACACCAGTGAAGTTGTGTGTAGCACACCTAGCTGGGACTGGTTTGGAGAGTTTGAGCATATAGGCTATACACCTGTTCAGAGAGAAGCGGGTCCCCGCGGTGCAGTTCTGTAATTTATGAATAAAGACTAAAGGCTGGAACTCCTGGGGGATTAGACACAGATCGATGTACTCCGGTGGTAAACGCGTGCGGGCCGGCGGCCGGGGAGGAGCTTTAGGACCCGGTAGGTGTTGGGTGTTGGGTCGGTAGGATTTTCCCTCGTGGACTAGCAGCCGGACGCATGCGCCCCTCCTTTCACTACTTCAACATCCACGGCGCCGGAGGAATAGGATGAACTTGTTACCTGCTTAAAGGCGTCGCCGGTGTGAACAGTCCAACCTGGAGGAGGTAGCCTAATAGATAACAGTTTTGTCCTACTCGAAAGTTAAAACAAAACGAGGAAAAATATTAGGCAGAACTAAGATTAAAGAACAGAAGAGTCTTTGGATGTGAAGCGGGCAATCAGAGAGCGGATTAGATACGAGGATTCAGAGCGTGTGTTACTGCTGTCAAAGATGCGGAAACAACAACAGCAGCAACGGCAACAATCCACCGGATTTTGACCCACGGGGTCTTTTACACGCGCTGGGAGCAGCATGCCTTGGCTCCGGAGGAGAAGGGTGAAAATATTCCAACTTGGAGTGACAGCCAAACACCCTGAACTTTTCTGTCTGTCGGGATTATCTCTGTGCTATGCATCGGCTGATCTTTGCACCATTCCGCGGAACTAAACGGGTTTGGGTTTTTGGACCTGGGTCGTCATGTCAAAAGTCATCCAGAGGAAGAACCACTGGGTCACCAAAGTGAATGAGTGTGCGCTGATCCGGGACGCGTGCGGGGAGCTGAATGTGGAGCTGAGCGGCGGAGCTGAGAATGGAGAGTTCCCCTACGTAGGGCAAGTTCGAGAGGATGCTGTGGTCTACCAGGACGGTAAACTGCGCGAAGGGGAGCTGCTCCTAGAGGTTGAGGGGATACCTGTGTCTGGATTACCCCTCTATGACATATTCGCTGTGATGACGTGTTGCAAAGGTCCCGTCAGGTTGAAGTCTGTGCGTCAAGGTAAGAAATACAGAAACTGATCAAACCACCGAAGTGTGTGTGTGTGTGTGTGTGTGTGTGTGTGTGTGTGTGTGTGTGTGTGTGTGTGTGTGTGTGTGTGTGTGTGTGTGTGTGTGTTTATATACTGTATGTGGGAGTTGAGTTTAGTTAAGAAATCCCAGTGGGACTTTTATAGTTTTATAGTGGCCATGTGGCTCAGCTTCATACGAACAGACAGCACAAAATGGTGATGCCTGTGAAGTAGGGCAGACGAGTGGTGCGTTTATGCTGCTGCTCATCTTCTCCTCCTCAGCAGCAGCCTTTGGAGTTTTCACAGACTTTGACATGAAGCTGCCCTGACAGTCCTCCTGCCCTCGTTTGTCTGACATTGCTCAAGCCACTGTGGTCCAGACCTGCGGGGTCACAGTTTAGGCCACTTACAGTGACTGAAGCTCCAGAGCTTCATACACTCCAACACATAGTTCACTCAATGTCTCCTGCTGGTTGCTGCTTCTTTGACAGGTGAATGGAGTACATTTCCAAACTTATGACATCACACTTTCTCTGCCTTTGACAACTGTTTGCTATACTATCGCTTTGATTGTTAGGGCAATGAAATGACAAGAAAGAGTGAAATAATAACAATCACAACTTTGCAGTGTCCAAGTCCAATCAAAATGTATTCACTTTTGAAGAGTGACAAAGAGAAGCAGTGAATCAGATCTAATTTATTTTTGTGACTGAATGATGTTTTCTCTGTTAGAGTGGGACACTACTCATGGGCAGCTGGGTTTATTTCTTGGAGTGCTCCCTGTGTGTCGGATGAGCTTGACTCATTGCTCAACGGTCTGCTGCATCTGCATCTGTCTTGCAGACAGCTAGAGGGAGAGGGATGCAGCTCCCTGATTCAAACGAGAGGCTCAACTGTATTGTGCGTGTTTTTTTAAAATCAAATGTTACTTCAAAGGTTTCTCACACTCGCACAGTATTTGACTAAGCTTGCAGTGCCTCCTCTGTGGGGAAATCATTCACTGTGTTATATAAAAGCGGTTTAGTTTCAGAATGGCATCTTGGCCTTTCTATTGTACTGTAAGTCCATTAACTTGACTTCTGGAACTGAAGTCTCGACCCGTGGGACAAGTGCTCTCCACTAACGCTGCTTTGTGTATTCAGAACAGGCGTTTGTTTGACATACGATCACACCAGGCTTGCACCATGTCAGAGTTTTTGAATATCCACGCACAGTTTTTCTAATTATTCTAAAGCCCTATGTGAACACTTTGCACTTACAAACAATGACTATAGAAATAAATCAAGAATATGGTGAGCCCTCTTCATTGCTTTGTCCCAGTCTCTTGAATGGGTCAACAGATTGTCTTTCTCTGTAATTAAACGAGAGGGATATCCTTTGACTGTCTGAGAAGCTTACAAGACCTCCATTGTGCCTCCCAGTCTGTTGGGCTCCGATGCAGAGCGGGCAAGGGACGGCGATCCAAGCTGTCCCAGACCAGATGAGGGGCTGTGGGGACCGATTGGTTCTCCTCTCCAACAGAGCTGTGTGTCATATTACAGGAGGCCACAACGCCTCAGTGCTGTAGGTGGAAATTCTATCCGTGTGTGCAGGTAGGCAGGTCGTCATGTGGTATGTAGTCTGGCATGACCACTTCCGCCAGCGTCTATTCGCTTGCGGCGGCAAGCTACGCAGCCCTGACGCAGCCCCCTCCTTTTCCGGTTGCTGGCTTTACCCTATTGTGATCCCCCTCAAATTCGGAAACAATTCGCTCACAGTCAACCCGTGTGCTTATGTGCAGCGCTCTCTCTCACACACACACACACACACAGGGTGTGAGAAGTCACATTACTGTAGACAGAAATAAAGTGTGGCAATACTTAATAATATTGGCGGCGGTGGTCCGGGACACAGCCTAGCCTAGCTGTCCAACTTCATTGTACAACTACCCCCGGGCAGAAATACCCTCATAAACTCTGGAAAATGAAGCGTGGGGGTTTGAATTGAGCACCGGACCTTATAACCAGCTAGATTAAGATCCGCCGTTCCCTTTCTTTGGTGAATTAGGGACTAAGCAGCGGTGTTTTAGCGACGGGGAAAGATTCCAACGGCTTCCACTATCACCTAGCAACTCTTACGGCTACTTGCTGCAGTTGGTGTAGCGCTCACAACGTCAAAACCCTGTTCTGCCTGTAAACAGACGGACTACGGCTCTGACTACAGCGATAGGAGGTGGTGACATAAGTTCTCGAATGCTAAAAATTCTACTTGACCGCCGTAGCCTTGCCTCTCAACCACCGATGATAATGTTACCAGAGATAACACTACGTGGCTAACTCCGGTTAAGTTATCCCGTGAGCTCCTCGGGGGCTAAAATGTATGGTGTCTTGACATGCTGGTTAGAAAGCAACACACTATGTATATTCCTTTTGTCTTTAATAGTTTTTGTGTGGCGTTTGCGGGTTTAGCCATTTCTCTGACAGTCTCTGGACGTGAAGACGTTCCATCAAAATAAGTCCCCCCCCGGCACTATTTTGCAGGACACCGCTGCTGCTTCCCGGGGTTAGCCCCGCCCTAGATGATTGTGATTGGTTTAAACGAATACAAACAGGCTAGCCCAGTTTCCCCCGGTTTCCCCACCCGAATAGACGGCTCTAAACAGAGTGCTTCCAGACCATACTACTTGCTGTGGTTTGGTCTGGCTTTGCGAGACTATGTGGTATGCTACAGACACACAGGTGTGCGGCTCCAACTTAGGAATGCACAAGAAAAACCAATATGAGTGAAGTTTGGGCATTCCTGTGCAGGAGGTAGAATACTGTGTTTCGAACCCCTGATCTTTTATTCCACTATGTAAACAACACTTCAAATAGGGAAGTAATTAAAGGAATGTGACAGTCAGAGCTTGTTATTCACGCAACAAGAGTATATTGATAAACTAGAATTTGTGTTAATTCTGGTACTTGATTTCCCTTCAGTCTTAGTCTTTAACCAAAATTGTGTATTCATTTGAAATCTATTTTAGTCATTTGATTTCTGTTACTGTTGTTCAACCATGACGTTTAAGTCAACCTTTCTTTTCTGTTTTTGCATTTTGAGGCTACAGTCTTCGTTATGTTTAGCTGTGATCCTATAATTTAATGTTACTCATTCCTTCCCGTAGCAACACAATAGATAGCTGGCCATTAGAGCAACAATCCGGTCACATCCACGGTGCTTGATAATGTTACATAAGCTTACCTTTTTATAAATGCTGCTGATCTGTGTGTTTTTATAGTTTGTGTCCTCTGTTTTTGTTGACACCTCTTGTCAAATTCTCGGTAGATTGTAGAAGCATTTAAATTTGATTTGATTTGATTTGATTTGAAAACCTAACTCACGAGACATAAAAGTTAATGAATGCAAGATGCTTCTTATTGAGAGTATTGCAACAGATGAGATGGCTAAAATACTTTGGGAGTGGTAGGAAACAGCAGATGCTCGGCTACAGTGTGTGATACATGCAGGTGGTTGTTCATTCAAAATCTGTTGTCCAATTGACCATCTTTATTGTTTAGTTTTAGAGAGAGAGTTGCTCTGCTGGATTCCTGTGTGAATGTGTTTGTTTTAATTTGAACTAAGCCTCACAGTTTCAACACCTTGTGCTTATTCAACTCAGTACAGAAAGTACACAAATACGCTCATTGTCAATATATTAGTGACTGTAGGCTGGGCGATATGGGCAAAAATCAATATCTCGATATTTTTTTACTATATCTCGATACACGATATATATCTCGATATATTTCAAATCTCCTCTAGAGCACATCCTAAATGCTCAATTAAATTAATTTTTTGCATAACATCACACCAGTAATATGATTTAAATAGTCCCTGCAAAATGTGTCTGCACTAACAATGCATTAGGCTACATGAAACATGTTTATATTCTTTAGTGCTTTCTATTGGAACAATTTGAAACTTGCACATGGCAAAGAGTTTGCACATTGCATTGATTATTCCACATCCTTCCACTCCCATACAATGGATCCAGCATTATTTTATTTGGAAACAGTTTTTTCCATCTTCTGTTAATCTGTAAACTGAGAACACTAATTATGACTCATTACAACCACTTACTAATTGTTTATCACCACTAACCCCCTGAAGATAGCAGCCACACTTTAAATGCAGAACCGGTTTTGATCCATAATAGTAGTCTATGTGTATAAAAGGCTCTGACATGTATAATGGTTACTGTCGCTTTAAGAGCAGTTGCTCTATAGTGTAAGTTAAGTTTCGTCTTCTGCCTGTTAGTCCGAGAGATTCATGCGAGCGCAAACAGCAGGTGGCTCATCGTCCCTCTGTTACCTGCCTTGTTTGATTCTCCTGTATTTAGTTAATGAAAATAAAACTGGAAGACAATCAGAGGATTTAAATAAATACGGCTGAGAATAATAGCCTATAGTCTAAAGAAAGCAAAGTCTCATCATCATCATTCCTTGCATTCTAACCGATGCACCATTCCTGGATGCTATTCATACCTATCGATCTAGCCCTCCTGCATTATCACTAAAACACTGTTTTACTTTATAAAAAATACTCGCAAATGTAGCCTACTTTACATAGACTTTTAGTTAATAAACGGTTTGCACCTCCCTTGGTGCTGACATGGACCTAAATGGGATGCCTAAATGGAATAAATGGGATGCCGTGGTTGTGTGACGTTGGACCAAAAACTCCCCCGGCGCTCGTTCGCCTTCCTCTCATAAGGACCAGGCTCTGTACAGCGGCCGCTTATGCTGTCAAGCGCCCGTCTACAAAAAAGGTCCATGCTATGAACGACAGCCACCATCGCCGTCTTTCACGCCCCCTCCACCCGCTCGTTCGGCTGTCATAAGAGCATCAGAGCCCTCGTCTTTTTTTCTCCCCCTCTCGTCGTTGTTTTCACATGGCGATTAAAGTAAACACTCACAAGGCACAGACTACGTCACAGGTGCGCGCCCAGGAGACTCTGGTTGGGAGGGCTGAGTGAGTGAGTTGCCAATGCATGTAGTCTGAGGTAGAGAGCCGCAGGAAAGAGCGAGACAAGCGAACACCAGCGAGTTTGCCGGTGGCGGCGGCTTAAAAAACCACATTACCTGCCAATTTGTATTCGATGGTCACGATAGGGTCATTTTATACATCCCCTGGAGCACATCTCGCGATACATCGAATATATTCGATATATCGCCCAGCCCTAAGTGACTGTGCAACAAAACCCTAACCCTTTACCGCTGTGGTCCCTTGAAATAAAATAACATTAATAGTGCTTTGTTTACAGAGGTCCAGGTGAACAATGATGAATGGGTATGGCATCATTCTGAAGTTAAAGTACAAAGAGGGAGTTCTTTCAGACACCTTAAGACTTTGAGCCACCAGTGGAACTCTTATCTTTTATCATCAGTTGAATCCAGTGTGTAATACTCTTGACTCTGCACCTGATAACAGCCGCAAGGTTTAAAGCTTGTTCATCAGATCATATAACATTATTAGGAGGATACGGGTTGATTTAAAATAGAGCCAATGCAAAGTATGCATGTATTACAATACAAGACATTGCTGTGAACAACGGGGTTTTAGTTGCTCTATTTAGGAAAATTTCTGGAATTTGAGTGTTTTTTTTAAATTTGTTTTTACCTTTTTAAAGTGAAACCACAGACCAATCCCTAAAAGGAGTCTGGGGGTTTTATGGTGCTCTGATCATGGGTGGGTTTGGCCATGTGTCCTGTCTGATCTTTTGGGACAAACTGACTTTGAGCGACTTAGATCTTACCCTTACACAAACCTAGCCAGGGGGGATCAAGGCAGCCTGCTGGATGCCAGGCATTCCTGAGAAGTGTGGGCCAGGATTTCAGTGCTACACCCCGGATAAACTTCCAGACTTTTTCTTTCCAGTTTCAACCCTCCTCGCAGGTCACCTCTTGCTCTCTCCCCGTCACCCTGCTCACTCCTTGGCAACAGAATGGCATAGTGATTAGCGAGACCATCTGTTTTATCATTGGTACGTTCTATCCTGCTGAAGTGTCCTTGAGCAAAACCCGGAGTGCGACCCACCTCCAAGTGTAAAAGGCAGTTAAAGAGGTACAATACTTCAAAACACCAATGTGGATTATTCACACTTTTGATATAATGAAATATAAACCATCCATTAAAGTTATGCAAATTTTAGGAGTACATACTGAGTCAGAGGCCATTCAACCACTGTGATGAGGGCGGGACCAAATGCTAGTTAAAAGATCACCATTCAAACATTAAACTGTGGAAAACATGATGAAAATATGGCTTTCATATACATAGTGAAGACACAGTACTGTATGGAGTGCATAAATAATTGGCGGATGGGACATCAGCAACGGCTAAGAACATCAGGCCTCAATAGCCAATGGGGTTGCTGGATTTGAAATGATGGTACAAACCGACGCAGATCATACATAAATAAATTACAGCACCAACATTGTCAGCCTGAAACAGAAAGTCTGTACATAAGTTATAACAAAACCCAATGATAAATAGGGGAGAACGGGGGAATCTGAGGCATCGGGTAATGTGAGCCACCCCCTGTATCTAGGCAACGGAAAACATTTTTGGTCATGTGGGATATATGTTTTCAAGCCCCTCTCATTTCCCCATGGCCCTGAAAGCGAGGACCTCATGGTGCTGTGGTATGCATGTTGTTTTTCACCAAAATAGGTATTTTGCATGTAAAAGTAAATGTTCTTGCTGTCAACTTAATCAACTGTTGTTTATTTATTTATTTATTTATTTGTTTATTGAACAGGGACAATGTACAGCACATAAGCAGTACCAGATTTAGCTATAAGCTAATTTTCATCTGCAGTCCCTGGGCAGGAAACAGAGTATTACATCTCTGTCAAGATGGGAAACCTCACACTGAAGTATAAAAACAATAACATACAATTTCACAACAGTAAAACACAACAACACAATACGAACAATAAAATCACAACCTGTAGGACACCACAACAACAACAACATCACAACAGTAAGACACCAAGAAAACAGGACATCACAACATTAAGAAAACAATCTATGCATGATGGGTACATGCTTGGGTTGATTTCAGCCATGACTTCATCTTAAATTTAAAACCAGCAAAGGTGTTCCACTCTCTTATCTCGCTTGGTACTGAGTTCCAAGACTTGGTGGCTCTAACTGAAAATACAGACATGCCAAACTCAGTGGATCTGTGCTGTACTACACAGTCCCCTCTGTTAGACGTTCTAGTTCTCCTTCCATTGTCTGAGCGCAGTGACACAAACTCATTTAATGGAGGAGCGGCCAAATCATTCATTATTTTATAAACTAGACATACATCCGCAAGAAACACAAAACTATCAAAAGTCATGAGATTATGTCTTTGAATTATGTTACAGTGGTGATATCGTAATGGCTTTTTGTCCAGTACCTTGAGTGTTTGTTTGTAAAGTGTTTGCAGTGGAGCAAGTGTTGTTTTTCCAGTTTGTGACCAGCTTGTAATACAGTATGAGATGTGTGAAAAGATCATGGAGTGCATGTAAAGTTTTGCTGCATCTAGAGGGAGCTGGTTCCTGATGTACCTAAAATTCCTTAAATTGAATTTGACTCTATTACACACCTGCTTCACATGTTTCTTAAATAAGAGCTGTGAGTCCACAGTTATTCCTAAATATTTAAAATGTGAAACAGTCTGGATCCTTTCTCCATTAACAATGATATCAGACTGATTTCTATTTTTCCTATTATAAAAGTACATGCATGCTGTTTTACTGATGTTGAGTGTCAAGCAGGACTTTGAGAGCCAATCAGAAATTTTGGCCATTGCTTCTGTTAATTTGGCGGCCACCTCACATCTGTTCTTTCCATGTGCGAGGATGACCGTGTCATCTGCATACATTTGTACGTCCACTTCTGGACATACAAGTGGCAGATCATTTACATATAAGCTAAACAACAAAGGTCCTAAAATTGAGCCCTGCGGTACACCAACAGAGCAGCCAATGAAAGATGAAGTCCTATCCTCAACTCTGGTGCCTTGTTTACTTCCAGTGAGATAGGACTCCATCCATTTCATTGTTTCCACAGACAAATTAAAATTGGACACTTTTGAGAGCAGAACGCTATGATTAACAGTATCAAATGCTTTGCTCAGATCCAAAAATACCGCACCTACAGCACTCCCACTGTCAATATTTGTTTTGATTTTTTCAATGAGATAGCAAGTTGCCATCTCAGTTGAATGATTTTTCCTGAATCCGAATTGCATGGGATGAAGTGAGTCTTGTCCTGAGTTTAAAAAGGCAGTTAGTTTTTCAGCTACCACTTTTTCAGCGATCTTTGATACAACAGGCAAGATACTGATAGGCCTATAATTTTTCACTTCAGTTGGTTCCCCTGTTTTAAAAATTGGAACTACAACTGCAGACTTCCATGCATTTGGGAAGGTTGACTGTTTAAATGACATATTAATCAAATGTGCAATTGGGGTGCTGAAGGATTGATTATTGCTTTTAATAAAAGTTGAGTCCCACTCAAACACATCTTTTGCCTTAGAGGACTTTAAAGTGCTTAGGATTTTTAAAATCTTTGCTTGAGGAACTTCAGTTATGTTAAAAACCGGTTTGGTGTGATTCGGCACTGAGATTTGTTTTAATCTTGCACCAAAGCTGTGTGACACATTCTGTACTGAGTCAATAAAATATTTGTTAAATGTGAGGGCAATTTCATTAAAGTCGTTTGTAATAATTCCCTGTACTTTCAGTTCACGTCCGTGTCCTTGATTTTGCTTACTGTCAGTCTTTGTTAATTTATTAATATTCGTCCATATTAATTTGCTATTTCCTTTCCCTTCTTTAATAATAGTCATGAAGAAATTGGCTTTTGCCTTTCTTAATTCATTAACCACTTTGTTACGGAGATTTTTAAAAACTCGTCCATCATTAATTGATTTGGACTTAAGTGCTATCTTTAAAGCAAAATCACGCTTTTTCATTAAATCCCACAGTTTCTCATTAAACCAAGGTAAGTTACTCTTAGCACGTCTGTTTTTAAATGGTTTGTTGTATTTTTCCTTAATTTGATCTACTGTGCCTACAAAGGATTCACAAGAGGCCTCTAGATCATCTGTTTGTAGAACATCAGTCCACTCAATTTGACCTAGTTCTTCCTTAAATGTATTCATGTCTTGTTTCCTTATTCCATGGGAGTGTTTATTTGTGTCTTGGCGATAAGTAAATCGTTTGTTTGTTAATTTTCTTGAAATGAGAGTCATATTGTGATCTGACAAACCAGTAAGAAGATTAAAAGATTTGGTGATTCTCTCAGGCTTATTACTAAAAATGAGATCAATTTGTGTTTTTGAGGAGTTTGTGATTCTAGTCGGTCCATCTATTAATTGAGTCATTTCAAATTGATTTGTAAGTGCTTTAAGTTTCTTTCTTGTGTTTTTTTCTGCCCAGTTTAAATTAAAATCACCTAGAACTATACATTCTTTTTTAGTATCTAATTCTTTAAGCAGGTTTTTGAAATGTTCAAAAAATGTAATGTCAGATGAGGGAGGTCTATATACACCAATCACATTAAATGACATTTGCTGAGACAAGGTGATAGTTACGGCAATACATTCCATGTCATTTGCGCATGCCAGGTCAATCTGTTTACATTTAATGTCATCTTTCACGTAGATGAGCAGTCCACCGCCCCTTCCTTTATTTCTGTCTTTTCTAAAAACATTGTAGCCAGGCATTGTGAAAGACGCTACAGGCGATGATGTGGTCAACCATGTTTCAGATAAACACAGGAAGTCCAGATTTGAGTCGGTGAAAAGTGTTTCAAGTTGTTCGGTTTTTGCTTTAACGCTACGAATGTTCAAATGTCCCCCAAGCAGACCTCTCAGTTTTGCGTGTGGATCCCAGATGATTTTGGAATGTTGGACAGTTTGGAAGAGACCAATGTTAAAGTGTTTTGTGATTTCGGGATGAATGTCCCGGTTGATTGGAATTACCTTGGTCCGAGAGTATCACGGCTGGAGGCTGCAGATCGTGCGTGGTGACGGGCCCCGGGTTCAGCTGCACATCGCCGGCCAGGAGAAGGGTTGTCAACAGGTAGGCGAGTAGCTTTCTGTATGTTCGTGAAGCTTTATCTCGCGCTGTGTTCGTTCGTTCCGATGGTGCAGTTGCTCTACCATCACGTAAGATAGTAGAGTAGGCGGTTAATTGGCTCCATTCATTTAGTGTAGCAGGTTGTATTGCTAAGGCGGTTTCTCGTGAGCTAATCAGCTGATTGATCCCGCAGCAGCGGACCGAGAAGAACAATAGCAGTACAGAGTAGATTAAAAGTACAGATTTCTCTGTGAAGTTCTCAGGTATCTGCCTCTGAATGGCCTTGGTGGCTCGGATGAGACCATGGCTTCTCTATGCTGGTTTGTAGAGTGCAGATGAAAGCAAGACTGAGGATTTGGTCGGCGTGGCTGCGGCTCCTGCCAAGCCACCAGTCAACTCCGCCATCGTCAAGCCGCCTCCCATCGTCAAGCCGCCAAAGCAAATGTATTCACGTAGAAAAACTTCTATCATACGTGTTGATGAACTACCAACATATAAAAACCATGTGATGATATAAGCTAAAGATTAGCCTGAAATGCTAAGAGAGGTAGTTTTTTCTCAAATTGTGGTGTTGGGGGAAAGTGAGCCAAATGTTGTGGGGGAAAGTGAGACACTGTCTCACTTTCCCCACCATGAGGCACAAGTTAAGTTTAGTCTTTAACATATTTTAATGTAATATTACATAACATATGTTTTATTCTAATGTTATACACATTGTAGAAAAGCCATCATGCCAAGGAAATACACCAGGAAGACGACCTGGGGCAATTACACGGAAAGCTGGGGTAAAGTGAGCCACATGACAACTTTTTTTAAAACAATCATATTTTCACTGCCCTTTGTCTTGAAAAAATTCTGCTTATGCCCATTTCTAGGAAACATCCTGAATTAATGGGAAATGTGTCAATTTGAGTGATAAATAATTTTAGCTCGCTTAGAGGGGAGCAAATGTAAAAAGTGGCTCAGATTACCCCGTTCTCCCCTATACAGTATTATTTATTTTATTTTTTCTAGAAAATCACTATATTGCTCAGAAAATACGTTTTAACATTTCTGTTTTATTTCTAACGCATCTGAAAACAGCTCTGTTGTGTAAAAATTGCACTAGGTTGTGTCTATAAAATTGCTTTGTGTTCTTTGTGCATGTTAAGAAGGCTTATATACATCCAGAGGATGTGAGTGCTTTGTAGACACAGATATCCTCTGTGATTGCTTGTCCAAGAGTGCAAGTCCCTTATATTTTCTCAAGTATTAAGATTTGTCAGTCTTGATTAAGTGCAACTGACTACATGAGTATATCCCTGGAAGACTTCTCAGTGGTTTGTGACACGAATGCTGCGACTATTTCTGCTACTTCTCTTTGCACCCTCTGCTAGTTCCTTTTTCTTCCACATCTACCATCCCTTCTATGAGCTCTTGTGTTTCAGGCGGCCGTGAGGGATCTCAGCACAAACTCAGAGTGACTGAGAGTTTGACATTGTATGAAATTCCAATGTGGATTTCTTCTAATGAAGTGTTTAAATAGGCCTATTAGCATGTGTTACGTTTATTTTTCACGGTTCATACCTTTGAATTTTTCCTTTGGTCTTGATGGAGTGACTCACCAACACTGCTTATAATGGAAGCACACCAGTGAAGGAGCAGCTCCACCACACACAAGCAGCTTGTGTCATTTAAGCTTGAACAAATGGCTGTGTAATTCAGAACTTTGCCTCAGGTGTTGTAACAATGAGGTTGGAATGAAATGCAGCCCAGAAGGGTAACAAGGAACAACAATCAGTGGAGTGGATATTAATACTCCAGCGGGCAGAGGAATCCATTGTTCAACGTTTAGATCAAACCTCATGAGCCAGTAGCCCAGGGTATTGAAAAATATCAAATGTCAAAAAGCTGGCATTAGATGTCTAGTCAAAGCCTGATTCAATTCAAGTTTTTGCCAATTTTAGAATCTAGTTTATCCAAACAAATGTCTTGGAGAGGCTTGTTTTTAGCAGAAAGCAACTACTTGTGTTTTGCTTGGAAGCTGAAAGAAGTGCTTTATTTTTTTTTTAAACTTCATATTTGGATTTTTTTCACAGAAGTGCTTTATTTAATCTTTACGGAAAACATATGTTACCCCACGGAAGCCAGGAAGTCTGATCTAAACACAGACACACACACACGCACACGCACACACACACACACACACACACACACACACACACACACACACACACACACACACACACACACACACACACACACACACACACACACACACACACACACAAACACATTCTTCCATTTTGGCTTTTGTGAATCAGGTAGCGCCTGACTGTTTTCATTCTGGGTACTTTTTGTCAATACTCTTACAATGTAGGGCGGAGCTTACATTTTAGAAAACAAAATCTGCTTTATTGAATGTAAAGATGATATCAGTGTAAATCCACAGTATGTCATTACAGCACACTATCAGTAAGAAGCATGGAGAGCCTCCAGGGGAGGTCTAAAATACAGTACTTTTGTGTCCTGTGGAGTTCACATGCATCATGTTTCCCCTCTAACAGAGTCCTCGACTGAGACGTGTTTACTACGCTTTTTTTTCTTGTTGCAGATAGAAAATTGTACTTTCAACTTAGGTACCGTGGGAGTTTGCAGAGTTTACTACCAGTAATTACAAAATCTTCCAGTTGTAAAACAGTTCCGACTTTAACAAGGACTCCCATCAGTTTTGCTCTGCGCAAAGCTTGACCTTATCTCATGTAACGTTTTGTCCTTATTATTAAATTACTTTTTAGATCATATTATTGATCCTAGCATCTATTTTAAGTATTGAATGCATGCATTTTCCTTATTCTACCAAATTAAATATTAAATTAAAGCCACTACGAGTAACATGGCACGTTGGCGTCTCCTTTGGACAAAAGCGGTAGTATTTTTACGACGCCCGCTGTCGCAAAGCTGTTTTGTAGCTCGTGCCAGGCGCGTGAGTGTGAACTGAGAAGGGAGCAATATAGTGCATGTCCGTGTTTTGAAAGTGTGAGGACTCTTTTCGGCTCCCTGAGAGTGGTTTTGACACTGCATCAACTAATGCCAGTCACTGCCACACGCACCTGATTGCAATGAGTTGATACAGCAGTGTCACCTAACTACTCTCTCTCACGGAGCTGAAAGATTAGGCTACGTGTCCGACTCCTCACAGAAAGCGAATGAACGATAGACGGCAGTTAGTATGGATCACGATGAGGTAATGTGTTTATGTTGTTGTAAATAATTACTATTTCAGATAATGGTTATCTGATGATGGTGAAGCAAAGCAAACTTTGTGTTAGTACCAACCGCTCATTCATTTAGGAGTAAACACTGCAGTCTAGTTTCGCTCTCGTGAAATTGTATACACGTTGCTTGGCAACGCCCTCGTCCCCCCCACCCCCCGTAGCCTATATCACTCTCCCTTTTAGCTTTTCTTCATTGCATTTTCTTTTTTTTTTCTTTGATGGTTCAGCCCTGTTATCAGTCATTATGACGACAAATAACTGTATCAAACAAGGCTCCCGCTCCCCTTCCCTCACCTGGAGGGATAGGCTTCTCAAATGACGTTGCAGCGCCACACTGAAATCTGCGACCAATATGGATATGTGACCATAGAGCCTGCACGAGCGAACCGAAAATCGGACTGGGTGTGCGACCAGACCAAATGCAGTAATACAAACTATTTAAAAACGTCTTTCTTTGCACTGATGGTCTCGTTTGCTGTTAAAGGTAATTTATGATTATCAGAGGAAACATGAGGCTGTTTAAAAGATATTTAAATGTTACTCGTAGCCGCTTTAAATTATTAATTGGCTTTGAACACTTAATAGTTTTATTTATTTGTTTAATTATATGTTTTAGAAGTTTCCACAATTCACAAACCGGAAAAATAAGTTATTCCTTATTGTCATTTGTATCATGATAACATTGTGTGACAAAGATGTTCATCAGTTGATCATGAAATGTCAAAATAGTATTTCTTTCAAGTAAAGGTTGATTTTTGCTCCTAAGTGAGATCTGAGGAAACCAAATGGTTAATTGTGATCTGTAATTTACTTACAGTTTTTTTTCAAATGGGTAATATAATTTTAAATGATATTACAGGTGTGTGTTGTTGCCGGTGTTAGCTGGCACATGTCTTTGGCACACTTTGCACTTCACAATGTTCAGTTTTTTGTCAGATAGCAAAAAGCCTTTAGTTTACGCCAAACTACTGAAGTGAAGGTACAAGTCCACAATTGCTTCCTCCTTCTTAAAGCTGGGCTGTGTTTTCTTTGGTGTCCAATCCCTGATTACCATGTATTGCTATTCCGCTCCAACAACAAACCTGCCAGCCTATCTTTCATTTCTGCGACATGATTGTCTGTCCATCTTATGCTACTTCTGTTTAATGGCAGCTGGCAATTAGTGTTAGGGTGCATTTTGGGTGGTTTGCTTGTATAACAATTTGATAGAAATTGTTTTAAATTCCTATTCAGGATAATTATATTGAAATACTTATCGGTTTCATTTAATTGCAAAGCCTTAGAAAATGTTTGTTTTTACAGTAACAGTCTATTGTCTGAGGGCAATAGGTACTATGGCTAAGCAGGTCATGGGAATATAAATATGGCACCGCTAAACTTTATCAAAAGTGCTTGTCACATGATTGAGCACCTTTCTAAATCGCTTACTAACCACACCTTTCTGACGTTGGATCAAGAGGGACTGTGTGGGACCATTTCTGTAACTTTCCTAGACTGATAATTCGTCATTCATACCCACTTCATTAACCACTTTAAACACTTCATGCAACAATTGGCCATCTGTTGGGATGTGAGAAAGCAAGCAGGGTTGAACTTTCATCTAAATTCTGTCTGTGTTACACAACTATTTCTGTCTTTATTCATGTAAACAAATAGATGCAACACTATGCATATTTCTATCCATATGCACATATCATGTCTTGTTCCTCTCTGTGATGGCTGGCTTTTGACTCCAACTTCAACTTCACCAACGTTATGCGTGTTTGCATGCAAACATGCGGTAAGCTAAT
This sequence comes from Hyperoplus lanceolatus, assembly GCA_026929865.2. Taxonomy (NCBI): domain Eukaryota; kingdom Metazoa; phylum Chordata; class Actinopteri; order Uranoscopiformes; family Ammodytidae; genus Hyperoplus; species Hyperoplus lanceolatus. Next base: position 15,750,606 of record CM049404.1, on the reverse strand, counting down.
TCACCACCAGCATTTTGAAAAAAAAAACATCTTCACTAGAAGAACACATTATTATTATTATAATAATCATACTCTGTAGAGCATCAATGTCTGTGCAAAGTTTCATGGAAATCCAGCGTTATGGTTTCAGTTTGGACAATTTGTGGAACATTTCCGTCACTAGAGCCAATGCCACCAGCATAGCTGAATTCATTTATTAGGTTAGTCTAGACGCATTCTCTGTTTCTGTGAGCAGGTTAAAGTGTTTTAAGTGTTTGCAGGGTTACTTTTTAAGAGATATTCAACACTGTAGCTGCTGTTTCTGTTCAGTTGGTCAATGTGAACGCTTCAGTGTTACAGTATTTTGATTATCTTCTCCTTTCCATGCCGCTGACTGTGAGTCTGTAGTCTCCACCCTGCCTTACAAATTATGATGATTTAAATTGGGTGATCCAAAAATTAAAATGTACCTAGAAACATACAGCTTTAAGGGCTTGCCATTAGATACTCTCTCTCATTCTATCTTACTCAGCTGCACTAATATCCATGTGCAGTGACCTTCCCACTCACACATGCTCCTAAGTCAGTCAAACACACACACACACACACACACACACACACACACACACACACACACACACACACACACACACACACACACACACACACACACACACACACACACACACACACACACACACACACACACACACACACACACACACACACACACTCACACACACACACACACACACACACACACACACGTTCACTGCAAGAGAGTCTCGTATAGTGCAGATAAATTGACATTTAAGCTGTGCTCCTCCTAGATTCACACATCTGGAAGGGATTACACACTATTACAGACTCCGATTCATACACATGAATCATAGTTCTACTTTTAGCCTGTTACTTTGGATTTGTTGTGGTATTTTAGGCACAGTAATTATACCCTCCTGAAGATGCAAATAGCGTGCAGTGTAAGAAACGTTCTAATTTTCCCAAAAGGACCTCTGTCATCAAGCTGAATTTCAAATTGAAGCAGAATTGAAAAAATAAATCTATTAAGGAACTGTCTGAGCTACAAATGCTGCTACACTTGTAGCATTATACTTATTATATAAACCCTGGTGAGTTGTTCAGTCGAGGTGAAAGGTTTGTAGATGATCCTTAGAGGATTTCTCATGATGCTGATCTCTCTATCCCTCCCCTCCTCCTAGTCCGTCAATCTCCAGAGATTCAGGTTGCTCATAAGCTCTTGAGAGGCTGACCCGACTCTGCCTGGTTTACCAGTGTATAAATCGCTTTATGCACTATATCGTCTGATATGCTGATGCTTATGTTCACACTGCTGTTTAATCTGAGAGCACTGCTTCTGACTGTACGTGCGAGTAAAACGTGTTGAGATGTTATCCTGCAACTTGATGGCCACAGATGGACAGTAATAAGAAAGGCAACAGCTAAATAAATGGCACTGAATAACCTAAGATTAGTTCTTATGACTGTAGCTTTTCTGTTGGCAGGACACATCTTGTTAATATTTAATGGCTTCATTTAAAGGGTTGGTGATGTAATGTTGTAAGGGTTAACGTGCTCACACTTGGACCGTCCTCATTTTTGTGGTAACTGGCATATTTAGTTCTCCTAATGGGTCACAGCTCACTTTATTGAAACAGCAGAAGATTGAGGAGAAGAAGGATTGAGAGGCAATTTCATGTTACATTTTGTCCCCTGGAATGTTGTCAAAGAACCTGGCAACCATTACTACAGCATTCAGTCATGGATAAAGCAGAAATACTTGTTATTGGACAGTAAATCAGGTATGACTCATTTACGTAATTTTATTCCATCATTCAATATCTTCAAGAACTGCAAATCAAAGTATTTTTGTATTTACATGTTAATAGCTTGTGCTATATCTGAAACTAATGATTATTGTGCCAATTTATTCTTTTGATTTTTCATTTGTCTATGAAATGTGAAAAAGGGGGGAACAAATGTCTTATGAAACCAACTAGTGCCATAGGGGATCTTTTCAAATGTCTGGTTTTGACTGACCTTCATTCAAAAACCAAGACACAAGCAGAAAAGCCTCACAATTTTTAATTTCAGCCATTCACCAGTTTCTCAGCTTTGAGGATCGGCTGGTTTTCTTTGTCTTATTTATATGACTTAACTGAATATACCTATTTATAAGATGTGCAGTAGCTTGAAAAAAGAAAGTACATTTAATGTGGATTGTAACTTTGTATATTTATCCCGAACAAACTACCGTTTTGTTTCCTCTTCTTAAAATGCTTCACTTCCTGTGCAACAGAGGAAGTTTCCTGGCAAAGTGGGACGTTAGCTTTTCTAAAATGTTTCGGATCACTGTTTTATGGAGTCAGAAGACAACAAAAACACAGACATTTATTTATACAAAAGAGCAAGAGGTTACTGCATTTCAGAAATGTGGTAGGTGATCCTGTTGTCAATACAAATATAATCTCATGCTAGGAGCCCTCTAGTGGTAGAATTATATATGACGACAGACAAGGGCCTGCTGTGACTTCTTTTGGTTAAATGGATTTAATATTGCTATTCATGTTGTTTAAAATTATTTTAAAAACAGATGTTCTACATTAATTACTGTAAATATATGTTGGAATTAATGAGAAACCTGATCATATAAATAATATTTCACAACTACTATGGTAGTAAAGGTAATAAGTCATTTGAAGAGTAACATGGAGAGATTATTTTCTCTGAAGTTGCATGAAATAACCCTCCGAGTTCCTCAGATCTACAAATGTGAATGTGATAAAAGTCAGTTTGTTAATTTTCTTCTCTGCAAAATGGGTCACTAGTTTCAGACATTATTTGAAGCAACCATCTCCACACAGGCCGTCATTAACAGATTGGAGTATTTTAGGATATAAAAATAGTTTTACAGTTTTCGGTCATATCGTAATATCGGTAGATATCTGTCTTTAGGCAATAGAGATGCAAATTTGAGAGAGAGATTCCACTTATTCATGTTACACCTAATCCCAACCACAAACAAACAGGAGCTGGTGTCAGGTAGCAGAGCAAGCTTTGATGTTAAAGATTTAAAGGAACCTGACCAGTTTTCCCATGATCTGGCTCACATCTTTACCTTGGAAAAGGTGAAAAAGTTCAAATCACTAAGAGGACTGACAACTTCAAACAGGTGGAAAAGAGGCTCCTAAATGCCTGTGTAAACTCTGTGAATCTGTGTGCATGGGGGGGTGGTCGTCCCAAACACCACATCATCTCCTCCATTCACATCATATATCTGCCTCTTGTGGCAGGTGGAAGGACGTTTTATCTAAATCAAAGCCGCTTTGCAGGAACTAGTGTCCCCCATCTGATATTCTCATTTCTGTCAAGAAGCTTGTGTTCCGGTTGTGGTGGTTTGAGTTAGTCACAGTAGCAGCGCAACATGCCACAACAATAAACATGATTACTGTTTAAAGGAAAGGTCTCTCTGCTATTGTGTGTGAAGCTCTGTATTTTCTTTAAGGTGTGCACCTTTTAAGGACAGATGCAGAGATAATGAAAAAAAACAAGATTGTAGCTGCTTTCGTAGTAGAATAAGAAAAAGCTTTAACATGAAAAAAAGAGTCCATGTGTTTAGCAGCTTCACACAGTCTGATTGATGTGTTACACCTTAACATATGTGTGTGCAGCTGGAACCCATAAGACAAGTCTCTGTTGGCTGATCAATCTTCCGACCTGCCACTTTGACAGCTTATAGTTATTTCTTCCAAAGTAAAGCTTTCCCTGTTGAGGAATTTTTTAAGCTTTACATTTTTTTTAAATATCCATACTGAAACTGCTGGCGATTTTCAAAATATCTTTATTTTAAAAAGAAAATAATAATTTGTTCATGTATTTTGTAAATGATTAAGTTAAGTCTTTTGTTTTCGTTTGACCAACAGAACAAATCTAAAGATGTACTATACCAAAACAGAAAAGCAGCAAATCCTGACATAACTTTTACAGTGTATTTCTTCCAGTTTTTATGTGCTGTCCTTCCAAGACATGTCTGACTTTCTGGTCTTGACCAGTGAGTTGGTAAACATATTGAAATAGCCTGCTTAAAATCCCATGTTTTCTTTTAGTCCTTTGGTCTGATTTCACATACAAATCTACCACTGTCTGACACATGCCTCCACCTATCAAATCACTTTCTGTTTTTCTTTTAACTTGGAGCCTGACTCACTGTAGCCTACTTCCAGAGTAAATTCAGACTCTTTTCACAAAGTGATGTAATGATGGAAACTTTTTTCTTGATCTGGTGGTGTCAATTTACTCTGAACAACTACCTTGTACACATGACCTGAAACTGACTCAAATCTTGTTCAGCTCTCAGAAGGAGAACTACGTTTAAAACAAAAGATATATATATATATATATATATATATATATATATATATATATATATATATATATATATATATATATATAGAGAGAGAGAGAGAGAGAGAGAGAGAGAGAGAGAGAGAGAGAGAGAGAGAGAGAGAGAGAGAGAGACCTTCAGTGTAAGGTTATCCATGGTAGCTGTGGCTGTTTTTAATCAGTAAACCATCAAGGCAAATATACAAAACTCCTTTTGGATAACTGTGAAATGGAAATGAAGAGCAGACACTGAAGCATATCCTTTTTTAAACACTTATGCAAGATGATAAAAGGCAAATATTATTTTCTGCTTCTTCTTAATGCTAAAAGAGATGCACATGGTATGCTCTAACTCAAAAACGGTGCAGATTTGTTCTATTATGGCCTGGGACTGTTTGTAAGCTTCTATCTGTCCAAAGGGGGGAGGGTGGGGTCACCGTGGGCTGCAGTTGTTTGTCAGAAGTTGGCGGCATCTGGTTTTGCTGGGGGGGGGGGGGGGGGGTGAGGTAGTGGGGAAGTTGTGTTTTCTGAGAAATACTTTGTGTTGAGAAGGTCATTCAGGGCAAGTCAGAAGACAGCACTGTAATTTGGCTATACTGTAATTTCTTTCATTTGTTTAGGGGGATACAAAGGGAGACACTGAGTAAAGCAATGTTATGACAATACATGTGGTTCTTCATTTTTTAAATTTTTATTAATGGTACACTTTGTAATTTTTTTTGTCACATACTCCATATTGGTGTCTTCAAAGGAAAATCGTGATGACTCTAACTTATTGGGTGTGATGTTTCTTGGCAGCCAACTCTCAAATATTAATTGTCAGAGGCTGAGGGGGTCCTTGAGCCTTCAAACATGTTTTCACTTTTGAAGAAAGTTTCCAAGAATGGTCCCTGTGTGCACACACAGGATGGTAACATCCAAAGATATGAATTAAACACAGAAAATAGAAAAAAATCAGAACTTCCCAGATGTCTTAAAACTTGTGTGGTCCGACCAACAAAAAAAAAAAAATTATACTATCAAAGAAGTCTATGAAAACCTGAAAATATTCACCTTGGGCAAGCAGGGAAATGTAGGCAGTATTGCAAGAAATTACTTAATTGGTTATAGCTTCTGATCAATTTGTGGTCTATTACAAAAGTTAATTAAATCATTGTTTTAGCTCTAAAATACATACTTAATTACGTCCAGTATGTTCGTGATAAAATAACACCATACCGTATATGTGTGGGCGTGGATTCTACCTCTCTCTTGTGGTTTACTATCTTGACAGATTCTTTTTTCAACCAGGAAAAGCTTTTAAAAACACACAAGGTCTTTGACCCACAATTAATAGACGTCCTTCCTTCTCTGATACCTTGAACTCATCCCTGACTTGAATGTGCCTGGGGGTTAGCACTGGGAATTGTCCATAATTGTCATCGCCTTTCCAGCTCTGGTAGATTACTTGACATTAGTATGAAGGACGTGGGAAGGAAGGAATTACTTAGAGTTTAACTATTTGTATGACAATAGCCTTGAACGCATCAATGATACGAAGGGCGCTAGATAAGGAGCAAAACAAGATGTTGTAAATAAGAAATTTACTCCATTTTTCAAAATGGACTGGGACAGTTATTTTGTATCATCAGGTCATTTTATGAAACTGCAAGTTTCATAAAATTTCTGTAAGTGGGAGGAAAGCAGTACTCATTTTATTGATTTTAACATATTAATGCTAGGTGTAATTATATCATAATTTTGCATTCATTTTTCTATACTTTAAATAGGATTGTCATAGGATCCCATAACGTAAGATTGCCTGAGCGCAGAATTGGAAACTGTTTTAAGCTTAAGTTAGAAAGATAATGGGGAGTTCAAAGCTTTGATTAAAAAATACTCAAGTTATTCCTCAAATCCAGAAAATATTAAGACTACAGAAGCTTCTTTTAAAAATGACATTCATGATTGATCAGTCGTTTCAGCTCTTTACTTGATTCTTATAGTAATGACAATTCTATGCTAGGGCGGATGCACCTAGGAAGCTTTTCAAAGGCGTCTTTCATCTCAGCACTGCTTTGCATCTCAACCCACTTGGCTAAACATCATAATGAAACCACCCCCTGCTGCTCCATTTCTCCATTTATATAGAACTCTTCATGTCCGGATCTCTGTCTGCATCACCTGTTGTTTATCTCCTCTCATTCTTCCATTTCAAATGTCTCGCAATCATCCGTGTTTGGTGCTAACCAGCTGTGTCTGCTTTTTCCTACAGTGTGAAGGTCAGATATTTTCGCACATTTAATCTCCATCCTTGGTCCTCTGGTTGGTTACAAATCCATCGTTATCTTCCTAGTTTTAAGTCTGTCCATTTCCCGCATGTTTCTGTGTGAACACCGATCGCTTACAAAAAGGGACAAACTCCTCTGTTCTCCGGACCATCCATTGTATCGTCACCAATAGGTATACTGCGTAGATTTGCCCGATGAATCCGTCTTGTGTATTACCAAAAGCCAGAAGCTGTGTATGGCATGTGTCTCACATCGTTACACCAGTTTTGCTTTTAACGTGCTGTTCAAATTGAACCACAAAATTGTATCTTGGTTTGGTTGATTTGCCGACGTTTTCGATTTGATCAAAAACGTTTCCTTTTGTCTTCGGAAACAAGACTTGTGTATGTTTGTGCTGATACATGTTGCTGAGGATGATTTAGGTACGAAGAGAATGGACTGATGTACACCTAATGAAGGTTTGCAGAATCATAACAACAATGCTTGCCTCTAAGATCCAAGGCTTCTCTTTAATCTTATCTCAGCTGTTGATCCCCAGCTGTCAGTCTGCTGTTTGTTATCCCTTCTCTCAGACTTGACAGAGACTAAGGCGTGTGCCCCGTTGTAAATTAATCATTCTTGCAGTTCCAGTGTGTACGAAAGCAGGCTTCTTGACAGCACTTTCAAAACTGTAATTCTTATTAAATTTGCCTCACCCTCTGGTAAAGAACACTTATTTTTTTAAGCTTATTAACTAAAACCTCTGACAAACATGCCCAGCTGGCATTTCTGATATAGCGCTTGCTCCCTCTCACACAACATTTTGGTAGCAACATTCATTGGATAACTAACTGAGGAAATTCACATGACAGATTCATTTAATGAATATCCCTGTGGGGGCTCCTTGTCCGTCAGTTATCTCCCTACACATAGCTCTGTACATCTGATGGAAAGCCCCTCGGTTAGAAGTCTATTTTTGTGAAAGTGGGTGTTCCATATATCTTAATTAATATTAGATCTAACACAGCAGAGGGCTTAGATATAGGTCACTAGAAGTTCCGTCTCCTAATTCAAGTCAACTCCAGGTTTGTTTGCGTGCCACATCAACTTACATTTACAAGATACAATTTAGTGGATATTAAACCCGTTGGAAAGATTTCTCCTTTTTCCACTCCTTTGTCCAAATACAAGTTATTTAAGCCTTATGCGGTGGTTTCTCATCATGTGTTTTTATTGTGAGTTTCATCATATTAGCCACATAGTGATGACACTCTCGTCCCTGTAGTGTCATGTGTTCAAGTCTGCTGCTGCAGCCAAGAGAAGCATAGAGTGGATGGGAGGGAGGGAGGGAGGGGAAGACGGTGACGTGTATCTCATATCTGTCTCATTGCCCACGGTCATCCAGCTCCTGTGAAAGAGGGGACTTTAATCACAGGAGGGCCCTTTGTGTGTGACGGCCATGGCAGGCAATGACATTTAACAGAGGCAACCAGTCAGAACTGATGGCATGCTCACACACTGCCTCCTGCTAGATGCTTTCTATCAGCGACAGGGAGGATTCAGCCCAGCCTTGAAGCGCCAATGTCTTTACACGTGTTGCCCACGGGAGGAAAAATGAGACAATGGGCACATTAAAATAGCTGCTCTTTGTGCATTTATTTTTTATTTTTAGAAACATACCACAAATAATTGTTTTTCCTTGACTTTAAATATGAACCCAAGGGGATAGCAATAGAGATCCTGCCATCTGGAGTGTGTTGGTGTGTCAGTTTTTGACAGGAATAGCTGCCGGTGTTTAGTCTGTGTTCAAATATTTTTTCGGGAGTGGGAAGAGTTTATAAGCATTGTGTCTGTTCATCTTGGATGGCGCCCACATCATATAAGACTGTCCCGCCTCTTGGCCTTCTCCCTCCAGCTTTTATCCATTTTTGTCTCCACAATCATACCTTTCCCCCTCTCTCCTTTAGTCTACTCAGCTATTAACAGAAAGTAGAGGGAGCAGTAGGACTGGGTTCCTCTGGTTATATTTAGCAATGAACAGATGCAGCGCACTGGAGCGGAACATCGCCTCTGCTCGCCGTGTGTGTGTGTGTGTGTGTGTGTGTGTGTGTGTGGTGTGTGCAGTGTTTCCCCCAACGCTTTATAGTTAAGGCGGCCGCCATAGTAAAACCAGCCCCCCGCCTTGACTACTAAATTAAATCTTTATTTTTTAAATTTTTAGTGCTGCACAATTAATGTACTAGCAAGCGCGATGTGTGATTTTTCATGGTCACAAATGCGCGAAAGGCCGTGATTTGCGGTAAGTAAATGTGCACATATGTCTCCAAGCGTTTCTCTCTGCTCAGACTATCAGCTGCTCTGTGTCGGGGGCTCTGCGCGCGCGACCGTGCCGCGCTGCGAGTGACTACGGCATGTACGCGGGAGAGTAAACGAGCAGCAGCAAACCGACATTTAACCGGTGGCGATAATAAACGCAGTGCGGTTCTATGGGGATATTTAGCTGAACAGAAAGAAGTGCTCTGCAAAGCTAGACTAGTTTAAGACTCCACAACCTATCCGCAACACAACTTATCGGCTCATACAGCGCAGAGAAAAGCCTGATACATGCATGAGAGTGATGGCCCAGGCACCTTTCAGTAAGTTTACAGAAGTGCACACTGTAACTGTCTTTGAAATGCATTAGTCATTTTAAGGGGAAAACACATTGTATTATTTCAATAATTGAATTATTTTTCAAACAGCATGCTTGTGTAGGCCGACAAGATTAATTTTTCTGAATTTTAAATGCTGCTTTATTTTTATGTTTTAAATTTGGAAATACATGTTCCAAAACAACCAATAACCTCTGTTTTTAAAAAGAAATCAAGCAAGTAGGCTAATAATAACCATATATATGAATTAATCGCATCACAGTATGCCTATTGTCCACAATAATCTCACAACAGCCCCCCATCCAAAAAGGAACTGTAAAAAGCACTTTGATGTGCATACACATGTTAAGTGTATGGTCCATTATTTTTATTTAGTGTGTCTGCATGGTATTGCACCAAAACAGTAGAATTTCTTTAATTGTATTTTGTACCGTCTGCATGTTTGGACAAAATGTGCACATAGCAAACAAAATTGCACAACTGTAAGGTCAGTGTCATTCAAATAAATAGAACTATTTCTTTAGTGCGCATTGGCATCTTTGAGCAAAATACCCCCACAATTTTCGCCGAGGCGTGTTGCGCCGCGCCTCCTGTATGGCTAGACAGTGACCACCTTGACTAAGACATTTCCTGGGGGAAACACTGGTGTGTGTGTGTGTGTGTGTGTGTGTGTGTGTGTGTGTGTGTGTGTGTGTGTGTGTGTGTGTGCGTTTGTGTGTGTGTGTCTTTCTCTGTGACTCTTCCATCAACCAGTTCTCCCATCACTTACTGCTGACTGACTCTCAGCAGCACTGGAGAACTGGGTCAGAACTGGTCCGTCTGCCTGCTCACATAAACCATCCATACATTTGTGCATAATATCCAGTAGTATACATACAAAAAATGGTCTGTTGGAAATCAGTGTTTGAAGGGGACAAGCTGGTGCACTCTTTTTATAAATTGACTCTGTTTGATATATTTTCTAGGGCTACAACTAATTACTGGTAATTACAGTCTTCCAGAGCCCAAGTTGAGATATTCAAGCTGCGACAAACCCAAAGACATTCAGATAATATATCACTGAAGATTGAGAAAAGAGTCTTGAGAATAAAATAATACGTACATTAAATGCTGTGAAAAGTATATTATTAAACTAGAAACTAGATTTATGGGCTTCATAGGCACTTTAATGCACTTTTTATGTATGTATGTATACTACATAAAAAGTGTATACATAGAAGAGAAACAAAATCCAAATAAAATAGAATTGAATACATTTCCAAGTCTGTCCCCTCATCGACAGATGTTTGGTCAAAGGCGTAACCACACCCAACAGGGATGTTACAGTGCAGCGACACACCCTGGAGTACGCTTCGAATTCAGCAAAAAGCAAGACTTGCAGCTGCAGTGCTATTTTATTATCTCTATCCACTTTCAAGTCTCCGTAAGCAGATTGTCTTACCACACTGAAATGAATTGATACCATTTGTTGCCTGGAAACCATACGAATGTCATACATCAATTTAAACTGTGATTGTTGTTTTTTCCTCTCCGCCCCTGCCATGCTGATCGCAGGGCTGATGGAAAGCAGCAATAAGACAGCGGCTAAAAGTATTGAAAAGAACACACTTTAATGTACAGTATGTGAAAGTGTATGTGTGAGAGGAGAAGGAGAGTGTGTATGTGTCTAATTGACACAAGTGTGTCCTGCGTTTAATATCATTATTGACATGTCTCCTGTATCGGCTGTCGTGACCTCTCAGCCAGGATCATTGCTGTGTAATAGCTGGAGATTTGCTGCTACTTTATCACACTTAGAGGGTTTCGAGTGAAAACCCATCACCGAAAGCAGGACTATTTGATTAGTTTTGTCTGTTGCATTCCCCCCGATGTTCACCTCTCTCAGTCGGCCCCTCCTCATATTGCTGGATAATGCTCTCATCTGTAACTGGAGAGTCCAGTGTTGACTGACGGGATGTCCTGAGACCCACAGGAAGCTGCTGAAACAATGGAATTTACTGTTTAAGAACCAGCATTTCCAGTTCCTACTCTACTGCCATTATTTGGAATTGGCAGGAGGAAATACAATATTATTTGTCCTCTGGAGGAAATGCTGTCTCTTTGTGCTCAGTTTGAGCTCTGGGTTATGGGCCTGAGATGGGAACTGTATGAGAACTGTATGACAAAGACGTCCGTTTTAAAGATTTTGAAACCAAAATGGACAATTTAGAGTGTGATTTTGTGTCAGTAATTGGGTTCAGTTTGCCACAGCACCACACCAGATAGAGGGATGCAGACAGAGCGGAGCACGCTTTATCAAAATGTGATAACAGACAGGCTTGTGAAATCCCCAACTTACCACTGCTTCTGACATCTAGCTCTGTACAACAGCGCTGTTTTAAAATTGTGCACATCTGAATCTATTGTCTGCCACTGTAGGTTATTGTGGTAAAGGAATAGTTTTAAAATAATACACCTTTTCGCTTTTTTGCCGGAGCTAAAGCCAGCAGCCTGTTAGCTTAGCTCAGTGTAAAAAAAACATAAAATCTGGCTAGAGTTAAAAAATATGCTGATGGTTTGTATCTTTATTTAGAAATAGTCTAGCACGTTAACCTCAGTAATACCATGAACTGGACTGAAAACACGAGAAATAAAAAGTTAGTAGGCTACCTGAAAACTTCACTTATAAATATTCTTTGAATAAATGTGCTTACCACCACTGTTTGGTGGTGTCATTTTTCAGTCTGTAGCGGATATGACAGGATATCACATGAGAAAAAGAATCCCATCTTTGAAGGATTGAGATGGACCACTAGGGGGCAGCAGCCCATAAAGACCACCCATCTCACTCATCTAATTCACTGGCGGGCTCTGGGTTGCTGTGGCAACGGGCATATGTGCAGGAGACATTCAGTGGTGAGGCTCAGAGACACAGAGGGCAGTGTCGAGCTGGAGGACGGCAGATGAATCCCAATCAGCAGCTAAGCAGAGCTACACACACTCATTAAGCTGGTGATTTAGGCTAATTCATCTACTTGTAGGCCTATGTACAAATAATCAAAAACACCCAAACCATAACTGCTGTTTGGATTTGTAGCACTCTCTTTTGAAATGGTAACCACCTGGCATGATTGACAGGTAGTAGCAGTGGTTTAGCAGCTGTTATGTGGTAATATAGGCTGCAGCTGCCTCACAGTCTTCTGCTGATGTTTCAAGCAACAGCTGCCATATGTTTGTGTTCTTCTAGCCAATATGTTATAATGCATGCTTATGTTGAGTCCTCACCAAATGTCATACATACCTACCCTGTGGCATTAAATAAAAAACATCCAAACCTTTTATAAATAGTTCTTAAGACAACATATGCATGACATTTTGAAATAAAACACAGATTAATTTTCTGCTTGTGGAACTGTGTTTTCATGTATATGGGAGAATGTGTGAACTCTCTCCATAGATGTTTGAGAACACACACACACACACACACACACACACACACACACACACACACACACACACACACACCCTCCTCCCATCCCCAAAAATGAGATAGGGATGCATAACTAGATTTAAGGTTATGTAATGCTGACTGGAGGCATGGTGGATGTGTATAATCCACTCTTATTTGGGTTAAACCCATCTCTCTCTCTCTCCCTCTCTCTCTGTCTATCTACTGTATAAGAGGACAGGAGCCGCACATCCTCTCTTGTCTCTCTTCTGCCACATCCAGGGTTTAAAAGCTCCCGGTCTCTGTCACACACAGTCTTTTAACAGCCGGCTCCACAAATATCTCAGCTCCCAGAGAACATCTCTGAGTGCACATATGTCTCTGGTGTCTCAAATTGTCCCTGATGGAGTAATTTTGTTGTTATGAAAGTCAAGAATCCCTCTCATCATCTGGAGAGAGAGACTTATTTTCAGTTATTTTCATAAAGAATATAGAAGACAGAAATAATTAGAGCTGCAACGATTAATCGATGAATCGATTATTAATCGATTATTAAAATAATCGCCAACTATTTTGATAATCGATTTATCGTTTCGAGTAATTTTTGAATAAAAAATGTCCAAATTCTCTGATTTCAGCTTCTCAAATGTGAATATTTTCTGGTTTCTTTAATCCCATTATGACAGTAAACTGAAATATCTGTGTGTTTTGGACAAAACAATACATTTGAGGACGTCAACATGGGCTTTGGAAAATTTATCAACATTTTTCACCATTTTCTGACATTTTACGGACCAAAACACTAATCAATTAATAATAGATTAATTTTTTTTATTTTATATCACCTATTCAATTGATCATTTCAACTCAAATTGTTCACACTCTTTGCGCTGTGGCCCTGTGGAAGTATTGTTCAACCTGTCTGTCGATCAGTCCACTGCTGAAATATCGCAACATCCTTTGGACTAATGACTTTAATAATCACTTAGCTTTACGTATGTAGTGAAAACATCAGGTTATATTTTTAGTTGTCCAATTATTTCTATATGACCAAACTCCTGTACTCACGCTAACCCTACTTTGTCTTTTGTGCTACTTAGCTTAAGTAAAGTATGCATGCTGACAGGCTTAACGAACACGGTAAACCTGCTTAGCATCAGCATATAGCATTGTCATTGGGGGGATGTTAGCATGATGAGATTAGCTCAACGCAAAGCTGCGTCTAAGTAGCCTACACATTTTTAAAGCCACTAACATGATTTTAAACTCTTAGTTTCTCTCATTTCTGTACTATGTTGGTTTTAATAATAGGCAACAAAAATGTAACATTAACATTTGCATATATAGAAAGCGTCTATTGTATCCAAGTCATATCTGTAACATGTAACAATGTAAGCGGACACAGTGTCTGAGAATTTCCAGCACATTCCCAGAAACAATATGCTGTGTCTTATTGTATACAATACAAGCATCTTCCTTCAATATAATATAAATGGTGAATTGTTCAATTCACCAAGTGTATTATTCAAAATCTATGGAACCCTGGAACCCTGCAGCGCTGTAGTTGTGGAGCTGTGATACAATCTCCTATTTTCTCAAAACATTTGGTTGTTTTTATTAGATTTTAAAGCTTTTTATGTGTGTCACATGCTGCTGGAAAACCGCTCTATGTGGGTCAAGAGAAAAAACTCTATTGTTTCATTCCATTGTCTCAAAAGCCATTTAATACTTTAGTAAAGCTGACCGTTGTAATACATTGAAAAAGAAAAAAGAGTAGAACATTCTGAGCCTCTTCTTATTTATCTGAATTGTAAATGTGTCAAACTGTCGCTCTGACGAAAGGCATCACATCAAACCATGAATTTGCTGTCTGGATCAGACAGGATCTTGTTTTTTGAAGCAGCTAGGTATCAGTATGGTTGTATTTTTCAATCTGCAGAATTTAACATCTGCATTAGAAAGGAAGGGGGAGATAGGTTAATGATATATGAATTGCACACACACACACACACGCACACGCACACGCACACGCACACGCACACGCACACGCACACACACACACACACACACACACACACACACACACACACACACACACACACACACACACAGATAGGGAGAGTGAGAGAGAGACCACAGTGGTATGATTGTAATCCTCATAAATATTGAATATTTGATGAGTTTGTCATTGATGGAGCGTGACACCTGGGTGGCCTGCTCTCTGCTAGCTGTGCACACCCACATGAGGGGGTTGTTCCTGACAGCAGTCCCTATCTCGGGAAAAGCATCTGAGCCAGCAAAACTGACACAACAGTGAATTCAAACGCTTATGTACGTGTAACATATTTTATTTTTAATGCTTTGCTATTTATATAAATCAAATCACAGCAGACTTAGACACTGAGCAGCAGAGGATTCACAAACTGAAATAATGCTTGTCTGTGTTAGTGTGCTGTTGTATCTGTTTTTCCTTTTACAATCTGACTGCTGCTTGCCTAGCAGGGACCATAATGATGGTCGTCAGCACTGGCTGGTTGCTAGGTAACAATTACCTGACTGTGCTTTGCTTGCACTGAATTACACAGTGGCGTGTGTGTGTGTGTGTGTGTGTGTGTGTGTGTGTGTGTGTGTGTGTGTGTGTGTGTGTGTGTGTGTGTGTGTGTGTGTAGAGAAACGGAAAAATACAGCAGTTGCAGTACCAACCAGTGTCTCCACTTCTGGATAGAAAATGCCCCATAAGAGAATCAGAATTAGGGCCATGACAATATTGGGTTATTCCAAATATGACTTGATTTGATATAGTAATGTCTAAGACGCTGACGCTGACCTACACGTATAATGATGTCACCACAGGGACGCTTCAGGGCAGAAGACAGATACTCCTCTTCTGTAAGACCGTTTTTACCTTCTCAGTTGCTACACTGACCCTACTGATCCGTCTGACTCAACCAAAACTCAACCTTAGTCCTACTTTCAAACCTTCAATAGCTCTGCATTTTGGGGAAATATGGATGGAGCCAGGCTAGCGGTTTCCCCCTGTTTACAGTCATCGTGCTAAATGGCTGCTTCCCTTCTATCACTTCAAGTTGGACGCTGGTACAAATTTATGAAATCCCGCCCTTGTCCATCATTGCAGTCGAAGGGTGTGTCAGTGAAAGCTAAACAGTATTCTATAGCTTCAGATGACAACCCCCTCTCCTCCCACCCCCCAACCTGATCTATTGTATCTGCTTTTGACAGATACAAATAAATGTGACTTTATCCTCTCCCCTCATTTCTTAAATTACACTAAAATATGTGACATTCTGTCAACAACGCTCCAACTGCGACTGCGTCAGCTCTTCGACGCTGCCATCTCAAAGCACAGAACCAAGTGAACCTCTTCCGCTGTGATCTGAGGCCGACAGGAGACCATGGCACCTCCCCCAAGAACTGCTTGCCAGCTCCCCGAGACATGGATGATATATTTGGAGATCATTAAATGGTCCTAAATGAGACCCTGGCGTGAGAGCGAGCTCTGACCATCTGGCCCCATTGTGAGCGTGGGGGCTCTGTTCAAACTCAGCCAACAGCATCATCACATCCGATTGGATGGCTGCTGACTAAGCCTGGGTATTCCAGCCAATGACAGACTCTTTTAATCAATTATCTAAACCCACCTCAATCTCTACGTCACATACTGTGTGTGTGTCTCTCTCTGCTTTACTCAGACTGTCAATATCTGTGTTATTTGCCCAATTACCCTCTGAAGAAAAGTTCTAGTGAAACAAATCCAGTAGGTTGAGCTTCACTTTCTCTCTCTCTCTGTTTGATGTTTGTGTCAACTGGTGCTAGGTTAGCTGCATGGCTGTGAGGATGGCAGTGTGGGTCAGTTGGTCCACCCTCTCAAAAGTGGAATGTCCAAAAAATTCATGGATTCATTTGGTTCAGTAATTTACGTCGGCCTCAGGATGAATTATAACAACATTGGGAAACCCTTTACTTACCATCTACCACCATCAACAAATCAAAACATGGCATTTGTCAAATAGATTTGGTTTGCCTCAATGTCTGCAAAACTAATTGGTTTATTTACAGTAAAGGGTTTGCCTCATCAGCCACAGCTGTACTTTGTGTTTATGGCTGATTAGCATGCTAACAAAATAAACTAAGATGGTGAACATTATTACCATTAAATCTGCTTCGATTCATCATGTGTGCATAGCCAATAATAGCTTGTAGCATGCTGACATTGGATTACATCATCACTGTACATGAGGAATGCCTCACATAGCTTCTTTTTATGGCTGTAGACTCTCACTTAAAGGAGATTCATAACTATTTTAATTTGATTGTCTTCTTTAACTACATTATAATTAGACACAATTTTAAATGTATTTATTTACGGGAGGATCTCTAGTGTCAAATAGTCTAAGGAAGTAAACAAGGCCTGTCGTGTGCTATTTTAATATCCAGGAGCCTTTCAACATTTGAAATGTCAAGACCTTTCATATCTTAACCTTCGGTCAAATGACAGCATGTCAACACGAGCAGTTTTTTTTATGCTGAGAGGTTTGTTTATTTGAGCTGTTCTTGTCTGTCGACTGTTTCCAGGTCACAAGCTCAACAAAGACCTGAAGCACTACCTGAGTTTGAGATTTCAGAAGTCTTCCCCGGACCACGAGCTGCAGAAGACCATCCGAGCCAATCTGTATCGCCATGCTGTGCCTTGTGAGTAAAACAAATATTGTGATTAAAAAAAAATGTTATCGCGAATGTTTAAACCAGAACATCTAGCTGAAGAATAGTGTGTTTAACAGTCTTTAGAGTCATGTCTTCCCTCTTCACCCTAATGACCCACTATCCTTTGGCTTCTTTCTCATGTGTTTCATCTTCTATTAATCTGATTCTTTCCCCACCCATTCATTATTCTGTTGCACTTAATTTCCCTTACATTAAATAAAATACTCACCAGCTCAGCTTCACAAATGAAGATGAAAACAGCATTTTTCAAACACTGTAACTGTAGTATTGTTTACGTAACTAACTATCAATTAAACTTGTGTCTTGACCCTGCCAGAACACCATTTCTGCAGCTGTCTCACATAGCTGTAAAATATACAAAAAGCGCGGGGAGGGCCAAACACCCAGCACCGTGCCAGACTCCCCAGCTGGACTCAGTTAAGTCACAATTGTATCTGCGGTTAGGTGACACAGTCTAGCTCTACTCAGTTCATTTTCCTACTGTATTCCTATCGTATTAGTGTTCACAAAATCTTTTCATTGACTTGTTGCGATGACCACAAAGTTTGATGCTTAAGCTTTTTTCAACTAAACAGCACAGTCGATCTATTATAGATGCGATTACTGTGTCTGTGTGTATGTGCGCGTGTTACCCTCCTGAGGAATCGTTTTGATCATCACACATATGCCTAGACATGATTTAATCAGGCAAGAAAAGGATCATCATTCTCAAGAATTCCTTAAGAAATCCCCCCCCAACACACACACCCCCTCACTCACACACTATCTGTCTCTCTAGTTCCTTGCTTTTTCACCCTATGTCTCCGTCTATCTTTCGGCTGTCTGTCCTTCTCTTGCACTGAGCCATGTGACCAGTAAATCCGCCTCTCTGAGCCTCCCCCGGTGCCCTGTTTGAGATTATGATGTTCTGATATATTGAAAATAGATTCCTGCCTGATTATGAGATGAACATGTTGGGCGCTCGCAAAGATCACAGGATGATGGAAAGGCCTCTGCGCACAATATACATTAAATCTGAAATAAAATACATAGGCCAAATAATAATGCTATATATGTTGAAAAGCATTTTGTAACCAGTCCAAGGGGTCACCAAATGATTAAAGGAGAATTAAGTGATATTTATTTTGTAAATGTACGTGTTAAATTACTTTATATTTATACAGCAATTACTTAGGCAGTATGCGCAGTTCATAACACAGGTCTCCCAGTCATTCAGCTTTGCAGTAATGGCCAGATACAATTTTGAGTATCCCGCTCGTTTTATCCAATTAGGAGACAGAGCACTATAAAGAGGCGGGTCTCTTTTTCCGTGTACGATGACTCGCTGCTCTCCATCGCGGCACTATCTGAAGAAGACGGCTGTGTGTTCATATGGTGGCGAGGGAGGGGACTGCTAATTGCATTCACTGACAGAAGTTAGCTAAAAGGACCATATCACTTACTTTGAGGAGATTCAATTTAATTTTCGTACTCTTTACTAATTTGTGCTTTTTTTCTGGTGAAATACTTAAAACATTTACCTCTTAAATGTTACGTCACCTCCTTAATTTCTCACAGCCTATGTTTCCGGAATGGTACTGAATATTAACATTATTAATCTTACAGAGTCACATATACAGTAAATACATTACATCACAAGGACAGGATGCATCTGCAGTCTGTCTTTATGGACTTACGCACCTGCTTCCCCTTTTATCCAAAGGTGCTGCTAGAATCAACAGAAACTACAAGTTCCTTGTACTTTAAGGACCTTTACTTGTTCAGAACAGGCCACAAAAGTCAAGTTTTTAAAAGAGTAAATGGTGTTTTAGATGGCTATTTTCAGACATTAATTTGGTGCACTAGTGAGTATTTAAAGCCAAAGGACGTCGTGTGTGGGATTGACCTAAAATAAACTACAGTGCCAATGTTCAAGTTGATAAAGAAATGTGTCATCTGGTAAAATAAAGTGTCCCATTAATGTGAATTTAATAGTTTTTCAGATACATAGGACTATGATAGGTAGAGCTTTGGCTACACTGACAATACTTATGAGTATAATCAGTTCTTTGTTTGTTTTTTGGTCATTTCATGGGATTTGTTGACAATGAGAAAAAGTAATATCACCAGACTTATCCTGTGTGAGGCTTGGTAATCACTTTTAGGGCTAAGGCAACATTGGGACAATGTATTTTTCTGATATTTTGTCTGTTGATGACAACACAGTGCTGTTTGAGTGAAAACTGAAAACCTTTATAGTGTTTATCATTCATTTCTCTTTATTTCTTCCTGTCCCTCCCTCTCTCCCTTTCTTGGTGACCTACTATGTCTGCCAGCTCCTGTTTATTGTCGCTCTCTCTTGCTCACACTCACATGCAAATATTTCTGTGGCTTGACAAGGCAGAATGACAAAAGCAGTCAAATAAAAGCCACACTTCTCGGCCCCCTTTGTCTCCTTTGTCCCAGTGTCCTCCCCCCTTCTCCTGAGCACATGTGTTGCTCCCTCTCCCTGTGCTTGACTCGAACAGGTGCCTTTCTCCCCTCCACCACTGGCCGAGCTGTTTTTTTCATTTGGGCTTGTGTGTTTATAGGAAAAGCACAACCCCCCTCCCCTCCTCTGTCAAGCCATCCTCCCGCCCTTTCCTTCATAGCCTGGCTGCCTGCTACAGATGGCCATTGTTATCATGTGCAGCAAATGTCACAATTGATAGAGAAGTCGCTCTCTCGCGGGATTCATTTCCCTCTCACGTCTACAGCTGCCGCTTGGGGATGAGGGTTATCTCTGCGTTATCCCAGCGCTTGAGCCACAGAGTGAACAACCCCCTCCCCTCCCACCCCCCAACCTGATCTGATCTCTCACTCCCTCTCTCTCTCTCTCTGCTATCTCTCTCTCCTCTGTCGTCCTCCTCTCTTCACTTCAAATCCTCTGCCGACCGTCAGCGTCCCTGTGGCTCGGTGGTGGTGGCTGCTGCCTTCCTGTCACACTCGAGCTGCTCCCACTGTCTCCCTGCCTCTGCCGCTTGTGCTCTCGCCCTCCATCTCCTCCTCTCTCTCTCTCTCCCTCTCTCTCTAGCTCTCTCTCTTTTTCTCCCTCCCCTTCTCGCTGTCCTTCACTCCCTCGTTTCCTTGTTTTCCACTCCACTGCCGATTCTCGGGGAAATCATTGTGGGAGACAAATTTCTCTGTTTGCCGCTGACACAAAGAAAGGGATTACTGGCTGATTTGCTGGCTCCAGGCTCGCTCTGCATCCAGGCAAGTGGCAGCTCCTTATTCTCTCCTCGGTCTATTTTCCTACTCTACACCGCCATCCGCCATCCGGAACCTGTGATGTTTGCATGACAGTGAGTGTGTGTGTGGTTGATGCTGTGTATATTGGCTAAGGGAATCAGGGAAGGTGGGGGGAAGGGGTGGGAATTATGTGAGGGGAAGAGGGGAAGAGCAGGCACACACGGAGCAGGCACGTCCAACCCAGAAGGACAGATGGCCAGTAGCCCTGGTGCTTTTTCCTCTTTGGTTTTTCTTATTCACCCTGCAGGCTTTGTGTAAGGCCCACTAGTACACAGACCTTCTTTTCAAGAAGCAAGAGATAGCTGCTCTCCTTTGCTAGAGGAGGGAGGGGGGAGAGTGGGTATCTGTGTGTGAAGAACGAATTGGGTATAGGAAAGGAGAGGAGATGGAGGAGAAGGAGAAGGAGGAGGGGGGTTTGCTGTACAGACAGGAGAGAGGAGGTTAGGATAGGAGTGGAGAGGAGAAGAGATGAGGGGAGCTGAGAAGGAGCAAAGGGGGGGGGGGGGGGTCATCGGCCTTGCATGCATGGAGGTCAGGTCCAGATGCTGCTCAAACAAAAGGGCTTCTCTGGGGGAACGGCAGGGGGAAGCGTGGCACTCACCATTGTGTGTGTCGCTGCATTGCAGGGTGCTGCCGGGGAGCCTCATGCTAATGACGGCCATTCATTCTTGTAACGGATGAGTGGGCCCCCAGCTTCTGTTTGCCTGTCTTTCACATACGCACGGTTCATATTTTGTTCATGTGACCAAATATCTGCTGTGTTAAAGGAAAAAAAAACAAGGGGGCGAAAGAAAAAATGTTGGCTTCCAAGCTCATTGAAAAAGCTGGGCAAATATGTGTTTTTGCATAGTAATGGTGTATGAAGACAGGTGCAGTGTGTGTGTGTGTGTGTGTGTGTTTTTGCGTGTGTGTGTGTGTGTGTGTGTGTGTGTTGTTTGTGTTTCAATGTAATGTTTAATGCATGTGTTGGTGTATTCATTGCCATATTTAGAATATAATTAGTGTGTTTGGGAAGTGGGTGGAAAGTGGCAGTGGAGCCTGTGGTCTCTGACGTTTTTGTTATTGAAAATGTCTTCTATGCCGATTTTTGAAGGCATCTTATGGTACATTATCCAGAAGAAACCATTAGCTAAAACAACTGTTCCTGTTCTACACCTGAGTTTGGATCAAGCTGCACCCCAAGCCTGGTCTTACATTCTCTAAGTCAATCCTGATAAGAAACCACTTTGATCAGCTCAGAACAATATGTTTCTGATTAAAAAATATATAAATCTTGTTTCTTTGTAAGACAATCGTCCTTTGATTATGACGCAGGATGGCCCCAGGTCAAGTTAAAGTCATCAATCCTTATTTAATGAACCACTATTTAGTCCCACAATTGCAGAAAATGCTTCATTTAGTTAAGGCTGGAAGGGGAGTTCTGCAGTTCTTGCCTGCTCAAACCAGAGTGACACTTCATCCAAACTGGAAGTCATGTCCAAATGGACCAAAAAGTGATCTAGGAATTGTTTGATTAAAGCAGGTGTGGGAATTCCCATAACTATTTACAGATTGACGGTTATTATTCAGACAGCTCGCTAGTGTATCTGTGTATCTTGTTGTCCGTGGAGTACGACGATAACCCCATCTTTGAGGTCAAGAAAATTAACTGTGCTAATGTGCTGAGTGAACAAAGAGTCTCTGTTATGATCATGTCATCTTTAACCAGACTTCTCTATGTGTGAGCGTCTTGTGATGGTTTGGATGTGGATCCACTGTGGCGGCCAGCTAGCCCACACACTGTAGCTCCTAAGTGTTTGCGAGTCATGAAGGATCTAAGCAGTGAGCGTGATGAAGACACATTGATCTAAAGATTGGATATGCTTATACTTTCTTCATGGAACTTTGTGTTCATGTGTCTCCTGACAGCATCTGTTGTGTTTCAATCATATTAAGTCCTGTTGATCAGCAATCTGTTGATCAGCACTCTGTTATTATCATTTGGTCTTATTGGGTGTTTATTCATATTGAGGCATTCAGGTCTATCAGTGCAGTTTACTCTCCTCAGGATTGCAGGTTTTAAAATATGTGTCATGTAGTTGTAGTCAGGTAATTTAATGTTTTTGCCCTTTTATTACAATATTTGGTTGTCAGATTAGCTGAATAATGCATCTAGCCATTTTGCTAATTGTGGCAATATGTGAAAATAATGTTTTATTCTAACCCCTACCACTACTGCTGCCATTGTGTCGATGTAGTTCATTCTTAAAGCATTAGTTTTATGTTACAGATTTTTCAGAAATAATTGTATTATGTTTATTGCTGAGAGTTAGTTAAGAAGATTGATGTCATTCTTACGTCTGTATGGTAAATATTAAGTCACATTTGGCATTTGGTTAACCATAGCTTAAAAACCAGAAGCAGGGAGGAAATGACTGGCTAACTAAAGCATTATACCTGCTAGCCCCCCTGTACAACCTAAAGTAAATCGTCATTTTTTACTGAGGTTTTTGTAAAGATTAAAAGCACAAGATATACCATGCTAATAAGTAAGCTTTAAGGCAGAGCATTTAGCTGTTTCCTTCCTGCTTCCAGTCATTATGCTAAGCTTGGCTAATTTACTGGCTGTAACTTCATGTTTAGTGTACATGAGAATTCAAGAGTTATTTTGATCTTCTCTATTGACTTATTACTAAGGGTATTTCACAAAAAGAATTCTTTAAACAAAATAATTGTGAAGTTTGATTGTACTGTAGTTTGCCCAATTTTCAAAGTGATAAGAGGTTTTCTACAGAGAGGGTAGAGCTGGTGCATGGAGAGTGTTAAGTCAAGGAGAGTCACACACACACACACACACACACACACACACACACACACACACACACACACACACACACACACACACACACACACACACACACACACACACACACACACACACATGCACATCCACCATCATCACATGGCACAGCATATATATTTTGCAGATGTACCATCTTACCTGCAAATTCTCAATATGCACTGCACCAGTAACTTTAATATGTATTGAGGTGACTTGAGCATGTCCAACCTTGTCCTTCAGCTATTGCTAAACTAAGTAGAATACCATGTAGCAACATATGTTAATGAAAACTATTATGCAGCACTTTGAGGGGAAATATCAAGATACTATATGTGGTATTCCACACTTTTGGTGTTTTATTCCAGGACTGCCAGTAAAGCTTTTATTTTTATTTTTTTACTTTTAGCTGTGGTACAATGAGGGCATGTGAATGAGTTTGGACCATGTGTTTCAACACAAAAAGCTGCAGTCCTTTTCCCTCAGGGCAGCTCTTGGGTTTTGTGGTCAGGTTGCCTGGGCAGTAGTCCATGTCCATGCAGGTACAGGTAAGCTTTGCCATGTACAAGGTGGTCCGCCATTTGGCTCCTAATCACCCACCTTCCTAATCAAGTCTTGGCTCTCTAGTCTAGTCTGATCACGGCGTAGTAAACAAATCCATCATGGATTCCCCATGTATGACCAAGAACACTGCTCATAATTTTTACACATTCATAGCTCATAGAGCTGGTAACAACACAAGCATCTTTTTCTAACTAAAACACACTCCTATCTTCAATCTACATCCTATATCCTTACCCTCATCGTTTTCCTGCTGGCTTCTACACCCTGCTTTAAAACAGCATTCACCCCTGGAGTGGTTTTCTCAGTCACGAGACCTGCCTGATGCTAGCTGTTTATCAGGGAGGACCATGTGTTAGGTAATGTCAAGAATCTATATTTATGGCTAAGATAGCAGGGGAAGAAGAAGGGGGAAGAGAGAAAGACAAATGAGATAGAGAGAGGGAGAGAGAGAGAGAGAGAGAGAGAGAGAGAGAGAGAGAGAGAGAGAGAGAGAGGGAGGCAGGCAGTGGGCGGGACAATATGCAGGGGGGGCTGCAGCCATTGGCCTCAGACAGGAACTGGAGTGTGAATAGCTCACTATGGCTTAGCCTCTAAGCTGGGCTGGACCTCTAATTTGCTCTACTCGTGGAGCTTTGAAGAAAAACGGCAGCTGCCTACTAGCTGCCTGCCTGAATGAGCTTGCAAGCTGGGAGCTAGCACTCGCTCACAGACAACTGGATGATCCATGGATGGTTGTGGTTGGGAGAGGGAGAGCAGAATTCAGACTGCTTGGATTTATCTTTTTGAATATTTCTTTGGAATAACACACGGACAGGAAAGCAGCTGCAGCAGCCGCACCGGAGTGGCAGTGTAGAGGTAATTCTGTGACATTTACTTCTCCTCATGGGAAGATTTCCTCCAGGATTAGATTGGAAGTGATGCAGGTGGAGGGAATAAACAGATAGACACAAAGGCAGATATAAAGAGGCAGGTGGATTTTTCTTTTGAGAGGGAAACTGTGTGAATAGGTGCCTATTCAGATTTGTGGTGTGATATTGATGAGCTTGGTTGTGCTGTGCCATGTGATGATGTGTGTGTGTGTGTGTGTGTGTGTGTGTGTGTGTGTGTGTGTGTGTGTGTGTGTGTGTGTGTGTGTGTGTGTGTGTGTGTGTGTGTGTGACTCTCCTTGACTTACCACTCTCCATGCACCAGCTCTACCCTCTCTGTAGAAAAAAATAGATAAAGAAATTATAAATGAAACACTGTAATCTTTTGCGTAACTTTGCAAGATATCCCGCTAACGATGCCGCAGATTATACATGCTTGCCCTGTATACATTTTCAGCCCCCCGCCACCCCCTTTCATTATTCTCCCCCATATTGAAAGGGGAGAGATGGGGTGGGAGCAGGGGGAACAGCAGGAGAATAGCGGCTGGGACTCAGTGTTGTGGCGCGAGCTGAAAGAATAGCCTGTTGTATTGGGTAGCAGCAGCATTGTGTGTCTGGCCTCTCTGTCCCTCTGTCCTTATGCTCTTTAATGTGTAACTGCATCAAACAATCACATCGAGGGACTGTGCTGCAAGAAAAGCATAAATAGGCTCTTTGATAAAGAAAGTTAACCTTTCCATAAATGTAGGCTTTGGTGTTGTTTGAATGTTTTTGTATTTACTAGTGCCAATGTAATACCTTAAAAAGGGAAACCAAACTTTTTTTGAGATCCTACTTTGAAAAACATGGACGGGATTTTTGACAAAACAATACAAAAAATTATCTTAGGAATATACTGTACAACTGAAAATAAGCCGAAAGACAGTAGTTGCAATTGCAACTATTTTGACTTATTAATCGTTCTAGCAAAAAAAACAAGATTGTAACCTCAGACTTTGTGAGACATGAAGGTTTTAAGCAGTGAGCGTGATGAAGACACATTGATCTAAAGATTGGATATGCTTATACTTTCTTCTCTCTAAACAAATAAGCTAATGTTCTCAAAGTTTTAAAAAAATGTGAAGAGACAGACACATTGTTCAATATATTATTAACTATATTAGCAGGTACCAATAAAAAATATTGTAATATATGTACATACATGTGGTCCTCCTTTAAATGAAATTGTAGATGCATTTGACAGAAAGTCTTCTAGGAACTTGTTCTGTTTAATAGTGAGTTTTCGAAGATGTTGAGTTGTGCATGTTGTGTTATCCTTGTGGGAGGCCAGACAACCCCATGACATAATTAATTGAACTTACTACAGCATGTCCTGCTCTTAGCAGCACCTCGGCCCCTGATAGGATCTGGAGTGGGGCTGCTATTTGCTTAAACATTAATCTGAGGACCACCGCCACATTGATTTTCTCTCTGTTCCCCTTCATAAATCATTATGGGCCAGCAATCTCTGTAATGGGGGATGGAAGTGCTGATTGAACACAGCAACGCCATTTGGGTACGGAATACTCACCCTGGTCTCCGGGTCAGGTGATCTGGACTGATGAAACAGGTACCGGACCTGTCCATTTCAGCAGCAGCAGACTTGTAGAATTCAAGCTTGAAGATGTTGTGACACATGCCTTAATTAAATTTAACCCATGATCAAATCAAATATAATGTTATATTCGGTATTTGTCGTATTAGCACCTCTAAAAAGCTTGTCCAGTAGACCGACACCATAATGGATGCAAATGGACACATACCCATTGTTTGTGGTTGAGACAAAGCCATCATCTGACCAGTGTATTAAGGGACTACTTGTGTAGATGAGGCCTTAAAGTGCTGCCTCAATCAATGGTGCTCCGTTAATTGGCTTAGAGGCCCAAGAGAGTTCCCTGCTAACTCCCAGTGTGACTCTTGCCTTTCGCTGCCCCCCCTCCCCATCTGTCTGCACTGAGATATGAACGTAGTTTGTTCTCACACCAGCTCTCAGCCTCTGTTTTCATAAACACACATTTCCCAAACAACACCAAGTGTGTATTTGTGCTAGAAACACGCCCCAATTTATACTGTGGCTATCATCTTAGTTACAAGTTATTGTTTGGAATTTATTTATGTTAACAACAATTTCCCAACAATACAGTTTACATTTGCCTCATCAGGCTAATCTCACTCTCAGGTCAGTTGGTGACGTATGTTCTCCCCCCACCCTTACACTCACTACCAGCAGGGGTTAAAACAGCAGATGTTTGGCTGAAAAGGTGGGTGTGTTTGTGTCTACGAGTGTGTGTATGTCTGTGTTAGACAATGAGTGGAAGCTCCCTCAGACCGTCAACAGCAGGAAGGCGATTGAGGATATCAAATGTCACGAGAGTGCTGTCAGTCCCACTGCCTTTTGTTATTACTCAGGGCGTTTTTTCACCTGGATTTGTGTGTGTGTGTGTGTGTGTGTGTGTGTGTATGATTGTGGTGGATTTGGTTTGCTGACATGTGGGTGAATTTTATTTTACATAAACATATCAGTTAGTATTTTACAGTCTTTATTGTGGAAATAATCATTGGCAGTTTGAGTCTGTGTGTGGATAGCTATTCAAGTTATCTTGGCCCCAGGTGAACAGTGAACCAAGCTGAACCAGGGGAGAGAGGCTGAAGAGGATGTGGACATTGAGGATGTCACATCCGGGGTTTCTTTGCAGGATATAAAATAGAAATAGACAATGTAAAAAAAGTCTGAACAAAATTCAAATAGGTTAAAGCAAATAGAAAAAATACAAAATACATTAACAACAGAATCTACCTCTTAAGCATGCTCCATATTTGTAGATTAGCAATCCAGTGCTATCAAGTAACTTCATATATTATGTCACTACAAAAATCTAGTGTCAAGTGAAACAATAGTGTGAAACACTATCTGCAGACATCCAGTGTCTGATTCAGGGTTAATTTTCAGGCTGAGTTTAAGTCCATTAAGTGTGTTGTGCACTCTGCTGTTGACACTACACCAGCAAGCATGGCAACAAAGATTGAAGTGCATAGACAAAAGACACCATTAACATGTTATTTTTTCAGTTTTGTTTAATATATAATGGATACATGAACACACCCATGACAGTGTTTCTGTGCTTAGACCCCAGTGATTTGAGCTAACACAAGCATACTAATGTGACAAGGTTATCATGCTGATGTTAAGCAAGTTTAATGTTTACCATTTTCATCATCGTAGTTTAACGTGTTAAGATTAATTAATTACTTAACACATTTGCAAATGACCAGCGCGGTCCCTCTAATAGTTGTTGAGACATTTTACTCAAAACTCCAAAATATGAACCACATAGTCTGGTACAAGATTTCTTGAAGATTTATGAATGTCCATTAAAGTAATGCTGAATAAAGTTACAAGACAACCGCTAATGGCATACTCTTTTCTCTAGCTGCTGCAACGTGCTGGTACTACAGGTAAAGGTTCTGTACCGTGGTGGTATTGACCTAAAAAAACAACACAATTATTACTATTAAGGGTAAAAACTATATTAATTCATATAATTATTTCATCATGGTTGTAATGCATATTTTTCATATCTGGAAGAGCTACAATTAACACAATTTAAGTCCTAGATCATCTTCAAGAAGTACAATGGGCTATGACACTTCTTGTGGCCAGTTCATTGAGTTGTTCACCAGGGGCCGTATTCACAAAACCTTTTATCTTAGCACTAAGAGTACTCCTAAGGAGCACTAAAAGTTCTTAATAAGGAGTAATTTCTTAAAACCTATTCACAAAGCTGATAAGACCAACTTTTACTAAGGAATGGGAGGGACTCCTAAGCTAAGACTAGAGGGCGGCGTTGACCCTGTTGCTATGGATGACATCATGTTCATACCTTCTATGCCCACAGTGATTGGCTGAGAGGGAATGAGTCCCTAAGAGTGCATTTATGATAGAAACACTATGGGAGATATCCATATTGTGTCGCTGTATTAAAGTAGCCTGGTCCAACCAGACCATCGTACTTCATTTCATTTGTACAGAAGGTCTGGAAGTGCTGTAATTGGCAAACATTAACTCACTTGGAGGCGGGTGTCTGTCAAAGTTTAAAACTATTGGATCTGCCCAGTGCCACTCTGGATTAGCCAACCAATCGCATCACGTTTGGTCAACACGTGTGTCATGAGCCGGCTTTTGATGGTGCCTTCCAGTTGGACAGGGAACTCGGAAATTTCCGACTTCACTACATATTGTAGTCTATTAATCTACCGGTACCTGGCAACAGTAACTTGTTAGAGCCTAACGTTTAGTTATTTGGACGAGAAAGGTTTTAGGCTTCCATACTTTCGCGAGCAGATGCACTGGAACACAGACAGGTCGGAACTCGGAACTACCAAGTCGGAAATCTCCTTCTTCCGAGTATAAAGGAACGTAGCATTCAACTGAAACTGGAGCGTTCTCAGCCACTCGCTCTGTTCGCTGATTGGACGATCGTAGATTCTCCGGAGAATCTGGGAAATGCGCTGTACACCCAGACTGACTACTGAAGGGAAAATTAAATTTGGCCGGAAGTAGGCGGGCGGGCGGAGCCAGGCTAGTATTAAAGTAACGATTTAACATGAAACCAAGATACTGCTGGGTTTCCCACATATTCGTTCACAATTAACCTAAAATAGCGCCACATAGGTAGCCTGGAAATCCAGACCCTAATATCTTGAACGATAGAGGGTCTGGCCACGATCAATAGTAATTTCCAACTAAAGGGGCGGCTCCTACTCGTGCATTTCAAATGCCACTGCACGCAGTTGGATAGCACTACAACCAATCAGAGCGATGCACAAGGTGACGTATTAAGCCGCGTACGTTTAGAGAACAGCTGTTAAACTGTTAAATTAAACTTTTGCCGTGGTCGGTCGGCAAAACAGAACATTCCACTTACTTGCTAATGAAAGATTTGAGTGCCGTCTTCCAAATCGTAAAGCAGGGGTGTCAAACTCATTTTGGTTCGAGGGCCACATACAGCCTCTCTGATCTCAAGTGGGCTGGACCAGTAAAATAATGGAAAAATAACGTACATATGTCAAATCCAAATCTTTAGCTTTGTTTTTGCTTTATAACTCTGCCTACATATGTAACCTATATTATCACGGATCACAAGGGATCTCTGTAGCCCCCAGGAAATGTCTTAGTAAAGGTTGCTGCTGGCCACGGGAATAGGAGGAGCGCCGCAGCAAACATTTTGGGGGTATTTTGCTCAAAGATGCCAATATGCACTAATGAAATAAACAACTGTTTATTTGAATACACAAATACAACAGGCACTGACCTTACAGTTGTCCAATGTTGTTTACTATATGTACAGGGACACATTTTGTGCAAACATGTAAGACAGGACAAAATACAATTAAATAAAAGTGCAACTTCTACTGTTTTGATTTATTTTTAAATACAGAGGTTATTTGTTGTTTTGGAATACGTTTTTCCCAATTTAATTTAATTTTAATTTAACTTACTTTTTTGTTTTTAAATGCTCAGAAATGTGTGCTCTACAAGTCGCGGGCCGGATGTTTGACACCACTGTCTTAGACACTTGACACAATCAATCATCAATATTAGCATGCTATTTGGCCACATATATTGACCTATTTACAGCCCTCAGAAAACTGACAGCTCTTCTTAGTTGCAAGTTCATCAATTCATGGCTTAAAATCCTGAGCTGTAGAACTTTCAGCAGACATTCCTAGCTGTAAGCCACGTAAGTTTCCTAACAGTTGGGAGCGTATGCGACGTGCGGATATGGCACAGGCTCCATGAAAAAAAAAATGTTTTTTTTTTTCAGAATTTATTCAAATCGGCCGAATTGATTCGCGGGCCAGATCAAAACGTGTCGCGGGCCAGGGCCTTGAGTTTGACACATGTGTCGTAAAGGGTCGAGTCCAAAGCAGTCTCAAACTCACACAACATATCCGCAGCCATCTTTGATGTTTACTATCACAGCTTCGACGTCGCATGCACGTCACTGTCATCATCTGGTTACGTCCTCCCCAGAGCACCATACAAAGGGCTCTGGCGCGCCCATATTAGATCGAACCAATTGAAACGTGAGCCCGGATTTCTGGACTTTTTGAAAAAGCTTCAATGGAGAGTGTCCAGACCAACAGGCACAGCAAATTTAATTTGCCAGTGCCTAGTGGCAGGTCTGGGAATCCCAGGCTACCACATAGGCCTATTCATTTTAAATTTTACAACGATTTGAATCGGAAAACATATCCTCATTGAACAGCTGCACGCCATGCACTCTCACTGTATTTCTCTTAACGGCGGACTATGCAGCAATAGTCAGACAGCGACAAACCAGGAAATTCACAATTTAGAAACAACAGCCGGCAAAATCGTAAAGTGCATGCGGAAGGAAAAAGGCGAGATGTGCAACTATACAGTAGCGGACCTGTGGAACATAGGAGATGGTGCGAAGCGCCACATATAGGCCTTCTCTAGTAGGAAATTAAACACAAACGTGACACCAACAGTAACTTTCAGTGCATCGTAAACCCAAAGCAACTGCAGGAAAATTAACTTAATAAATATGTTTTTATATAAATATAATAAACATAAATGTGTCTATACTTTCTAAATATAGCTTTACTAAGATCATTATACCCTTAAAGGTACCTTTTATAAAGCTCACTAGCATTAAATCTCCCCAAAACACCATCAAATGGTTGTATTTATAGTGACTTAGGAGTCCTCTCGAGGCTTTTCATAGATTTAGGAGCTAGTTTTAGCGCTAAAATGCTTCGTGAATTACACTTATCTTAAAAAGTTAGGAGTCCTAAAATTAAGAGTGAAACGCCCCTTATTTTTGAGAGTTACTCCTAAATCAGCTCGTTAGGACCTACTCTTAGCCTTAAAATGTTTTGTGAATACGGCCCCAGAACTTTAAGGAATTCATGATTGATGGAGGTACAGAGTCTATAGGCCTGCACAGTATGTTACACATGGATGTCCCTGGCAGGTTTGGCCCATTTATAGATGATGCAAACATTCATTAAGCTACATGCAAGAAATATTAAGTCAGCCTCCACAGATAACAGCTTTCCTCTTAGTGTCCACCGGAAAGGGCAGCAGTGCAACATTTGTGCAACTCATGCACAAATGTGATTTATTTTTCACAGTGTTCAGTAGAAGACAGTGTTGGGCATTTTCAGCTTAGCGAAACCCCATTTGTGTTTTTTTCCCTTGACCTTTGTGCTGAAATGCTGAATGTAGTAGCCTTTTAGCGGACCTATATAATGGCTCAGTATTTGTGATGATACAATGTTGAATAATGTGGAGAAATATCTGAAGGAAATTGTGAATTTCTGGCTGCTAAAACAGTGAAAGTTGAGCCCTGTACGTTGTAAAAGATTCAGTAGCCAGATGGCCTCAGAATCTGCTTTTCTCTGAAGCTACATAAATTGGCCTCTGAATGTTGTGCCACTATAACTTTTTTATGGTGTACAGTAGCAGAAGCAGGCAGAAAGATTTGGAAGACACCTTTTAATGAGATTAATGACATAGAAGATGGTTTCTATTTACTGGACATGTTTTGGTGGTGTTGGAAGTGGGTTTTTACTTAAATGTGAAGCGACAAACATCTTCTGTCCCTATAGTCACATCAAAAGCATGTGTTTATAGCATTGCATGGCTAAACTAAAATACAATGATCATTGCCATTCACAAAACAGCTTAGTTTTTCATGTAAGGACATTGTTGGAATCATGTGGGCCTGGTTAAAGAAGGCCAGTCGGTAAAGCCAGGTTGCTCCTGCATTAGAGTAATGGTTGCTCACAGATGAAGGGCAGTAAGCTTTCACTGCTTTCTGTGTGACCTAACTGACTGAGAGATGATAAAAGATTTCCTTTTTACAGAAAATGTTTCTAGATTGCTGATTACGATAGTTGTTAATATGAAAATGGTAGAAGTGCCCGTCATGATTCAAAAACACGGGAGTACCTACTATACGATAATAGCATTTCTTCAACGTCTACAACTCCCAAAGTCTGTAATTAATGACTTAGGACAGTTCGGATGCTCCTGCAGTTTATGATCCGTGTTCAGTAGCAGCAGCAGTGAGTGAGTGGCCCAGTATTAGGAGACAGGATGTGGGTCATAGCAGGCACTCAAATAGGCCACTTTAGGTACACATGTCCATGCTCTGGAGCCCTTTATGAACTGCCAGCGTTGACAGAAACTGGCTTCCACAACCTGCTTTTTATAGTCCACACATTCTGAATACACAGTATGTTTACACACTCCTTCTCTCTTCTATCTGTGTCTCTATCATTCTCTCTGATGTATGTGTGGTTGTCAGTGTGGACGCTCGTACCTGCATCCTTGAGTGACTTTATTGTACATTTTTTTCTGCAATATACAGACTGTATCTCATTTTAGAGCAGAGTAAAGTGGAGGGTTAAAATAGTAAGCATGAATGCAAAACTACTCTGAGATTTAACTGATGATATAGCTCTTTCTGCCCCTCCAATTCCTATACATTATATGGGGGCAGAGCCGGTCCAAGCCTTCATGGGGCCCTAAGCGAAATATGATTAGGGGCCCCTCTCCAATGTTAGCGCTGCTGAAACTATAGATTGTTGTTAAATATCATTCACACACCCAGTGTTTTCCGCTAGTGCCTCCACTGTGCAGCTGTGCTAAAATATCAGACAGCCGAGATTCAGACCCTCCTAGGGTGGTCCGGGGGAATGCCCCCCGGGAGATTTTTAACCTTTTTAAAGTGAAATGCATGAATCTGGTGCACTTTGAGAGGAAAATTAAGAGGGTAAATCTGAGACATTTTGTGTGAACAAATAATTTGGAGACACTGGGTCAGATGAATTAGAAGCTATTGAAGAAGGACACATGGATTTTCCATTAAAATATTAATATAAAATAAAATATTATGGAGGGTCCTCTGGGTTGGGCTTGGAGCTCTTTTTCTTTTACGGGCCATATTTCTCTGTAATATAATGAATGCATTTAAATGCAGTGAGAGGAACGAAGCAGAAGAACTCTGTTGTCCAGCTACTGTATCTTTTTTTCCACAGACGAGGCTGAAATAGGCTATAGACTATACACAGTGCATGGGCAACTGAGGGCAGCCCCATTTCCAATTGTTTTTAAATAAACTCAATACACACTGTGCATAGATGTGAACGTGACATGATCAGATAATTTCAGATTACCTCCCAGATGAACTGATTACATTTTTAGGCTATTAATTATCTAGACCAAAACATTTTATTCCTTTTTTTGTATGATAACTTACATTTGCATAATATGATGTTAATATCAAACACACAAACTAGAAAAGCTTAGTTCGCTTATGCCTCGGCCGGCTCTGTATGGGGGCATAATGATACAAACCAGGCTAACACTTTATAGTAGAACAGAGTCCAGTACAACAACCCCTGTACAATTAATGAAGAACTCTGGACCTCATAATGAAAGCAAGTTTATTGCATTTGATTGCTTGAGGCCGTAAATACATAATATTGCACCCACTTCTTGTAGTGCTGCAACTAATTATTATTTATTCTTATTGATCAATCCCTGGATTGTTTCTTTAATAAATCAGCTATTCTTTGTTCTATAAATAAGCAAAAATTGTGAAAAATTGCTCTTACAATGAACCGGTTCTGGAGCTAATGTCTTTACATTTCTTGTTTTGTTTCTGATTATTTGTACAGTTAACAGTGAGTTGATTACAACAAAATAGAATGTGTTGATTAATTGACAATTAATATACTCATTAATGCTATACCTAAAACAGATAAAAGCAAAAAACACCAACAACGTGTATTATTAATCGACTGCTTGCTTGAGGTAAACCAGTGCAGTGAATGAGACATACTGTACAGACAATGCCGATGACGTGACATAAGCAAGGACAGGCTTGCTTGGAACCTTTTATCCTTATAGCAGTGTTAAGATCAATACTATCTCTCTTTCTCTCTCTCTCTCTCTCTCTCTCTCTCTCTCTCTCTCTCTCTCTCTCCTTTCACTCACTCACACTCTAACACACACACACACACACACACACACACACACACACACACACACACACACACACACATACATGATTGCACAAACCCAGCTTCATCCCTGTGAGAAAGAGAGTGAGATGCTACTCACTTAATAACAAGATGCCCACACAAGATGAAAGTGGAGATGTGAGGAGGACAAGCACCGACAGTGTGCTGCACGATAAAGCCAGAGGTGCTTGCTGTGTGTGTTAGTGTGTTGGTCTTCTCAGTGGTGTGATGGCTGTTTGTCAGACAGCGAGAGGTGAGAATGAGGGAGAAAGTGCGAGGGATTTCACATGGCCATTAGATGATTGTTTTCACGTGTCATGTGTCTGCACCACCGTCGGCCTTCTCGGATCTTACCATCTTTGGCCTTTCTGTCGTTGCACCATTAGTCAGATGTCCCGTGTCACAGCAGCACTGGATTTCTCTGTGGGGATAGAATGGAGCTGCTGATTGACGCTGTCATCAAGAAAGAGATTGATCCTGATTGAATGATTTGGGTTTGGTTTCTCAAACTTAGCAGGGAAGCAACTGTGCTGCGCTGGACACCTCGTCAAAGAATATTTTCAAAAGCAGTAAGACGGAGAAATCAATGTTCCTGTAGTGTAAAATGAAATGAAAACGTGTGTATGTCTTTGGTATCGACTATGAAAGCCAATAACTGCATAAATGTTTGACAAACACATGATTTTACTTCTTTGCTGGAAAGGGACAATAATATAAGGTTGTCAGTTGTCACACCTTCCACTAAGGTTGGTATTAGCAGAGGATTTGTGAATTATTACGAACAAATAAAACATGCAGGTTAGGCTATAGCTTGCACTTACACTTACACTCAACACATGTCCCCTAGTATATGTAGGTTTAATTCTGGTTAAATGACATCAGTTCTGTTATCTCTATGTGATATCTTATATTGTTTCGGCCATGCTAGCAGCATGGTGCTGAGGTTCATACTTGTGGTTTAGAGTGTCTCAACAAATTGGAAGGATTGACATTATATTTTCTGCAGTCATTAATGTTGAATTGTAAAGGCCCTATCTCACTGGGCTGAGACTAGTTGGAGACTAGTACGAGACACAAAATTGCGAGAAAATATGCTAATTGGCGTCATTTTCACTTGCAGTAACCAAGGCCGTCACTAGGATTTAAAGACAGGGGAGCTTAGTTCCCAAGAGATCCTTATGATGCTAGTGCGCGTAACGCGTAATTAAGTACGGGCCACGCCCCTTTCCCACTGACTCTGATTGACTTGAAATTTCTTACACATGTACAGCTCATGGTGCTCTACAATAAAGCCTCTTGGACCATAGGGGTCAGCCATGATTTTTTTTCTTCCATAATTTACATGACCTGAAATTCAGTCAAGTGACATCTACTTTGTGGATTTCCAACCTATTGCGACCTTCAATCGGCCATAACTCGGGACTGGAGTTCGGAAAGCCCGCGGCGGAGGTTCGTAGAAGCTTTCGGGCCCGGCCGACGGGCGGGGCGCCGCCGATGCGGGGATTGGCGGCCTGCGCCGGGCTGCCTGTACTTTCAAAATCTCCGTGGGATTTTCTAGTTTTTTTTTGCTCTTGGTTTTTGGCACAGTTACTGTGATGTAAGCTTTAGACTCATCATTGCTGTATGGGGGGGAGGGGGAGGGGGAGGGAACCATGATAGCACTGCTACCAGAAGCTTTCCACATCAGTATAACAGCCATCTGCTAAATCATCTAATAAACTTTATACTTATCTTTTTCTTTTACTTTTAGTCAACTGTTCATTTGAATAGCATGTAAACATGTATGTTATACTATTATAGGCCAGCAGGGTCTAAAACAATAGCAAAACCATAATAAATATTCACTTATTTTCATTCATTTCATTCATTCATTTTCCTTTATTTATTCTCGAAAGATCAATTGAGGTTACCCTCTTTTACAATAACGTCGAGACAGATACACAATATACAATGAGAATACACAACAAGCTTACAAAGAGACAACAATAATTAAAACATTCAGATCAATTGAATAAAATAGAACAATAGCCTAATTAAAACAGTTACAAGTGGAGTGGGGCTGATTCAAAATAATAACTTTAAATTGGTTAACAGTTATGAGTGTATTTATTTTAATTTGATGTTGTAGGCTGTTCCAGGAGTCAGGGGCACTGTGGCTAAAAGCAGTCTTACCCAGGTCAGACCGGGCGTATGGAACATATAACATGAGGATTTCAGTTGAGCGGGTTTGATAAAGCCCATCTGAGATATGCAGCATTGTTGTCAAATAGAGTGGCAGCTTTCCGGTCAGGGCTTTATATATAAAAATATGCCAATGTGCATCACGTCTCTCTTTAAGAGAGGACCAACCAACCTTTTCATATAAAAGACAATGGTGAGTGTCATAAGCATCTCCTGTAATGAACCTTAAGGCAGAGTGAAAAACGGAGTCTAGGAGTTTAAGACATGATTGAGATGCATGCCTATAAACCACATCACCGTAATCAAGGACAGACATAAAAACTGCATCAATAATCCTTTTCCTACTGAACAACGGGAAGGTGGCTCTGTTCCTATAAAAATATCCAATCTTTTGTCGCAGACGACAGACAAGATTTTTTATGTGAAATTTAAAAGATATTTTTTCATCTATCCAGATGCCGAGATATTTATATTCAGTTTCAACGACAGTATGTAGCTGCACAGTAACTTGTGCATGGTAGATCGTTCAAGACTATCAGTCTATGTATTACTAAGTATTACTGTACTAGTTTTCTCACTGCCTGCATTGCACGTTATAGGGTAACTACACATTAGACTGAGTAATGCAAGTTAAAGTGCAGAGTATAACTTCAAAATAGTTATTAAACAGTTGTGGAAATTACTCTCAAATCACTCTTATTCTATAGATATCCCCTTAGCCAGTTCTATCTCCTCACCTGTCTATCCCCTGCTCTTGCAATAGCACATATTAAGTAAAATAATATGTGCAGAAAAGTAGTGAATGTCAGGGCACAAAAAAGGAGAGTCTGAAATTGACACAGCGTTATCAAAAATAGCATTACTCTTACACGGTTTGGTCTTTCTCTTTCTGGCTGGTTTGCTGAACATTGTGTCTGAAGAAAACAGAAGGCATAACTTACTAGTTAACTCATTCATTTATTATAAGAAGCTAGGTAGCTCTCTGAGGCAAAGATTACTTACATTTTCTTACGGCTTGTAGTAAGTCAGCAAGACCAGAAGCAGGGGGAACCAGCTAGCCTCTGATCAAAGCTCACTAATTAACACATAGTGTATGTATACCCTTCTAAGAAATAGTCCAACACATAACCCCAAACATAAAACCAAAACTTGTTGCTTTTACACTGAAAGCAGTAGCCAGCACGCAGTTAGCTTAGCTTAATGACTGGGTTATTAACAAGTTATATCCCTTTGCTAGTCCTCATGGAACCTTCAGTACATCTTTTTTTGATGTTGTACAGATTAAACAAAGGAGATATAATGTGTTTATTATGGCGCTATAGAGGTGCTGGAAGGATGATTCTATTACCTTTGGGCAGAAACAGGCTACATGATCGTCTCATTAAAGCCGCTACGAGTAACATGGCACGTTGGCGTCCCCTTTGGACAAAAGCGGTAGTATTTGTACGACGCCCGCTGTCGCAAAGCTGTTTTCTAGCTCGTGCCAGGCGTGCAAGTGTGAACTGAGAAGGGCGCAATATAGTGCATGTCCGTGTGTTGAAAGTGTGAGGACTCTTTTGGGCTCCGTGAGAGTGGTTTTGACACTGCATCAACTAATGCCAGTCAGTGCTACACACACCTGATTGCAATGAGTTGATGCAGCAGTGTCACCTAACTACTCTCTCTCACGGAGCTGAAACATTACGTGTCCTCACAGAAAGCGAATGAACGAGAGACGGCAGTTAGTATGGATCACGATGAGGTAATGTGTTTGTGTTGTTGATGTAAATAATGACTATTTCAGATAGGGCTGCAACTAACGATTATTTTGATAATCGATTAATCTGTCGATTATTTTCTCGATTAATCGATTATTAATCGATTAGTGTTTTGGTCCGTAAAATGTCAGAAAATGGTGAAAAATGTTGATAAATTTTCCAAAGCCCATGTTGACGTCCTCAAATGTATTGTTTTGTCCAAAACACACAGATATTTCAGTTTACTGTCATAATAGGATTAAAGAAACCAGAAAATATTCACATTTGAGAAGCTGAAATCAGAGAATTTGGACATTTTTTATTCAAAAATTACTCGAAGCGATTAATCGATTATCAAAATAGTTGGCGATTATTTTCATAATCGATTAATAATCGATTCATCGATTAATCGTTGCAGCTCTAATTTCAGATAATGGTTATCTGATGATGGTGAAGCAAAGCAAACTTTGTGTTAGTACCAACCGCTCATTCATTTAGGAGTAAACACTACAGTCTAGTTCGCTCTTGTGAAATTGTATACACGTTGCTTGGCAACGCCCTCGTCCCGCCCGTAGCCTATATCACTCTCCCTTTTAGCTTTTCTTCATTGCATTCTCTCTTCTTTTTTTATGGTTCAGCCCCGTTATCAGTCATTATGGCGACAAATAACTGTCTCAAACAAGGCTCCCGCTCCCCTTCCCTCACCTGGAGGGATAGGCTCCTCAAATTGCGTTGTTGCGCCACACTGAAATCTGCGACCAATACAGATATGTGACCATAGAGCATGCACGCGTGAACAGAAAACCGGACTGGGTGTGCGACCAGACCAAACGCAGTAATAAAAACTATATAAAAACGTCTTTCTTTGCACTGATGGTCTCGTTTGCTGTTAAAGGTAATTTATGATTATGAGAGGAAACATGAGGCTGTTTAAGATATATTTAAATGTTACTCGGAGCTGCTTTAAACCCTTAGCAAGAAAGAAAATAATTATAAAATGTGATGTCTATGGTGTCGACTGCAACAGATCCTCATAATGGATTGGTCCATCAGCACAGTATATATTGCTTTTATGAAATACATGTTAATATAATTATCTTCCCTTAATACTACAGATGATTGATTTTTAAGTAACTATTGTAGTCTGGTCTCGACAATGTTCATAGACATAAATATACTCAACAAGTGTTACTTCAGCAAACAACATGGCTGCTAAACAGAGGAATTGACAGAAAATATTCTCTGAGACTGTAAGATTCCCTTTATCTGGTTTCACCAAATAGTTCTGGTTTAGGCTTTTGGCAGATTTAAGACAAATACTTAAACCAGCAGCAAACACACTCTCTCCTAGTCCCTGTGGCAGCTTCAGCCTTGGCAAGATTAGCATGCTTGGAATTCTGAGGAGTGAGTGAGCTCCTGTGTAGACTTCAGCTTTGCCTGATAGACGTGCACAAGCCTCTCTAAGCTGTAACAAGCTGTCATAAATACAGTCACAATATATAATGCTATCTGTCTATGCCTGTTACTTATACAACACACCTTGGTAACATTGGTAGAAGTCATTAAAGAAGCCCTTTTATGTCCCTGTCTACAAATATCAGGACAAAGAAATATTCAGAAAGCATAGGCAACAGAACCAATCACACCACTGTAAAAATTGAGCAAAGGCACATCGGCAAGCTTGCACTTTTTCTCACAATCAGTGAAAAATTGCTAATGCAATTGTTTATGAAAGCCCTTAGCCACTTCAACTGCAGTGTACAGAACTGGCTTTTCAAGACCATATTTAATGCCTGTAGAGTTAGGCCCTGGTCTGTCATATTTGGTTTTCTTATTGCAGAAGACAGAGATCTCCTTTTTTACCATAGTTCAAAGAAATATAGCTTTTTCCACTAATATTCAGTCAGACAAAATATCTATTAATTATTTTTGGGGCGACTGTGGCTCAGTTGGTAGAGCGGGTCGGCCGATGATCAAAGGGTTGGAGGTTCGATCCCCGCCCTGCCCTGTGTCATAGTTGTTGTGTCCTTGGGCAAGACACTTCACCCACCTTGCCTCGTGTGAATGTCAATAGTTAGCCTGCTATCGGTGTATGAATGGTAACGTGTAAATGGGAACAGGTCTCCCTTGCAAAAGAGTCTTAGGACTCAATGGGATATACCTGTATAAATAAAGGTTAAAAAAAAAAGAAAAAAAAAATTTAAAATATTTTTAGTAAAGTAAGAGGTTGGCTTTATTAAAGTGGCTACGAGGAACTTTTAAATATCTTTAAAACAGCCTAATTTTTCCTCTGATAATCATAAATTACCTAGCAAACGAGACCATCAGTGCAAAGAGTGCAAACTTTTTATATAGTTTTTATATTTATGCCTTTGGTCTGGTCGCACACCCAGTCCGATTTTCAAGATTTCAGTATAGCGCAGCAACGCGATTTGAGTAGCCTATCCCTCCAGGTAAGGGTTATTTATCGTCATAATGGCTGATAACGGGGCAGAACCATCAAAGAAAAAAATAAAATTCAAAGATGAACTAAAAGCTAAAAGGGAAGAGTGATAGACGGGCGGGAGGAGGGCGTTGCCAAGCAATGTGTGAACAATTTTACGGGAGTAGTACTAGTCCTTCAGGACTCCTGCAGTGTTTACTCCTAAGTGAATGAACGGTACTAAAACAAAGTTTACTTTGTTTCATCATCATCAGATGACCAATATTCATCTGAAATAGTCATTATTTACAACAACATAAACACATTACCTCATCGTGATCCATACTGCCGTCTCTCGTTCATTCGCTTTCTGTGAATCTTTCAGCTCTGTGAGAGTGGTTAGTGACACTGCATCAACTCATTGCAGTCAGGTGTGTGTGGCACTGACTGGCTCTCACAGAGCCGAATAGATTCCGTGCCCTCACACTTTCAACACGGACATACACTATATTGCGTCCTAATCATTTGACACTCGCACCGGCCGGCACACGCTAGAAAACAGCTTTACGACAGCTGGCGTTGTAAAAAGTAGTTCCTCGTAGCCACTTTAAGCTTTTATTGTATTTACCTGGGAAGTATATCATGGGATAAACCTTAAGGATATAGAGAGAGTCAAAACTAATAATTTAGTCTGATGCAAAAGCTCTGCAGTAAATACTGGGTTTTCTAAGCTTATAATGTTGAGTTTAGACATATTGCTATGGCTCTTATTCTAAAGCTGCAGTTTGTGTTGTAGTATTGAATTTAATTTATTTTTCAGGTTTTATTATGCCCACCCTCTGTGCCTAGCTAGCCTATGTGAAAGCTCTATACTGTTTTGTCCTGCCACTACAACAATGTTTGATAAAAAAAATAAACACTCAAGCTTTCGTATAGAGTTGTATATATAGAGATTCATCTCTACTGGCTTTGTTGGTATTTAAAAACCGAAGATGTATCCTTCGTTATTTTTTCCCATTCATGAATGCTTTGGCTGATTTCTCACAGTGAAAGAAAGAGTCCCATTGATGATTTGTCCGTGTTAGTTAGTTAGTTAATCAGAGCCAACGGACGAAGCTGAGTATGGCCCAGTCCATTGTTTCTCTAGCCAGAAAACAATAGAGACTCTCCACAGTGATAGTAAAGGGCCTGTGCCTGACCTCACTGTTGTTGCTGTCATACACTGAGAGCATTCAGACTCTCTCTATCTTGTGAGTTCAACTGAACAAAAGCTGCTGGGTATACGGTATGGAAGCTATTCCTTTAATATAGGCTATCTGGGTGTATCAGGCACTGGGTGTATTTACACTGTGTGCACAATTATTAGGCAAATTGTATTTTTGAGGATTAATTTTATTATTGAACAACTACAGTGCTCTCGGTCAATCCAAAATGTTAATGAACCTAAACCTGAATGTTTACGAAAGTAAAAGTGAGGTTTTGTCTTTATATGTGCACAATTATTAGGCAACTATTAGTATGCAGAATTATTATGCAACTAAATAAAAAACGAAAATGTTCCCATCTCACTTGTTTATTTTCATCTGTTAAAGTGAGAATAATAAAATAACTCAAAATTTACAAATAAAAATTTCCGACAGGTAAAAAAAATAAAAAATCAGTGACCAATATAGCCACACTTCTTTTCAATAACTGTCACAAGCCTTCCATTCATGGAGTCTGTCAGTTTCTTGATCTGTTGACGATCAACTTTTTGTGCAGCAGCAACCACAGCCTCCCACATTGTTCCGAGAGGTGTACTGATTTCCTTCACTGTAAATATCCCGTTTAAGCAGGGCCCACAGGTTCTCAATAGGGTTTAAGTCAGGTGAGGAAGGGGGCCATGTCATTATTTTTTCATCTTAAGGCCTTTACTGGCTAGCCATGCAATTGAGTACTTTGATGCATGTGATGGAGCATTGTCCTGCATAAAAATCATGGTCTTCTTGAAAGATGCAGACTTTTTCATGTACCACTGCTTGAAGAAAGTATCTTCTAGAAACTGGCAGTAGGTTTTGGAGTTGATTTTGAGGCCATCTTCAACCGGAAAAGGTCCAACTAGCTCATCTTTAATAATACCAGCCCATACCAGTATCCCACCTCCACCTTGCTGGCGTCTGAGTCGAAGTGGAGCTCTGTGTCCGTTACTGATCCAGCCACGGGCCCATCCATCTGGTCCATCAAGAGTCACTCTCATGTCATCAGTCCATAAAACCTTTGAAAAATCTATCTTCAGATTAGGGCTGTCAAGCGATTAAAAAAATTAATCTAATTAATTACAGGCTCTGTGATTAATTAATCTAAATTAATCGCATACTTTTATGACACTTTTATACCTGTTTATAAACAGCTGTATAGCCTGCTAGTCTCTCTCTCTCTCTCTCCGTCTCTCGTAACTTCTGTCTCCACAACAGACAGCGCTGCACTGCCACAGATGCTTATGCCGATTCATTCACCATCGTCGTACTCATAGGCAAAAATATTGAGAGACACACACACGCACACACACACACGCACGCACGCGCACACACACACACACAC
Organism: Hyperoplus lanceolatus; assembly: GCA_026929865.2. NCBI lineage: Eukaryota > Metazoa > Chordata > Actinopteri > Uranoscopiformes > Ammodytidae > Hyperoplus > Hyperoplus lanceolatus. The sequence goes on along the minus strand of CM049404.1, from coordinate 15,706,624 downwards.
ACACACACCACGCCACACACACACACACACACACACACGTTTACGCGGACGACGAGACAGCTAGCTAACAAAATTGAGACACGGGGAGAAAGATTGAGAGATACTGTTTTGAACCTAGCCTACATTGTTGCACCCACTAAATCAATAAAGTAAGATGTCTTCCTACCTTCATGCTTATTAAACCGTCTATAGAGCCCTCGGCCCCCTGTTTCTCTCTTTACTTTTCTCCCTTTCACCCGCGCGGGCTGTGTCTGCTTCAGGTGCAGCTCGGTGCAGCTACGCACCACTTTTGCACCGGGTCAAAGGGCATTATAGAAGTGCGATTAATCTGCGTTAATTTTTTTAATCGCGTTAATTTTTCTGTGATTAATTAATCGAAATTAACGCGTTAAGTTGACAGCCCTACTTCAGATATTTCTTGACCCAGTCTTGACGTTTCAACTTGTGTGTTTTGCTCAGTGGTGGTCGGGTTTCAGCCTTCCTTACCTTGGCCATGCCTCTAAGCATTGAACACCTTGTACTTCTGAGCACTCCGGGTAGGTTGCAGTTCTGTAATATGGCAGAACTGGAGGATAATGGGTTCCTGGTAGCTTCATGTTTGATTCTTCTCAAGTCTTTGGCAGTTTGGCAGTTTTTTTCTCAATATGTTTCTTGCGACCTTGTTGGTTATTTGCAACAAAACGTTTGATGGTTCTGTGGTCACACCCCAATATCTTAGCAATTTCAAGAGTGCTGCATCCCTCTGAAAGACTTTTTACAATTTTTGACTTTTCAGAGTCCGTTATATCTCTTTTTTGGCCCATTTTGCCTGAGAAAGAGAAACTGCCTAATAATTATGCACACCTTGATATAAAGTGTTGATCTACTTAGGCCACACCTTAACTCATTACACAAATACACATCACCTGGTATGCTTTAATCCAATAAGCATTTAGGTTTATACAGCTTGAAGTTGGGAAATATGCATAAAAATTATGATATGGCCAAAATCCTCACTTGTCTAATAATTGTGCACACAGTGTATATTGGTGTATGTGGACATTGTTGAGACGGAGTAAGACAGCAAAACGGGTCTTTAAGGACTTCGACTTGTTTTCTAATTGTTTTGTCCATAATATCATCATTATAATTTTCATGATATCTGTATAATTTCCCAGTTAAAAAAATCGATATTTTGAAGAAGAATCTCTATTTTTAAACGGGTCGTGAACTAAAACCTCGACTCCTGTAGATTTTTGCAGTAGTTTAGTTGTCTTGAATTGCTGTATGCAGGATGGCCGACACTGATCACAAAATTAAATCAAAATCAAATCAGTTTTATTTGTATAGCCCAAAATCACAAATACATTTGTCTCAGTGGGCTTTACATTTCATACAATATGATATATGATACAATATGATACAATATGACACCCTGCCCTTACACCCTTAGTTCGGCTGAGAAAAAACTCCCAGTAAAAACCCTTTACAGGGAATAAAAAAAAATTAAGAAATCTCAGGGAGAGTCGACAGAGTAAGGGATCCCTCTCCCAGGACGGACATACTGCAATAGATGTCATAAGTAGAGAAAATCATGAAGGAATTTGATCATTGACCAGGTGATTACATGGTAATACTAAGTAAAGTGTGAATAGTGTGGATGCAGGAAGACTTCAGATGCTGCCAGAGGATCCACAATTAGAGCGGCCCCTTCCAAATACAACGCCGAATATCACTATATCGTGATATATTATGTTGTAACCAACGTATCGTGATGTATATTGTATCATGAAGTATTTGAATGTTGCGTCCGTTTGGTCAAGGTCTATGTATGCTGAAGTTGAGTGAGAGACAGACATTTAATTTTAATTTTTGCATGAACAATTTTAGCCTTCAATAGATGATCATTTTAATTTTTGACTCCTCACCGATTGTTAATTCTCTGCATAAATGTTCGGGTGCCAATAAAACATCAAAGACAGTGAAATGTGGCCATTATTTTGTTTGACCGAAATATCCCCACAAATAATGACATTTATTACCTTACTGTCATGTAAGGCAAAGACAAGCAGTGAGAACTATTTAGGATATATTTTCCAGAAAATATGTTATGTCACGATGATAGATGCCGTAATATAATGATAATGACACATGTCATGATTCACATTGCCTATACCTACTGTGGAGTGTGTGTTATCTGTATATATATCTTCACATTATATACAGTATAGGGCACTAATGATGCCACTGATGCTATTACTATTATAGATGTGCTTATTTGTCAAGCTCATTTGTGTATTTGTGAAGTCAGTCTGCTTGTTTATGTGTTATTCACTACTGGCTGTCATTGGTTTTACTGTTGTTGAACTAGTCCAGCTTTAAACTGCTGATAGATCCATTTTCTCCGATAATTTGAATCTCTATTTTGTATTCTTTTTTTTTCAAAAAAGGCTTCTGCTCTTGTTCGGGATTACGTTTAAAAAACAAGAATTCTGTATACTAAAGCTTGAGTTTTTTTTTTCCAAGATTAGTGGAGATCCTCAGAAATTAAAAATGTCTAACTTCCATAATTACAATACACTAGGGGTAACTAGTGTATTGTATTTTTTCAGTGTAGTTTTTGCTGTATTACAACAAGTGTAACAAAATGTCCATCATTGGAATCCCCACATTGTCTTCTCTTGTTTGAATTTGCTGGAATCAATAATTTTCCAGTAACAATGTGCATTCATTTAAGATGAATGGAAAACCGTGGTGCTGACATCATGAAATACGTCACTATCTGGCGAGGAAATATGATTGATTTCTCCCATGCAGCAAGAGTAATGTCTTATTGTACTACACAATATTGCATCTAAATTATGCACAATAATTTTACAGAGGATCAGAGCACAAACCAACGATCAAGTTGCATAACATAACACAGACGTCTCAAGTTACAGGAGGAAATTGACTTGTCAAATAGTTGCATAGTCGTTTTTCAGATGAATAAACTGTGCAGAACTGATGCAGTACCACTGATGTCATCACAAGGGTTACAAGCTAAAATAAACTTTCTGAGAAATTATTGCTCTATGCCAAACATACACTGACTCAACACGTAACAGAAGTTGAAAAATCTGTTGTAATGAGGCTATGTTCAGCCTTCAATATTCTGTAATATAGGCATACAAGAATTAGTCATCCCATCAGAGCTGTCCACTGTGGGGAATAGGTTGGAATAACAGCTCCATTCCCTGCTCAGCAGACAGCATCATTAGAGCACACTGAGCCTCTGAAAACATCTCCCATCATGGGACCACCCAGTCCTATGACTCAAACTCCCAGACAACTTCACTTTCATCTCATCTCGATGGACTGAGGTGAATACAAAGCAGCACATTGTGTACGTGCAGTAGCTGCAAGTAGCCAGTAACATGACATTGTACTTTCATTTTCTACACATGAGGGATTTGTTTGTTGCTCATATCCTGTGTTGCAGTGTTGTCAACTATATCGCCCTCTTCCTAAACAATTCATCTTGATAATCATTTTCAATATGGCAGGAAGAAAAGCGATAAAGAGACGAGTGTGCGGCCCTTTGCAGTGTGGTGAATGTGTAGCACTGAGCATGGTGCGATAAATGGTTGCTTATTATCAGGTGTTTGTGGGCTGGGTGTACCCTGTGGGATGGAGTGTGAGCTCACATATTAGACAGGCTCAGGTAAACACTTGAACAAGAAAGAGTCTTGTGTCCAACATGAGCAGCTTCCTCACTCGTCTTGAATAGTAATAATGGTGATAATGTTTAAGTAGGTTAAAGGTGATGAACTATATTTTCTGCACGGCATTTACTTTCAAAAAGTGATATGGTATTTTACATTTGTTTTAGAGTAATGTCAGTGTGATGATCTGAGCTATCTAATTGGATGGATTAAGATGTAATTTTGTCATCGTGCCCAGGCGATGAACCATAGTGAATTTGTTTTGCCCATTTCACTGACATTAGATGGATTCCTCTGATTTCACCTAGTGTGACTGTCACGAGTAGATTTTTAGTAGTCAAATACTTTGGTTCATGACCAAACATCTGAAAAAAACCCAGCTGTAATTTGTGTAGAGGGCCAAAACAGTTGTTTTTTCTGCTGCATGAATACATACCTAAACACATATGCACACTCCTTTCCTGGTCACAGATGGGTTACAACTTCCGTCAACCATCTGGCCGCTCATCCCTTTTTCTTTGTAAAGACAGAGACACAATAGCTCATGTCCCTATTGTCTGGTGTCAAGCTTCCTTCTACAAAGTGTTCCCACTACAAAGTAAAAACACCGCAGACCACTAATCATTAACTCCAATGGGTATGATGCTCAGGGCAGCGAAGCCAGCAAAGAAAAATTGTAAAGTTGGTTTACCGTTTAACAGAATTTGAGACCAAAGCGTTGACTGATAATCTTATCAAACCTCTTATGTGCAAATCTTTCAAATGAAAGTGAAATATCCTGAATTACACAGTCTCCTGTTTCAGGAGAGAAGTCCTGGTTAGTATTGTCTCAGACTGAAAAGCTTTTATTATTCTACAGTTAAACCTAACAACGCCTCAGAATGCAGTATATGCAGCTGCTCAGCATTGCAGTCGTCAGAGAGAACAAAGCAGCTTTAACAATCAATAACAGCTTAAGCAAAATGACTATAATACTGTTTCGTCAGTGCATTTTACAATTCCCGGCACTCCATGAAGAAATTTATGGATTGATAACAGTATCAAGACTAATGCTTAAGGTGACCTTTAATTTATCTTCTGACTTAGCAGGCAGCAGTTTCCCATGAGGCAGAGAGAGAGAGAGAGAGATGCGAGCCTTGATTTAATTTGCTGACATAATATTCACAGCCACTCAACAGTCACTTCGCTTCCAATCACCGCGCTGAATTACAATCACACCCTCCTGATTTCCGCACTCTCTCGATTACTGCTTTTGGAAACCTTTCCCCATGGTTGGTCATCATCTTAAAAAAAAACGGAATGAATGTTGGGATGTTGTTACTACGCTTTAACATGAATGATAGGCTTTCAGTGTGGTAGTTGTGAGAGAAGCGAATTGTAGATGTAAAAAATTATGAAAAAAATAAATAAAATGGCCACATAGCTTGAACTTTAGATCATTATTGGCAGCTACCTTACATTTTGTTTTTGTCCTGTTATTCAGGTACGACCCGCCACCCTCGAGACGGTGAGGTCCCCGGGGTGGATTACAACTTCCTGTCTTTGGAGGACTTCCTAGAACTTGAAGAGAGCGGCACGCTACTGGAAATAGGAACGTATGACGGTGAGGATGAGAACCATGAGGACAATGATGATACTCCACACTCCATGTGATAGCGCAGTTGTCCTGTTTCACTACAGACACAATGAGCGTATAGCAGCGATCAACATCCATTTTCCCGACATGCAGACCGGCCCTCTGAGACCCATGCACTCAGTTGATTCCGACTAGGCTGTGCATGATGGGTAGAGGGGGTTGGGTGGGTGCATCCAGGAGACAGCAGGTCACTCCACATCTGCCCCTCTCCCTCTGATTAGGACAGCGTTGTGCAGAGCTAAGTCTCATGCTGACAAAACCTGCGTGGGTGGATTTGTGCGTTTGTGCACACTGTGTGTTACACACGGCTAAGTCCAATTTGTGTGTGTGTGTGTGTGTGTGTGTGTGTGTGTGTGTGTGTGTGTGTGTGTGTGTGTGTGTGTGTGTGTGTGCTTGTATGCGTGCAGCCAGGAGAGAATGTTGCAACATTAATCTGCTTGGCACCGGTTCTGCTGTGTGTTGGCACGTTTCTCCCTTTCACGCAGACAATGTCAAATACCTGTCCGCAGGAGTGTGTGGACATCCATTCATAACTAACTCTGTATTTTTATGAATATTTTATTATATAGTAAAATCTTCAATTATATGTTAATACAAAGGTAATTTGCATAAATGTATTTCCTTCCCGATTTTGTTAAATACTTTGTAGCAAAATTTGTTTCATAGTAGCCAAGCCAATAGGGCATTGACAGAAAATTAGAGGCTGAATTCCAACTTTTATAGGAATGTTTTTTCATTTTCTGAAAATACGGTTATTGCTAATTGGTAAATGCTAGTCTGACTCTTTGCATACCAGCACCTCCAAAGTTAATTAATTAACACCTCATGGACATAGATTTGTTCACAATTCCCACTTGCCTCCAGTCTTAATCCTAAACTAAGATAATCGGCTGCTGCTAGTAGCCATAAAACGAACTGACATGAAAGTAGTATTGATCGTCTCATCTCAGTCACCAAAGCAAATTATATTACCCCATATTGTTTTGCCATGCAACCAAAGAAACAATAGTACAGATTAAACTTTGGACATAGCTGGGTTAGCTGTATCTAGTGCTCACGCTAATCTATAAGTGAACTGACTCCTGACTCTTGCTTCATATTGAACTGAAAGACATTCAAGTGGATATTGATATTCTCATGTAGGCCTAACTCTCTTATCAAACAATTCCTTAAATTTTCAATGTTGTGATTACATAGTATGCATTGGAACCATATAGGTTACCAGGATGTCTCTTTCTCTCATATTTACAAAGAATATTATATTTAATCTATATATAATCTTTCATACTATGCCAGGGAGAGAATAATAAATTATTTGTTTGTACCACTGACATAATCAGAAATAGCTGGGTCTTGTGAGCTGTTCCATTGTTTTTGTCCTGTATGGTCCAAACTATTTCAGCTCCTCACCCTCAAACACAAACTAGAACCATTTAGCGCTCCTAACAGCTGCTTATTTCTCAGATTTGTGGTTGCATAGTGATCCAGCTTTATGTCTTTTCCTCTCAACGGAAGATTAGGAGGTTTTCGTAGATCCTCTGCCTGTTTTTATCCTCGGCTTCCTCTCTTCTCTGTCTCGGATTCTCCTGCTCCGTTGTTCTGTATGTGTGTGTGTGTGTGTGTGTGTGTGTCTCTCTCTCTCTCTCTCTCTTTCTCTCTTTCCAGCATGCTAATGTCCTTCTTGTTTCCTAGGTAACTATTATGGGACCCCCAAGCCGCCAAGGCAGCCCATCATTGGGACAGTGATTCTCAGGGATGCAGGCTCCCAGCAGTCCACCCCAAAGCGCACCAAGTCCTACAATGACATGCAAAGCGTCCGAGTAGTGCCTGCTGACGACGACGATGACGACCAGGCCACGGAAATGAACAACAGTTTTACAGGTGAGGATGTTAACCGCAGCTCCCAAGCCTCTTTCCATTAGCTTAAGTTTTTTTCCCGTTTCTGCAGTTATCTTGTGCAGCCTTCTCCAGCTGTGTTTTTTGTCGAGTGGCTGCACATTTAAGGAGTTTCGGTGTATGTGTGTGCCTAAGATTAGGTATACAGAAGGCAGAGAGATAATGTGTGTATGTTTGTGATCCTCTCCTCTGTTGTACGGCGCTGTGTGTCTGGCGGTTACATCATGTCTTTGTGATGCTGATTCCTCCTCTGTGAGCCTCCAAACACTGCCACCTGCCTGTGAGGAGGGGGGAAGTGTAGCAGGAAGTAGATTACAGGCTACACTCACTTCTTCCTTTCCAACCTGCATCCTTTTAGTTGGCTTAGTTAAGGGGAGACTCAGCAAGTGAATAGGGTTATCATGTTAACTTATACATTTCACCATGAATAAATATGCACATTTGGCATTACGTTATCATGGGTGCATTTGTATCTTTTTAAAAACAAAGATCTAGATGTTGGATAAAGCCAGAGTTAAATACTATGTATATAAAGGTCTTAAACATGCATTTGCGTCATGTTTTTACAAACAAAATGTATCATAAATCAGAGGATTAACAACATATGAACAAATCGTTCTGTAATAACCTTCAGAAAAGTGCTAAGAATGATTATGAAAATGTGAGTTTCTGTAAGTGCTTTAGAAGTTGAAATTTATGGATCATAGTATTGAAAAAACTAATGTGAGATGATGGCTGTTAACAATTGTTGTAAAGGAGACATATACAGATGCAAACAGTCATGGTAGAGTAAAATAAACAGCTAAATGTACATTTTAGATTTTTTATTTATATTTTATTTTTTAGATCGTTTTCCATACCTTTGAGGTCTATCCTGTTTCTTGTTTTTGCAAGAGGTGGTGTGTGTTCTTTCTCCCTCTCTCGATGCGGTCAATCTATGCCCTCTCTGTGTCCCCCTGCCAAGCTGTTGAATTAGCATTTGATCAACCCTGAAAGGCCCACGGAAGGAGTGGAGAACATTGGGCCAGCACTGGGAACGAGTGGGCATGGGGGGTTGGGAGAGCTAACTAGCTTTAGGAGAAAAATGCTTATGGGTGGAGACCTAAAATGGAGGGGGGTGGGTTGGGTGGGGGGGTCAAAATGAGTTTTAGAAAGACCACTGCTGGAAGAATTAGCATATTCCTGGGGCCCTTCAGTACACTAGAAATGGGATATAGATAGGGGGGAGGGGAAGTTCTGGGAGTTTGATGTTTTTTTTAAGTTACATGATATGTGCTGAAGAGCATCCAGAGAGAGTGTGTTTGCTGTTTTTCATGTTACTGTCTTTGCATGCACAAGACATAAACTGTGTTTTTTTTTGTTTTGTTTTTGTTTTTCATTTTGTGTTGTGCTCGTTGTGTTACCCAGGATCCTTAGTGCGTAGTCTCTTCCCCTCTCCTTTGTTGTGCACAGGTAACCCTAATGAGCAGGACGAGAGCCGCGGCGGCATCCTCCGGCCGTACCCCGCACGTGACAATGCTCCACCCTTTGTTCTGAACAATGCGGCCACATCAGACAGCGGGCAGCAGACCCTCGCTGAACCGCAGGTCTCTCCGGAAGACCCGCTGGGGCCGCTGCCTGAAAACTGGGAGATGGCCTACACCGAGAGCGGAGAGCTTTACTTCATAGAGTATGTATCAACAACCTGCGACACTTCATACAGGTGTATCCGTTGCACAGCACACACTCTTTGCACTGCCTAAATCAGCATTTCTCACCTTAGCTCATGCCATAGTTTTGTGTTTTTCTGCATTTTACCTGCACTATTATTCCTTTTGTTCGTCCAGTGGCTTGTCTTCCCCAATGATTTGGTTTTTAGGCCTCTCCCCAGCCAACCTGCCCAGCCCCCTGGGTGCCACTGCTTTCCTGTTAATCCCTGCATGTCCCGATCTCTAAAGGAGATCACATCCTGATCACCTGACTACCTCCACCTCTCTGTCCTCTCTGCAGCACGGCAAAGGCACACCACCAGGACATGGATGTGTATTTTCAGAGCTTGTATGTTCATTTCTGCTATCACTGAATTATACTATGTTCTTGTTTGACAATAGAGGTAGAAGTCAGCAAGTTTAATATTTGTTTTCCCTGCCTGTGTTTTGCGCTGTTATTCCCATTTCTCTCTGCAGCACACGCCTGCTGTCCTTCTGTAAACTTGCTGACGCGGTTTACTTTCTAATTCTTATTGATGCATTCATGCGCCCCTGCTGTGCTTTTATATGTCGCCTTCACATGACACTGCAGTGAATTGCTCTGTCGTCTTGTTTGTTTCCCCCAGCCACAACACAAAGACCACATCATGGCTGGATCCTCGGTGTAGAGACAAAGGCCCCCGGCCTCTGGAAGAGTGTGACGACGATGGTAAGCTGCTACACATAATTTATAGAAGAACAGCGCACATTCACATTTCTGTGTAGTGGTTTGGTGCTTGAGGTCTCACACATACTGCTCCTCTTATGTAACTAGTGTTGACATTGTTAATTAATTAATGCATTTATAAAACATGTTTTACTACACCTTTGATCAGGTTTGATCAAAAGATATGTGAATGTGTGTCTTACAGTTGCCACATTGTGAATAGTTGATTTTTTTTTCTATTACAACTATTTTCACAAAGAAAACATTATTAAATGTGACAAATGATTCTCAAATAAACAAGAACATATTCAGTAAATTCCTCAATGAGCGTTGAGTTGTTCAGAATTCAAAACACTGATTGCTAAATTGCACCATCAAGTGGTGAAACATACAGTGGCACAATGCATTTCTCCACATTGCTCAGGTTTTTTGACATGTGTTATTCTGTTAATATCAGTCCTGAAACTAAGGTGTTTCCCTTTTTTCCTATTTGCCCTTTCTCTGGACTGTCACTTCATTCTTTATTTGCTCTTGATTCCTTCACCCCCTACTCACCTCTTCTCTGCTATCCATCCCCTTTTCTATTCTTCATTTTGTTTTCTTTGTTCCATCCTGCTTTCACCTTGGAGAAGAAGGGATACATACAGAAGAACAGGAGCCGGAACTAGGTAAGCTTTAGATTTTAAGACAAAAGTTATTCTCACTGTTTGTTGTTTACTGGTTGTGTGATGCATTTATCAATCTTCGAAAATGGATCATCTCTCTTAAATGCTGCTCTAAATGTGGTAGTATGACTTCTTCTGTTCACACTGTTTGAAATCCAAGCTTCTGTATTCTGTCAGCAGGCTGCGCTGGAGGGTTTTTCGAATCAGGATAAAAGACTTTTGCAAGCAATTAAATAAGCTTTTCACTATGATTGACGCTCTACAGTATAGTGCTATTGTAACACTTGTATTTTGTGCTCTGCCAGTATGCCACGAGCAGAGGGGTGACATGATACATGATTGTGCCAGCTGCGGATAGCAGTGGTGCATATCAACAGTTGTTGGTTGCAGTGTGACTTAAGGCCAGGACACACCGGCCCGATAATCGGCCATCGGACATGGTTGGAGGGTCTGGAGGGGGCGGGGACACAAATCTGTTTGGTGTGTTTGGTGACGTCGGCCGTCGTAGATGTCGTTGGGCTTCTTTTTAGCCGATTCAACATGTTCAATCGGCGTCGGGGTGTCTTTCAGTCGGAGCAATTTGATTGGTGGAGGGCTAGCGAATCAGTGAAGCCCGGAAGTGAGGCGGGTAGCACAAACAGCAGTATCGCATCGCTAGCCATTGTTTTAATTTGTTTCGTTCAGCGAGTACTCACATGCATCAACCCTTCTTGACTGCTCGACACCATGCTCGACACTCTCTGCTAAAAACGGTGCTCTTTATGGTCTAGAGCAGTGGTTCTCAATTATTTTCTGTCATGCCCCCCCTAGAGGACCGACATTTTTTCGCCCTCCACCATTTGAGAAGCACTGGTCTAGAGAGCTGTCCCATCATTTCCGGCTTCCGTTTTTTTTTGGGCCACAATACAGATTAGCGCCGCCTGCTGTTATGGAGACATTACGTCCCGCGCAAGCGCAGAGCGTACGGAAAGTTAGTAGTCGGCTCGGTGTGTTCTTGGCAATTTTTTGGCCACGACGGGCAGACTGGAGCCTCCTGAATCGGCAGACTCTATTTTCGGGCGACGGTCGGTAGTCGGACCGGTGTGTCCTGGCCTTTAAGAAGACCCCAAGCTTCATACAAGTTTCATACAAAGAAACTTAAAGGAAATAAGTCTGTAGTGGATTCTAGTCCACAGGGATAGACACAATGTTATGATTGTCATGGTATGTTATGACAATGAGTAGTTACATCATTGTCAAATATGATTTAAAGTGGCTACGAGGAACTTTTAAAACAGCATAATTTTTCCTCTGATAATCATAAATCACCTTTAACAGCAAATGAGACCATCAGTGCAAAGAAAGCAGTTTTTATATAGTTTTTATTAATGTAAAAATACTTCCGCTTTTGTCCAAAGGGGCCGCCAGCCGCCAAAGTTCCTCGTAGCCACTTTAAGTGTTTTTTGATGATATATTATTTAATTTCTTTCTCTGCTCTCCTGATGTCTTCTTCAAGAATTCATACTGGAGCCTCATTGTATCCTATAAATTCATCACATGAATAACTGTGAGATATATTCTATTGTATGGTGGATATGATGTTCACCATGGCTCTGCCTTCAATTCTAACATCCGTAGCCGTTCTGGAATTTGTGGATCATTACTTTTCCAAACAGTTTTTTACTTCTCATGGCTACTCACGTGAATAACACTCACATGTCTGAGATGAACAAAAACACATTTTGAACTATGTCATGCTGAGGGTAGGCCTATGCCAAGGACACTGGGACTGATGTATGTACTTGGAGTTGCTTCACAGACAGGCAAATGGCTCAGCTGCTGATCCTCGGCCCATTTGCTGTTAGCACAAACAATCCTACAGTGGAACCAGATTCCAGTCTCAAACGAGGCAGTGCATTTCTGGCTATGCCTCTATTATTGCTGGCTGCCCAGACAGTCTGTGATTATTGATTGTGAAATCCAGTCTCTTATAAAAGTGTTTACTGGACTTGGGAGAAGTCCGCACCACAGTAACACAAGGAGGTAATGTCTCTCTCTGTCTGAAATCAAATACAGTGAGGGGGAGAGGGACGGATATGCCAACATCTTAATGTGAATGTTTCAGTATGATAGCCCTCATCTGTCCGCCTATTCCCATGGAGTGCGGTTAGGCATGTGTGGAGGAGTGTTGAGCTGATTACTAAACTTTAATATCTGTTAAATTCTTCTGGTAGAAGAATTACAGGCAGACAAATTTGGATGTTGAGTTTAAAAAAAATCCAGCCGCCTGTGTTTGTGCGTTCCTGTTAATTTTGCACTCTGTATCTAGCGTAACTGTAGCATAGTGCTCCATGTCTGGAGTCGACCCAACCACACTCACTTATGTCAGAGTGTAGTGCTGTTATTCTGTGTTTAATTTTGTGTGCCCTCTGTATTTCAGAGCTACCTCCAGGATGGGAAAGGATAGAAGACCCAGTGTACGGCGTGTACTATGTAGAGTAAGTCATCGATGCTTCACCGTGCAAAGATATACACACATCCTTTTCTCTCGTTCAGTGTATCTGAGGATTTAAATGCATAGCAACACATTTCATGTGTTTACCTTTACTCTCTTGTTCTTTTTGTCTGTCTCAGTCATATAAATAGGAAGACCCAATATGAGAACCCGGTGTTGGAGGCGCGGCGTCGCAAAGTCCTGGAGCAGCAACAGCAGCAGCAGCCGCAGCCTCCAGAAGGTGAGCGGTATATTCGAGGTTCGTTTCCTGCCCTGGCACGGCACCATTTCTTTCTTTCTTCATGTCTGTTGGTGTCACGTCCTTCTAGTACGTCAAGTGCTCTCCGGGGTTTTGGCCAGACCGCTAATTCTCCCTTCAACTTCAACTCCCTTGTCAAGAAACAGCATTGTTATCCACAAAATGCTGGTTTTGATTAGGTTTTAACTAAAACAGAGCTGGCCCAAACCCTGGTGTCGTCTTTGGTGTTTAGTCTTTCATTTATGTGATTTTCAACATCATAAATGCTGTGTGTCATTTTGTATTTGATCATTTTATTTTCAAGGTGAGGAAGAGATTTTACATTAGCCCAGAGGTTTTCAAACTGTGTGTGAGGTGAGAGGGACAGGTTCTAAAAAACAACGGGAAAGTTTATTATATCAGTTTGGACTGTTGATTTTGCCTGTTCATCGTGGGAACTGTACTTATAAAGCTTAGTTTAGGCTTAGTCCGCAGAGAGACTTGCGGCAAATAAAAATAACATGAGTGGCGGAATTACTTTATATGAACCCTTTTTCCATGTTGCATTTTTTATATGTTTTGATAGTACTAAGGCTCAGGTTTTACCATCAAAATGTTTGGTTTTTATATTCCTGGAATACTGACACTCTCCTCTATCCATTTATAAACAGATGTGTGTCCTGTGTTGAAAACCTCTGGACAGACAGGCTCAGTTGTCCCGATTTTGACTGAGAAGGGGCCCAGAGTGTCAGACTTTAAAACACTGCTTTAAACTGCGATGATGAGATCAAATTTTTTTTTTTCAAATGACAACATTCACAGTATTCTCTTATATTTGCCAAAAAGCGCTAGCGCAGTAGAAGCCGATGTCATTGAGGATTCCATGACATTTGAGGCGTAAAAATGAATCAGGTGGCAAGTATCTACAGTTTGTGCCCTACAGCTCTGTGTCTGTGTTTTGGTGTAAACTTGTGTCAAGTGTTTATATGTATGTGGCATGTCAATACAGGTTTGTGTGGAGTGTGTTTTGATCCATGTGTGTGTGATTGTGTCCATGCAGAGTGGATAGAAGAACATTCCTCAGCAGCGGCCCCATTAGCAAACTACGCTCCGAATTACTCTGCACACCACTTGGAGACCTACAGGGACCCGCAGGTCCCACCAACTCTACCTCCCGGCCCTGGAGGAGCCAAACGTAAATCTTTATATTATTAGACACTGTGGATTTATTCATTACTACTGCTTAATTTTTTCAATCCAATCTGAGGGACAAAATAAACACTTTATCTACAAAACATTATTCAGGGATGTGAATGTAGAATATGTGAATGGACCCAAGGGTAAGAGTTGTTTTCTCTGGTGCTCTGCAGGAGGGAAGCTCTTCTTCACAAGAAACCCAGCAGAGCTTAAAGGAACATTCATAAACACAAAGCTGAAGAAGAGCCGTCGCGGCTTCGGCTTCACTGTTGTCGGCGGTGACGAGCCTGATGAGTTTCTACAGATTAAAAGTCTGGTGCTGGACGGGCCTGCAGCCGTGGATGGCAAGATGGAGACAGGTGCAGTACACATCCACCATTCACAGGGGGCACTGTTTTCATTCAACAACACACACATCTCACTGGCATTTTATTATATCATTCTAATTTTTCATTCTAATCAATGTGTTCCTCATGACTAAATGGCATTGACAGAGGGATTGCACATTGTAAAATAAAAAAAACATGCAGTAGTGGCAACATGTTCCTGTTAATTATAAACACTAAACCAGCACATAGTACTTGTTTGTCTTGTGAAGACAGGGTAGTGACTACTAAACCTATTTATTTGGTCAAACTGTACTGTTGTTTATCAAAAGGAAGCAAACAGTACCAGTTCATAGATGCTCATAGATGGCTTGAAGTACTACACCCCTGTTAGGTTGCAATTTCAGGCACTGTCATGTTCTTGTTTCATTTAATTAAATTATGGAATTGAATTGTGCCAATGGTGGTATCACTAACAGTAGATTTTTTTTTTACTTTGGTGCAGGTGACGTGATAGTCAGTGTGAATGACACCATTGTGCTGGGATACACCCACGCTCAGGTAGTGAAGATCTTCCAATCCATCCCCATCGGTTCCATGGTGGACCTGGCCTTATGCCGTGGCTACCCGCTGCCCTTCGACCCCGATGACCCCAACACCAGCCTGGTGACCTCAGTGGCCATCGTGGACAAGGAGCCTATCATCGTCAACGGACAGGAGCCCTTTGACTCGCCTAACAACCTGGTCGGACCCATCAATGGCATGAGGGAGCCGCGGCCGCACAGCCCCTCTGCTGATGCGGCCTCCAACGGCTCGCATGGCTATTCCAGCGATGTGGTCAACCTGGCCTCATCCATCGCCACCCAGCCCGAGCTCATCACCATCCACATGGAGAAGGGAGACAAGGGATTTGGCTTCACAATCGCCGACAGTCTGACGGGAGGCGGGCAGAGGGTGAAGCAGATAGTGGACTATCCACGCTGCCGTGGACTAAAGGAAGCGGATATTATCATGGAGGTCAACAAAAGAAATGTCCAGAATATGAGCCACAATCAGGTGGTGGACATGCTGAGCAAATGTCCCCGGGGCAGCGAGGTCACAATGCTGGTGCAAAGAGGTATGTATTGCCTCATGATGTTTAAAATGTGTGTGTGAATAAGCCGGAACTGGAGTTTTGACCTGAAAGGATGTGTTATTGAGCACACAAAAGGGATGCACTGTTGTCTGCTGGATCATTTGAATAGGTGGTACAGAGAGAAGAGTGACTTAATGAGAAGCCAGAGGAGAGAAGTGAGGAAGAGAGTGGGCGGGAGGTTGAAAATGCTCTGACTGGACGGGATGAAAGGAGGAGAGGCAGATGAATGTGGGAAGGAGTGAGAGGCGGGATGGAGGGTGGGGGGGCATCAGGTCAGGGAATCGTATGCAACGAATAAAGATGCTGCTGAGTTGGACTACAGAGACTTTATCTGTCTGCATGTTTGCTATTGTCATATGTTGCCTCATGAATATTGGGTAGTGTGACTGTTGTGTTTTCTGCACTCACTGGATGTCATTTATTTAAAATATACTACTGTACCTTGAATAAAGAAAGTGAGGCCAGATTAGAGCGTTGATGAATGATTGTTTCATTGATTCTGATTAGAAAATATTCAGTATTCAGGTGGCTTATACTAAATACCATTCTATAAAAATGTAATAGACCACTTCAAATGTTTGCATTGATTAACCAAAATGCTCTAAAAGAGAATATTTTCATTTAGAATGTGGAAGAAATATTGTAAGTAGTCTGTAGAATATAAATAGTCAAACCTGAGACACTAAACATTTGTCGGATGCTGCTTTTTCTGGATTCTTAGAAGGTTCACGGCTGTGCTGTGAGATTCATGCACTACATGTCTGGCCTATAATGACCTGAAGATAAATGTTTTTTTATTTGCAATGTCATAACAAAACTAATTGTTTGCCAGGGTGTAAAAATCTATGCTGACACTTACTGAATGACATTCGGGGTCCCTAGTTTGTGTCCAGTCCTTATTGTTGGTAAATTGAGGCCCACGCTCGTGGCTGACCCAGACCTCTATTAGTAGCAAGTTGGGGATATGCACCCCATATCAATTATGCCCTCTAATGAGATGACCTTGTGCACCGCTGCTTGAATAACGCTGCTGCTGTGTGTTAAATGTCAGCATCATTATGGGCCTGTGTGAGCGGGTCTTAAGACAGACAGAATGATACGGATGCAGGGCAGCATTCCTGATACCAGAGCTTAGAGAGAGCGAGAGAGAGAGAGAGAGAGAGGTAGAACAAGTATAAAATAAAGGAGAGGATAAGTGGAAAGGAGGCTACATGCAGTCACTGGGGTGGGCAAGGTGGCTGACAGCAGCATAGATGATCTCTGTTAGCTTTGATACCGGAGCTCAGGTGAGTGTGCTGGTGATGAGGGACAGAACCTACAAACACACACACTCAGGGGTCAGGAGAGGTCCATATTTAGATGAATTATTTCAATATTTGGACTGAGTGTTGCTTGAAATTTGAACTAAATGTGAAGAGTATAAATGCTTGTCCCAGCAAAATATTACTCTCATTTGACTAAAGAAGCTTAATGTCTCCAATGTTAAATGTCGTCTTAACACAAGCAGCTGTAGTCGTTAGTAATAAGAAACAGGATAACATTGATGCGACTTTATTTCAAATTCGAAACTCTAAGACCACAAACTAATGACTAATTGACAACAAAGGTTCTTCTTAAAAAAAACTTTGCGGAGATACATTTTCAAAACATAAAAATAACACAAATGGACGACTTGCGTTTATGGTGTGCCTCTGCTTTCATATCCGATTTTACATTTTCTAACTACAAATTCGGCACATTCATTACACAATCATGACTGCAACCATGATTGTAAGAAACCCACCTTGCACATTGTGACATGCCATTAACTTAGGCGATCATTGTTTGCCTTTAACAGAAAATTAATCAATAGTAACAAAAAGGTCTTTTTCAGGTAAGAATGCCAAACACTCACTGGTTCACCCCCTCTCAAAAGAAAAAAAATTGCTTATTTTTTCCTTTATTATTGTGGTTTTTAAAATTAATATATTTTTGCTTTTGCAATTTGATGATGGCAACCCGGGAAACTGGTTGGCATTTTTCACAGTTTTATGACATTTTCACCGCTAAACATTGGACTTGATGAATTCAAAATATGCATCACAGATTAGTCAACATTAAAAAATTCATTAGTTGCGGCGGTATTCGTTCATAATGGTTCCTGGGACTGAGATATGTGCTCGCCGGCTTTCTATCTGAGAATGATGCGGTGACCTTTTCAAGTGATCGCTAGCAGCGAGTGCATAATCATTCACAAACAAATATAATGGGAGCTAGTAGGAGCGAGGTAAGGCAGATAAGAAGAGAGAGTAGATTGAGAAATAGTAGGGCCAAGGATCATGTTTGGAGGAAGTGGAGGTGGAGGATTAGAGGAGGGAGAGTGATGTTTGCTGAGAGGCACTGGATGTTCAATGAGGGGATGGTATGAGAGGGGGATTGGTTTTGAGGAGCAGAAGGAGCGGGCAAAGGGCGGAGGAGAGGAGGAACACACTGGACTTCATCTAGAGGAGGAGAAACCTTAATCTGTACATCTGTGACTCATCAATCTGTGCCATCTGACTCTGAGTCAGCGATCATGTTTTTAGGAGAGGGCACAAAGCACAAGGTCAAACAAACAACAGGGATTGTCTTCTCTCAAAGATAACACTTATTTTGTAAAGGTTATATTGCAGTTTTGTTTTGTTTTGCAATTGATTACATTATGAAAATGAGAGTATGTTCGAATCTTTAAAAAAAAAAACTTGTACCATTGACAAAATTGAATAAAAAAAAACGGGGTAGAAAGATTAAGATGTCGGTATTATCAGATGTGCATGACAAAGAGAGATAAATATCTTTCCTAACACTACAAAAGTTGTAATACTGCAACAGTGTAGTTCAGCATTGCTCTAAACCAGGGGTGTCAAACTCATTTTGGTTCGAGGGCCACATACAGCCTCTCTGATCTCAGGTGGGCCGGACCAGTAAAATAATGGCAAAACAACTCCAAATCCCTAACTTTGTTTTTCAGTAATATGCTTTATCACTCAGCCTACATTTGTAACCTACATTATCATGGATCACAAGGGATCTCTGTAGCCCCCAGGAAAAGTCTTAGTAAAGGTTGCTGCTGGCCATGGGAACAGGAGGTGCGGCGCACAGCGCCGCACCAAAGATTTTGGGGGTGTTTTGCTCAAAGATGCCAATGTGCACTAATGAAATAAAAAGCTGTTTATTTGAATACACAAATACAACAGGCACTGACCTTACAGTTGTCCAATTTGGTTTGCTATATGTACAGGGACACATTTTGTGCAAACATGCAGACTGTACAAAATACAATTAAATAAAAGTGCAACTTCTACTGTTTTGATTTATTTTTAAATACAGAGGTTATTGGTTGTATTGGAATTCGTTTTTCCCAATTTAAAACATAAAAATAAAGCAGCATTGAAAATTAGGAAATAAATCTTTTAGGCCCACACTAGAATGCTCCTGCTCGTTTTGCGCACACAGAGCCGCAGACACACCGCGCTTGCTAGTACATTAATTGTTCAGCACTAAAAATAAAAATAGTTTTATTTTTTGGTTTTTACTTTGCCATAAAGCACTGGAGGAAACATTAATAGCGGTGAAGCAGGATTGCCATTTACCATTTCCCACGTTGCTAAAATGTGCTTTTTTATTTAGGCTGCCCCCTAGCGGCAGGAGTGAGCATTTCGGTTATTTCTTTAAAAATTCATAACTCCTCACAGGAATGGGCTAGAGACAATTTATGAAATTTATGCTCTACAGGTCCGGCCTGCGGGCCGTATGTTTGACACCCCTGCTCTAAACAGTGTCATAGTAGTGTGATGTGTGTCTTATCTCAGGCAGATACACAGTGAGTGCAGAAGCTTCATAAGTAAATATTGAATTGTGTTTTGTCAAATAGCATTATGTAGAAGGATGTAGTGAATTCTACATTACTTATGCGTTTCCTGTAATGTCAAGGGCAGAAACACATTTTGGTTTTGTGATGGCCCAACAAATGGTCTCTCTAGCTTGAATTCTGTAGTTTTTGAACACCTACAAGAGGAGAGAATGGCGATATGTTATTTATGCAGTGGAGAAATTTTAGAGAAAGAAGAGGCTTTTGTGGTAACGAAGGACGTAGCTGCCGAAAGAAAAGTTTATTTATTGCTAATTTCTACATCTTATAACACTGCACACATCCTGCCAGGTCTAATATTTGGAAATATATATATTGTTTTATTGCTCAGCCTTTCTTGACCATCGACTGACAGATGTGCTGTGGACCAAAATTTGTTAAGCAAGAGAAATGTGCAAGATACATTTTTAAACCATCCATTTTTTTGCAGTGCACTTGTACTCTGAGCAGTTGCCTGTCTATTAAAATTTATTATCATATTTTATAATCTTAGAAATTGTATTATTCAATACAAATGTAAAGACAACATCTGGTGTTTTCACACACAGGATCCTCCTCCAGAAAAAGGAGGCCAGGCCAGCTACTATGACTCCTCCATCTTGTCTTCCCATCTTTGTTGCCATGACAATCGTGTACAGCGCTCCTGTCCCCTGAGAGAGAAAGAGAGAGGGAGAGAAAGAGAGAGAAAAAGAAAGAGAAAGAATGAAAAGACAGAGAAAATATTTTTAAAATGTAGAGGAAAGGTAGAGGAATAAAATATGATGTTGACAAACGAGAGAGAGATAATTAAGACTGGATAAAGAGAGAGGACCACCAGATAATAGGACACAATCTTAGAAGCAGAACATGTAGCTGTATTTTCATGTTTTGCTCGACAAAAGAGAACATTACTCATGTTGTATGCCCTCTGACAATGTATATAGAAAACCTGGAGGAAGGGAGGACCATTCACTCGCTCTGTGTGTGGGCTCTGCATAGACCGCCCAAGGCCACAGCCTCCACAGCTTATTGAAACAGGAGGCACTGCAGGTTCAGTTTGAAAAGCTCAAGTTTTGTAAGTGCTGTTAGTCCAGGATAATGAAATGACACCCCCCCCCCCTCCCCCAGCTCTGTTTTTGCACGTGTGATTTCTCAATATTCCATCCCTTTGTGAGAAGTAATTGTCAATGCACTGAAGGTTGGGACAGCTGGAGAGAGCATTTTGTCAAGGCTAATAAGGACATGCAAAGGCCTGACCCACTCCTTTATCACCAGTGCACACCGATTGTTAGAGCAGAATTAGGTAGAGATCCTAACGCTTGTACGGCAGATTGATAATATAGATATGTCTTGTCGTGTTTACGCCCCCTGCCTTTGGAGTTGTTTGTAATTATGGGCTTACTTTACCGTCTGCTGTAAAAACAAATAAAAGAAGCTGCCTACCTCCACACTGCTGCTCAGAGTCAGTTCAGGTCACCAAACAACTTGTGGCGCTCCCTTTCGCTTTCAATGTGTTTACTTCCCCTCTCATTTGAATGATAAGCAACACAGTCTTACACATTTGTCTAGAAGGTTGCCTCGGTAGTAATGATAAAATGCCATTGTTGCATTCACGGTGATCATTTCGGAGTCGTTTAAATGGAGCAGTGTTCTGTTGTTGGGAACCGAGCAGAGCTTTCATGTCAATCAGCAGCTTCAGCAAAGTAAAAAAAAGTGTCTGTGCATTGCTGCATCTTTGGTTATGGTTGCGGGCTTTGCATTGGTAAATTCTTAACTTCTTGCATACCTACCTGCGATGGTAAACACGTATATGGCATGCACGCATTCGTAGTTTCTTCTACACCGTTGCGTGTGCAGGAACATGTGATTCCCATATTTCTTTCACCGAGTGTCAGATTCTCATGAATGTTACATTTGTCCGTATTTAATCAACTCTGGATCACACGAACCCATCAGCATCACAATGCCAAAGTTCAGCAGATTTAAAGATTGCATCATGCATAAAGGATGTGTTCACACCGTGCAGCATGTAAATCAGATGCTCCCGATGACACAATAGATGGATGTGGACATGCGGTCGAATTACGTAATTTCCTTGAATCTTTATTCCCCTTCAGTCCCATGTCCAGATTTAATAACCATATGGCCATAGCTAAATTCAATTTATATATGCTAATGCTTATTATGTTGACCTTGTTGCCAGTTTGAAGATTTTAAGAGGGGGTTTCAAAGTGAAGGGTTTTTCTAGGTCTACCACACTCTGTAATTTAGCGCTCCTGGGTCGTATAACTTGCTGTGGGAAAACTATTATTGACATCTGACCTTCTGATGGGTGTCCTTCCAGGGTCAGACATGCACACACAAACCTTCACAGGCATGCGGCACCTGAGATTTTGTACTTGCTCAAGTAAATGGCAACCTATAATCTAAAGGAGAGGGGGAGAAAAAGAGAGATATAGTGAGTGAGGGAGGGAGGGAGGGAGGGAAAATAGGGAGGATAAATTATGAATTGTGTGGAGAGAGGGGCTTTGCAGCAACAGAGAGTTTTAACATGTAATGATTTTTTGCCAATGCAGTAGGCTAAGATGGATGCTTGCATGTTATGGCATGTCTTAATGTCGATGGAATTCTTCCGTCGATGCCTCCAGTTGTTGTTTCTTTCTGTGTGAATGCTTGGTATCAGATGTATCAGATGAAAGAATATGATTTCATTGGTGTCTGTCAAAGAGATGACACTGTAATGGATCAAAGGTCTTGATCTAATGTAAATGTTGCGTGCTGCTGCTGTTCCCTCCTCATTAAAAAAAACTAGACCTCTACCACTGTACATAGAACTAGTGGATTGCCGTGGCAACAGCACCTCTTTGTCCCAATCCTGCCTCATGTCATTCATGCATTTATTTGTCTGTTTTGGTCTCTCAACATACTGTGCTGTAGTATTTCTGCATTGAGAGGGGCTTCAGGAAAGGACAAGAATTATCATGGAAAGTGTTGCATGCTCTCAATTCGTCTTGCCATTACGGTTAACAATCAGGTGGAGTCTGAATATGCTTTGTGTTAATATGTTGGGGGCAGGGCTAACCAACATGATGAATGAGTAGTTGGGTTGTGATGGGTGTGAACATAAACTGTCGTTTGGGACCGTGGACTATTCCCTACACTGGTATGCTGCGAATAGCCTCCCCTGACAGCTGGCTCTTAAGTATTAATATTTCATTAGCACAAATGAGATTGATCATCTTGGTGACTCTCTACACTGTGTTCACTGGTATATTAACAGAGAGAGGCAGGATGCACAGAAGAGGAGGAGGGGGAGGGAACAAGAGACAAAAAGGCAATGGGAGAAGATCTGCTTTTCAGTGTAAGCCTTGAGCAAAGCAGAGGAGAGGAGAGGAAACGGCGCTTTAGTCACTCAGAGGAGGCACATACTGTAGTAAGACAGAGAGCTCAGGCTTTGCTTTGATATGATGCTCGGCTGCTGAGCTCCTTCTCAGTGGGTAATATTTGAGATTCTATTGAGAGCCCCGCGTTGGAAACAGCTGGCAAGCACACACCAAGGAAGGGTGTGTGTGTGTGTGTGTGTGTTTGTGGCTGCTTGTGGGGACCTGTAGCTTTTGACCAGCAGTCCACAGCTGGCTGCTGCAGCATAAAGTCAGCCTACCTAATGCAGATAGATCAGTTGCTCCTCTCCTAATAGCACGGGGTGAGAGCGCCGGGTGGAGCGCGATACGGCACAGGGGGAGGAGATCACTAGGATTAGCGAGCAGCCTAGCGCAGTGTGTTGCTCAGAGAGAGAGAGAGAGAGAGAGAGAGAAAGCAACAGACAAGAGGAGGAGAAGAAGGAGGAGGAGAGAGAGCCGGGCCAGTTGCGCTCTGCTCTGCAGCAGGAACCTGGGTCCATTCTGCCGTTCTGGGGAGTTTTTGATCTGAGGGTAGACAGCACAGCAGGTCATTAATGCTCTCTCTGTCTCTGTGCCGATGTTTTGCAGGAGTGGTGCCAGCCAAGAGGAGCCCAAAGCTGGTGGTGAGTACTATGATCTTCAGCTCTCTTTTGTGTTTGTTTGTGTGTGTGTGTGTTTGTGTGTTTGTGTGTTTGTGTGTGTGTGTGTGTGTGTGTGTGTGTGTGTGTGTGTGTGTGTGTGTGTGTGTGTGTGTTGAGTGACAGGACTTTTGTTGCTTCTTTCTTTCATTGTTTTCCTCCTCTTGCTTTCCTTTTCTATGTGCTGTCATTCCTCTTTGTTTGATATCCTCTTTATTTCTCCCCACATCCCTCTCTACTCACCTTTACTCCTGCCCCCTGCCACCCTGTGACTGATTGGGCATAGCCTTGGCAAATCAGTGACCAGCTGTTGGGGAGGGCTGAGGGGAAGATGGGAGAGAATGCATGAAGCAAAGGCAGGATAAAGGGATGTGTAGGAGGGAGGGGAAGTGTGGAGATGGCTTGTCCCTCAACAGTGAATCACTATAATAGCCCACAGGTACAGAGGACATGCTGAGGCTAACGGACAGGGAGAAATGGGGGCAGTGACGACAGAGTGAGTTGGAAACAAAGCAAAGGGAGATTGGGGAAGCTGGAGGAGAGATTTCAACAGATTGCGATGGGAGACGAGAGGCTGGGAATACCACTTGTTTCCGTGAGCAACGCTAGAGTCTCTTAAGGGACAGTGCAGTTATTCAGGAGTTTAAAAAAGCAAACGCCTCCTCATTTTTACGACTTATCTCAACCTGATAAAAAAATCGATATCAGCTCAGAGGGAGATGCCGGCGCGGCTTTGAATTACTGTCACCCTAATTTACCCCTGGAGTGTTGTAGTAGAAGGACGTCTCCTCCGGACACACTCAATCAAGGTCAGTGGTGGGTTCAATTCCAACCACTTGAGTGGAAAAAAGCTTGTCCAATGTCTTTTGGTCGACACTTAAAGCAAAGGCATCCCCTCAGCTGGCTATCTATTAGAATTTTGATTATTTTGAAATTATATCAGTCAGGGGCTCTTTACCTATTCAGGTTGCACAGAGCAGGGGTGATTGCTGTAAGGGGGTCGAGTGGGACCAATAGTGGCACCGCCTGACTGTCACTTTGGATAAGCTTTCCAGTGAGGAAAAGCCAGTATCACCCCGTATGTGTTGTGTCAGTGAAATGCCATGCTGCATGCGACTTCCTGTCAGCCCAGAACAACCATTTTGCCTCCAGTTCCGAGTCTAAATATTTGCTCCCAGTAAACCCCCATATGCAAGAGCGACTGTGCTGTCTCTACCAATTAAGCAAGTCTCATGTGATCAAACGAGAAGCCAAATTTGCAAGGCTGTTATTGTCACAAGGAGGCGTTGACCCTTCATCTTGTACAGTGTGATAAATGAAGGACTGGGACACTGGGCCATGACTTCTCGTGACACTTGTTTATTATTTATATCAGATTTGTATCAAGTATTAAAAAAATAATATTGCCATTTCTTCGCTGTCAGTCAGTAATTACATTTTCTCAGTAAGGCTCATTTTTCATAAAGCTGTTAAGTGTTTTGTAATCTGCTGCATCTGCAAATAATAACATGGTAATAATATGTACATTCTCTGGTTGTAGAAAACCATGAGATGCCTAGCAGCATAATAACTGGCTGTAGATACCATAGTACTCTACGTATTGTCTCAAATGAATGTTCAATACTAAATTCCCGTGTTATAACTACAACGCACAGGGCTTTGTCGGTAGTCGTGTTTTTGGTTAAGATGACACAATGAAAAAGACTATGGTATGTATTGTATTGACCATCAGAGCATTTTGGGTTGTTAAGCAAGGTTCAGTCTGAACACAACCTGCATCTCAAATTAAACACACAATGCAGAAACAAGTTACTTAAGGGGATTTCAGTTACCTGAGTAGCAACAAAATACTCATCAGGATTATTCTCAGTAGATTTTAAAATTTCCTTTCATGCCAAATTTCTTCCCCCCTGTTGTTTCAGCTGAGACCAAACTTTATACTATGCATATATTTCCATTGGCAGGACCCCTCTGTAAGAAACCAAAGAATCATGAGATTCATAAAAAGCAATATCTCTGTTCATTAACATGTCCTCACATTTCAATCTGTCATTGTTTCGCAACCATGGAAACCAAGCCATTTCTCCCCACACTCCAGAAGACCATTTTAAGTGAGATATCTTCTACTGCAATGTCTAAAAAAGATGACCTTGGGTGCTTTTTCTCTCTCTTTGTCCTCCGTCCACACTTTTCACACATCTCGCCCCCCTCCTCCTATTTCTCGCCCTGAACACTGACTCACTTATCACTCTCTTTTATTTTCTCCTCGCTCTGCCCTCTCCCTCTATCTCCTGCTTACATCCACACCCATGCCTTTTACACACACACACACACACACACACATACACAGACACACACACACACACACGCGCGCATACACACAACCCACAACCACACGTTTACCTTTCTTCTCTTTTTTTCTCTGTCCACCCAGCACCAGCTAGAGAGGAAAGACAGCCAGAGCAGCTCCCAGCACAGTGTGTGCAGCCATCGCAGCACCCACACCGATTCTCCCGGCCACCCACACTCTGTCATGCCCAGTGAGGCTGTGGCTCCCACTCCCGCTGCCCCCACCCAGCCGCTGCCAGGCCTGCCCCCTCAGGACCCTACAGATGGCACCCTCACCCTGCAGAAGAAGCCAGACCCCTTTAAGATCTGGGCACAGTCAAGGAGCATGTACGAGAGCCGACGTGAGTAGAATTTCCTTTCTGAACTTGTTTTTTTGTTGTTGTTGAGGAATTTGAGAGTTTTGCTGGCTTTATACTGTAGAAGGTTTGAACTTTGTCAGACAGTCAGTAAGTGATGTAACAGCCCAGTTACCAGGCTGAATAGCTTCATATTTCACATGGGCTGCATAACATTTTGTATTGATCTTCTCATCTAATTTCAAGCGGATACTTATTTTTTCCCCAAAATGATGACATGTGCCTTTTTTAAGTAATCCTGTGCATTTCCTGTTTTTACCTTTTTTTGTAAAAAAAATTCCTTTCCTACCTTCTGTGAGCACAGTAAGTGCTTTATAAAGAGGTCAGGGAAAACAAGACTGCATTTTTTAAATTGTGGAGAAGTTGCATAAGCATTATTGAGCTGAGAATACTGTGTGATAACAATCGTGCTAAACAATCGTGTGCTTACTGCTTACAACTGAGTCACAACTGATCCTAAGACAAAAGGTACCTTCAAGAGAGAAGTGTCCTTGAAAACACAGACAAGCTTGCTGATGTGTGTGTGCGTGTGTGTGTGTGTGTGTGTGTGTGTGTGCGTGTGTGCGTGTGTGTGTGTGTGTGTGTGCGCGTGTGTGTGTGTAGGTGTGTGTGTGTGTGTGTGTGTCAGTCGTACGCACATTGTTTTTCCACTTCTCTTGACCTAAAAGGACCTGAAAGGTAAAAAAAGAAAAGCAACAAAGAACAGCATCTATGTGTGTGCACACTTCACCAACACATCACTATCAGTGGCCACACAGCTTGTTAAGCATGCTGTTTAGTGACCGGAGAGAATCAAACACCCTAAAACTTGAACACCAGAAGTAGGCAGCCTCTCTGTGACACTCCATAATATCATTTGCAGTCAGAGACTATTCTTGCATTATTCATGGTGGAAAACTGTAAGGGTGTCAAACCACTTATTTTCTGTTTCTAATAGAAGAGTCTGTGAGAAGAAAGCGGAAGGATCCTCCGAAACAAAGGGGTTTGGTCACTTGTTCTGGCTGAATAAAATCTTTCAGACTCCCTGCACTTGAACTGCTGCTGATATTTGAAGGGAGGATAGGTGTGCGAATGCTGTGAAGTACACCTTTGTGACGTTTAAAGATCTCTGTGATTGTGGAGGAGCGATGTGTACGGCGGGTCTGCTGTGTTGACTTGTCGCACATTAGGATGGTTGCTAGTCAGATGTGGGCATGCCGTGCATTGCAGTGTTGCTTAATAATCATTGCCGCCTGTAGAATCTAGGACTGCTGCTGATTAAATATTAACTGAGCCCGCAGAGGGCTGCTTTAAGCTGCGGCTGATTGGTATATCTGTTTGATAACCCCTGAAGGAGCTGCAGCCCCTCTCTGAGTCATTTGGGGAGGAGGGGAGACACAATGAGGAAAGGAAGGGAGAAGGAATGACAAAGAATGACAAAGAGGAGCAGATTCCCTGTCTGTTTTTTTTATTTCATGCACAGGCTGCCACATACAAGTGCACACTCTTGAATTTGGGTTTCCATGCATTCATAGATGTGGAACAGCAATATTTCAGTCTCGATAAAGCATGTCTGTAAAGTGAGCTTTTGGGAATTTTGCTTCGCTCAATATTTTATGCAACTTGTTACTTGATGTGGCAGTCTGCCATACCTCCTACTGTTAGTTTACAGTGCTTTCATCGCTCCTCTAAAGACCCGGGTCAGCCCAGGGTTAATTACAAGTCGCAGCAGTTTAATTCACAACAAGCAAGTTATCGAGGGAACTTGAGAGCTGAGGCTCTTGGGTTCACAGCAGGTAGTGAACGAACAAATGGCCCGCGCCTCCTGTGCGGTGTAGCCCTGTGGGTTGAACAGATTGACACCAAATTGCCTGTGTCCTCCTCCACAGTCTGCTCTGTCCAAGGCGAGATGCAAATGTGCAGGGAGTTGTTAGTGTTTGTGTGTGTGTGTGTGTTAGATGGAAAGCAGGAGAGAAGTAAACAAAAGTGTCCCCCCCACCCCCTCCCAGACTGTCTGCTCTCAGGACAGAGGGCAAGTCAGGGAAACCTGTCTTAGTAATGACAGAAATGTATTTAGTACGAATCCACGTCTATTAAGAAAGGTTTGGTTATAAAGGGGTGCTTATAATGGCGATCGCCATTGAGTAACGTTTCAAATCATGAACATTTGAAGCCTAGTTTGTGGTCTTAGTGCAGAACAAGGAGCCAATCTGCTCAACTAGGCAGAGCTGAGCAGCTGTGTTACACAACTTGACGTGGATGTGTTGTTGATTAGAGCAACACGTATTCAGTGATCAGCCATCAGTTGACGCTGTGCTGAGCCTGCAGGTCTTTGGTCGATTTGCTAGTCGATTTCAACATTGTCATCGTTTCTCTTGTGTATTTCAGTGCCAGATTCCCAGGAACAGGACATTTTCCTCTGGCGGAAGGACACAGGCTTCGGCTTCCGTATACTTGGAGGAAACGAACCCGGGGAGCCAGTAAGTATCCATCCACCTTTGAATCCTATAAATAGCTTATCCCACTAGCTTAAACATTTCAAGACTAATCTACACCTATACAGTGACTAATCTACACCTATACACCCCGTACATTCCAATGCTGCTCATTCTAATTATCTGAATGCTTTGCTCTTTTTCTTATTATGCTTCCCAGATCTATAAGAGGTTCTGTTTTGATAGTTTTCTCCATCTTTTCTTTTCCTTGGGCTTTTCTGCCTTTAAACCGGGGTAGAAGAGAGTCCTAACGCATTTAATTTAATCCAGTTTTTAATGACTCTTCTTAAGTACAGTGTCATAATTATAAAGCCACTGCATTCACGTCGCTCTGTTGAGAGACTAGACAATGAACTACAGCATTGTGTAACAAAAGTCAATAATCCGTAACATCATGCATTGTGTGTGTGCTTGCCTTTTTCCCAGATCTACATAGGGCACATAGTGAAGTACGGGGCAGCAGATGAGGACGGGCGCCTGCGGTCGGGCGATGAGCTCATCTGTGTGGATGGCACGGCGGTGGTGGGCAAGTCTCACCAGCTGGTGGTGCAGCTGATGCAGCAGGCGGCTAAACAGGGCCACGTCAACCTCACCGTCAGACGCAAGACAACCGGATACGGAGGTGATGAGGGCTCTATGTAGCCCTTGTGCATCTATGTGTTCTCATACATGTGTCACATTCATGTTATATAAACAGAATGGACACTGTTTTACTCTTTGGTGACCTTAGGCAGAACATCTTTACCTTCAATAAGGTTTCCTCAAATGAACAATCAAATCTAAAGTTAAAGGTGGAGTCAGTGATTCCGGAGAACGCTTGTCAAAATCACTTTTTTTTGTCAAAATCAGTTTCTATCTGTTCACGATCCGCTACCAGTCTGTACTGTGTGCACGCAAAAAATCCAGTGT
This sequence comes from Hyperoplus lanceolatus, assembly GCA_026929865.2. Taxonomy (NCBI): domain Eukaryota; kingdom Metazoa; phylum Chordata; class Actinopteri; order Uranoscopiformes; family Ammodytidae; genus Hyperoplus; species Hyperoplus lanceolatus. The sequence continues at coordinate 15,676,986 of CM049404.1, read as the reverse complement.
TAATATACAGCCTAGTACTTGTTAAAAGGGCATGTAAACAAAGGGTATGTAAACAAAAGTGTCCCACTGTAGATAGCAACATGCCTGTTTACACAGCCTAGGCTGTGTATTAAAACTGATATTTTTTTTAGGGGCACATATAGTAGCTGATCGTGAGGAGAATTCTCCGGTTTCGACATTAACATTGATTTCGACAACAAGCATTCTCCAGAATCGTTGTCTCCACCTTTAAAAAAACATTCCAAAGTAATGCCCCTCTAACCAGTTTGTTCTCTGTTCCTTCTCGTCCCCAAGTGTCGAAAGGGGAAGGTGAAATTCCCCCGTCGCCGGCCTCCTCCCACCACAGCAGCACCCAGGCCCCCAGCCTGACGGAGGGCAAGCGGACGCCCCAGGGCAGCCAGAACTCTCTCAACACAGTCAGCTCCGGCAGCGGCTCTACCAGCGGCATAGGGAGCGGCGGTGGAGGTGGCAGCGGGAGCGCAGTGGTGCCTGCCTCCCTGCAGCCCTACGATGTGGAGATCATGCGTGGAGAAAACGAGGGCTTCGGTTTCGTCATTGTGTCATCCGTTTCAAGGCCGGACTCCGGCACCACATTTGGTAAGTGAGGCAGACTTGAGCGGGAGACATAATTCAGATTGACAGGGGACTTACATTCAGTTTCACACAATCATTCATTTTGTTTATCATAGGCTGACTCTTAAACTCTTTGCCTTCAACGTGGTTGATTTAAGATTTTAATCCGACGCAACAGTTACAAACTGCCATCTTTATTAATAATATAAGGCAAGGAAAATATTGAAGGATTCCTCTTGTGAAAATGTAATGTAAATATTTTTAATTATATTATATTTAAAAAATAAATATTCTCATGCAATGCTTTTCAGGCCCTTTGGAGCCCTGTGTACCACCATTTGACCCAAAAGAAACAAAAGCCTAAGATTTGGTTCTCCTATGAATACCTCCAGCAAAGAAAAATGTCCACAATGTAAAATGACAGACACCATCTTCTTGCAGTGTTAAAATATATTTTTTACAGTTACTCCTCATTGAGTTTTTTCCTCTTTATGAATAGTAGGTGAGTAGTGTTTTGACGTATGTGCCCTTAATGCCACAAATGGAGGTCACAAACCTACTATCATGAGCTTAGGGATAAAGAAATCTCTTGATGTGTTGAGTGCACTCCCTCCTTTCAGGATCAGGCTGGCTGCAGCGCTATCATAAAACATCATCATCACAGATTCATGCCCTCACCGATTCATTCAGCATGTAATTGAAATATACTCAGCACACTCCATAGCTGTCTATACCATTTACATATGACAGCAAAACAGCTAAATTGCATGTAATAAAGTAGCTTAGGCCTTGATGAGGAATTGTAGATGTCCTCCTTGAACAAATGTGGCATTAACCTTCGAGTGATGAATTTCCAACATCAATGTCATGCCAAGGTCCATTGTATAGTTAGCCATTATGATGATGTACTGCAGTGTGTCACAGAAAAAAAAACTATAAGAATGGATGAGACGTTAGCCACACTGACTGCCCATGGACGATTTCATTGATCCCATGGGCTAATGGTGTTGCTATGCAAAATGCAACGGCAAGAATTACTTTGTTATTTATAGTGACACCAGTGATAGTTCTAGTCAACAACCGTGTCTAAATGTCTAAGTCTTTTGAGGTTTCCGTTTTTTTCGCTGCATTCCCCTGCTCTGCTACATCACTGTTCCTCCTGGGACCATGAGATGAATGAACTTTGTGCTTTCATGTGTTGAATTGAGACCGTGCTGTTGTAGCATCTTGCACTCACTCACTCTCCTAATGGATTCCAACCGTGTGGGACATGAGCTGAAACTTGACAGAGGAATGTGTATTACTAAAAAAAAGGAAAAAATAATACATTGCTCCGAGGATTCTTCCAGGAGTAGTACATGTTTTTCAGTCCCTTGAAGAACAAAGCACAGTCAGCTGATTCAATCACCACCATACATCATGGCTATACGTAAACCATTTTGATCCAGTCCAGGGGAGCGCCCATCACCCCCTTTCTCATCCTCACCTACCGTGACGTGAGGATTGGTGTTGTGCTCACCAGATTGGGTATTAAATCCTGGGTACTTGCCAAACGCTGTGATGTCCCACTTGTCATTATTTAGATAGCACGACAGCCATACAAGTGTATTTTTCAATCACGACAGAGGGAGGGTTTAGCTGCTAAAGTCAGGTGATGTAATAAATATGTATGTGGCAGAAATAATGGATGGAGGAGGGTGGGGCAAAGGGAGGAGCAGCGATGAGGGAGTGAGATGGAGGAAGGGTGAGGAGAACTGGACTTCCCCAGGGTCTCTTCAGAGCTCCTGTGTAAACAAGATGTGCAGTACTGAGCACTATCACTCGCAGTGCTTGCATTAACCATGTGGCTAGCACCAGACCCTATGCTATACAGGCTCCACATCTCACCTCAAAAGACACGCCCAAATTACCCAAACATCTTGCACTCCACTGCAGCAATGATTGTATGCTCATGGATCCCTGGTAGGGAGGAGAGGGCATGATGCTATAACCAGCCTATCGATAGGCTGTCAAGCGTTGGCCACTCTTGGCCCTAAACCAGTGGCAAATGATTCAGAGTCTATTGATTTAAAACTTCAAACCCACCCCCTCTTTCTGACGCATCTACTGTAGTATTCTGCATGTGTACTGATATCAATAACTTGGGACGCACAACTTAATGTTTTTTTCTATGGGTGAATTGTGAGAATTGGTGATTTGGATAATTAACCTCTCTTCACGTCTCTTTCTCCCTTTTTTCTTTCCATCTTTTCCTTCTTATTTAATCACTAACTAACAAACAAACAAACACACACACAAACATGTGTTAACACAAAAGCTGGGAATGCTTGTGTGGCCATGCCCCACAAAATAGGACGCATCATCGAGGGGAGCCCGGCTGACCGCTGTGGGAAGTTGAAAGTAGGGGACCGAATATTGTCTGTAAACTGCTGCTCCATCACCAACAAGTCTCACTCGGACATCGTCAACCTGATCAAGGAAGCCGGGAACACAGTGTCGCTCAGGATCATCCCAGGTGATGGTAAGACTTTTGGCTTCCAGGCTCACGTTTCATAATGCAACATGGTGTGACTTATTCATGTTTGTGGTGGAATGGAAAGGGCAAGAGCACTTTTCATCAGGGTAGGAACCCTGGTATCTCAGAGTGAGCTACTGAGGAGGAGTACGGTGAAGTTGCCCTCTTAGACAGTTCTTATTTTTTCTCTAGTGTTTTTTTCCCTGCGCCGAATATCGCTTATTTGCATATTATTTTGTCAGTTAAATGAAGTTTAATGAAGTTCTTCCTGTTGGTGTTAATCTGGCCAGTTTAGCTAAGGAAAGGAAGTAGATCCCGCCATAAGTGCATAGTATTGCGGCACAAACAGTTTGTGACCACATAACCTTCACATTTTTGGTAAAATAGGTAAGGTACCTAGGTTTGTTTGTTTCTGTCTGAGCCACTAGACAACCAACAAAAAAACAGCGTGGAGCTCTATTTTAATACTGACCATAGAGAAAGAAAATGAAGGGATTAGAGGTGAGATAGGTGGGATCACCTGCTAATAATGCAATGTTTCCTAGTAGAAAACATGACATGGCCTTGTGATATCGGTATGTTGGCATTTATTGATACACCATATTCTTATTTCCAATTAGAGGAATGGCCTGCTAAACACAGACAGGAGGCAAGAACACTGCAGTTTCCACTGACATGGCCAGTGTTAATGGAAACTGCAGTCTTCTTGCCGATGATCAAAATGAATTGGAGAAAGGCAAGAAAAAGACAATTGTCTTCTGTTATTCCTACGTGCAGCTTGGGCCTGTGTTATCCATGAGCAAATGGCAACATCTCAGGCAGTTAGCATTAGGCTGAATAGAGAAGCGTCTTTTTTTTTTTTCTTTTTTTTTTTATAAGTAGCTTTTTTTTCATTTGATTTTCCTATGTTTCTTTCCAGAATCTTCCAATGCTTCTCTGCTGACTAATGCTGAGAAGATAGCTACCATCACCACCACACATACACCTCAACAGTCCACAGAGTTACGGTAAGTGTTTTTTAAATATGAATAAATGCAACTGTATTTCTATAATATATTGTTTAATATAGCACACAATGTATATTCATATGGGATTTATTTTTTAAAGGAATAACGCAAAATCAAAAGGAGCCCCTCCTCCTCCACCCACACAAAGTCAGACACAGGTAAGAATAAATGATTTCATTTAATAGTTCTTTCTTGTCTTGGTTTTACATCGATACTTCAATTACCTACTAACTGATACAGTATAATAATACGCTGCAATAAACAGAGAGAAAAAAAAGCTACAATCATTAGTTAATACAAAGCTTTTTCTATTTGAGTTGACAAACAATGGCGCACATGTTCAGACAGCCTATTCTGTAAGGCATTCACAGTGTTTGTTCATATAAGTAGCAAGAGAAATAGTGAAGTAAAGAACGGAATAAGAGAACAGTTCAGTTATGGCCAATCATGCCCTGAAGTGGGTGTGAATGTAGGATTGCTCCCCCGAAAGTTCTGAAATCAGAAAGGATTGGGGGTAGGGAACTTCTGAAGCTATTCAACCACCCGGCAAGAGGTTCTGGTAGAGCATACTGGCATTCTAAACTTCAAGGATTGCTAACATTTGCATACCTACTTACTTAACATTCATGCAGGGACAGCCACACTTGCACACTCTGACACAAGAGTGCTGGGGACGACTGAGATGAGATAACCCGAACAGAAAAGGGCCATAAATCAACAAACAAAAAAAATGTATTATATGTTTATTATTATTCCTAAACTCAGTTAAAGGTGAAGTAAGCAGTTTATTTATATTAATATAAGTGTTAAATCGTTTTTTATTCATACATTAATCACTTACACGATGTGCGCATTTCATAAAGCCAATCTCTTAGTCAGCTGCTCTGCATGTACTAAGCAATTCAACTTTATGTAGTATCCCGAAATTGTATCCAATCACAAGAGAGCACGCTACAAACCGACACCCGTCCGCACCCATCTCACTCATGGTCTCACTGCCAGTGCACGCCAGAGCGACACATGGGTGAATGTTTATGCGCCTACAATGGCGGAGCAGGTAAAAATCCTTCCCAATGTCTGTTTTGATGGTTTTTATCATGTTTCATCACACTTATGGATCTGAGATGATGCTAGATAACTTGCTGCTCGAAGACCGCAGTGCATTAATGTGGTGACGTAGGGACGAGCGAGGGGACTGCTAACTGCAGTAACTGACAGGAAGTTAGCTAAAAGAACCATTCCGCTTACAGCTCCTTTAAGAAAAAAAAATATATATGTTGGGATGTCATATCCTCAATTGTATCTCTATTTTTCTATTAAATCCAGATATCTCACAGAGATTATGCCTGACTGTTTTACTTTATCTGGAAAAATCACACGTATACAGTACCCAGACCCAGATAAACTAAGTGCATGTCATTAGAAGGTTTTCCACACATTGACCTTTTAAGTTGAGGTACAGTATCTGCAAAACTGACATTCAGGTGAGTGGCTTGATTATGATAAAAGCTTTGGAGCTGCCTGGGAGTGCAAGAGAAAATGATTTTGTGATAGAGACTATACTTCTATTGGGAGGGAATTTTTGATGAGTATGTCAAGTTTGGGGTCATTCCCTTTTGCTACCCTTTTTTTTAGTTATAGGCACCCTGATCACAGGCTGCTATTTCCATTCATTATTCATACATTGTACGGTTTTGCACTGACATTTTGGGAGTGTTCATGGGATGTGTCTTGACTATTCCTGAAATTTCACCTCACCTCTTGACTCCCTTATTATGCACCATGGATTAGTCAATCCTGCTTTCCAGTCTCAGAATGAGTTTGATGCAGTTGCTCCAATTCAAAGATATTTAAAATAGAAAGAAGCGTAAAGAGAATATGTGCTTAATGCCACAAGGTTTAGCCTAACAATACAAATCTAACAATAGTAATATAAGAATAAAAAGTAAATAAGTATGGACATTATACAGTACTACAATATGTACAGAAATGTTAATACTGGAAATAACTTTCACTTTATCTCTGCTTTCCTGTCTCATAGGATGCAGAGTTCTACTCGGTGGACCTGGAGCGGGACAGTAAGGGTTTCGGCTTCAGCCTGAGAGGAGGACGGGAGTACAGCATGGACCTGTACGTGTTGAGACTAGCGGAGGACGGAGCTGCTGTCAGATGTGGCAAGATGAGGGTATGGGAGCATTACAAGCTGAATTTGTGACTACTTCGGAGAGTTTATTTATTATATTTAAGCTTTTTTTCTCTCTCCTATACATCTTTGCATGCTACATCCCCTCTTTGAAAACTATTGATGAAACACTATAACATCAGCCTGCTCTGACAGCAAACATGGCCTCTTTGTCTTAGGTGGGAGATGAGATCCTGGAGATTAATGGTGAAAGCACAAAGAACATGAAGCACTCGCGTGCCATTGAACTGATCAAGAACGGCGGCAGGAGGGCTCGGCTCGTTCTCAAACGTGGGGATGGATCTGTACCTGAATATGGTAGGTAGACAGGTTGCAATGTTGTTGGGTGTTTTTCTTGTTTTCCTTTACATACAACTGCTAATGCCAGCACTGAAATTTGACATTGTTCCAGCTGTGCACACTGCAGACTAAAATAAAGCTTCTGTTCTGCTTAGTGCTCCACAGTGACATTTTTCATTATTATATTATACATACATTGTTCTATTTTTTAGAAATAGATTTTCATGAATTTTATTACTGCAAATTTTAAAATTTTTTTTAAGAAAGACACTTTCTGATTCAAACAACCTGTCACGGTTTCAGCAAGAGTGAGCTGTCAAATAGTATTGATCAAAGGAAGATTGGTTGCCACAAAAGGCTGTTCAGTGATTTATACTTCATAGGAGCTGTAGATGAAAACAGATGTTTTTCAACCCCCCGTGAGTGATATGTTCTGCTGGTGAACTACTCCTCTCACAGTCATATGGTTGTACTTTTCTGCATTCTGTTCCTGTTTATATGGGGTTTCATTTGTCTTGCACTTTTCCTCCCTCTCAGATGGTTTATTGATACTGTATGAAGTGTAATATTTTCTTGTCTTTCACAAAATACCCTTCTCTATATTAAGATGCACTGTGAAACAGCATCTTGTCTGTTTTATTTGTTTTTTCTCTCTCTATCTTTCCTTCTTTCTGTCTGATTGTCTCTTGTTGCTGGGCTCTTCCTCGTCTCTCCAGCGATGATGGCCCCTCATCTCGCTGTTGGTACAATGAGGAATGACAAGATGGGAGAGCCCTGTTTCTACCTAATGGGCCAAAATCAGACCACGGTTTGTAGGCAAAAGTCTGTCCCAATCCACTCTCCCTTTCATCTTTTCCTTTCGATTGGATCCACCCTTCCTTCCAGCTCATGCCTACCTGAATTCCACTTTTTGTGTGTTTGCGCGCAGGTGTGTTTACATAGTGTGCATGCTTTATGTCTTGTCATGCCTGAATGGAACTTAATTTAACTCCTGTAAATCTGCACACTTTCAAACCCCACCCCAGCCACACACCAGATATTTTTACTGGGACTAATTAAATGCCACTGCTCATCCAATGCTGCTGCCACAGCAACATTTCTCTAATTTGGCAGACTTGCAGCCAAGCACACTTGTTTTTATGTTTTGTTTTTGCTTTCGGTTTGTTCTTCCCAATGATGCCCATTGAGCTGTTCACCATTTTGTTTTGAACTGTTTCCTAGGTGCCTGCTGTGTCATTGATACCCTCTGCCCTACACTTGCCTATGTGTTGCACCTGCTGTTGTTACTGACAACACCTTGTGTCTCAACCCAATAGAGAAAGCATATTGAAGTGGAATCACTTAAATGCATTTTATGTGTATAGATGTGACACATCAATTTCTATTAGCCTGATTGTTTTTTGGGATATTTACAGCACATAAAATACCATGTATATGCATGATATCCATATATCTCTGCATTGACTTTCTGTCATGTCAATGCAAGAGCTCACATGAACCAATAAAAAAAGCAATGTTTGCTGAAAATAAAACATTTCATATGTTATTGATGTGCAACAATTCCTCAACCTCATACCTGTTATAAGATGTTTGTTGTCAACCAATTGACCTTCCCTTCTCCTCTCCTGCAGACGGCAGCAGTGACGGGCACACTCCCACACCCAGGGCACAAAACACTTCGGAAGTGAGGACGCTGCCACCCAACAGCCGATATCACACCTCATTGGAGTCCAGTTATCCACCAGACCTTCACAAACCATCACGCCAGGAGGAGGCTGTGCGTGGCCGAGACAGGGACAGGAATAGGGACAGGGCTGGGTCCGATCAGATGGACTACCAAGGCCGGCAATTTAACCCCCACCATCATCACACCTGGAATAACAATCACAGTCAAAGTAGCCTCAGACAGCCGTCTCTGGACGACAACAACATCAACAGCGGCGGTAACAAGAAGAGCCGAGGACGCAAAGTCAAGAAGTCCGAGTCGGAGAGCGGCATCTCTAAACTCCTAAAGACTCTGAGGAAAGACAGCTCCGGGAAGAAGGCTGCTGCCGCCCAGAAACTAAGGGGGCAAGAGCTCTCCAGCAGCAGCAGTACTTTGGACGGGAGGTTTCGTCCGCAGCGCCGCGGCTCCCTGGACCGCTCGCCCACCCAAAATCGCGGCTCGTCTCCCGATCGCCGGCGGGCCAAGTCCATGGACCGCAGGGCAGAGAGAAACCCTCGGGACCGTACGCCCGAGAGGGAGCCCGATGACGGAGGGTTCCTAGCAGTCACCCCCGAACGCAAGTTCTATGAACGGAGGCTGCTGAAGGACAGGCAGATGCCTGGGCGAGTCAGTGTGGCCTCGACCCCGGAGCGCTCCAACAACAACGGGGATGCCTTGTCTCTTTCCAGGGGCCGTCCATACGATAGAGCCACAAAGAACGGCAACCTCTTGAGAGACTCTTCCTCAGAGCGGAGGCAGGAGAGCTGTCTGATGATGAACGGGACGCCTGAGCGACCATACCGAGTGGAGCGGGACTCTTCCCCCGACAGCAACTACAGCCGGGACGAGCTGAACTATGCAGCAGCACCCAGACTTAAGGACTACTACAGCATGATGAAGAACAACGCTGCACACAACAATGCTGCCTACAACAACACAGGCCATAACAACAACGCTGTAGGCCACAGCCCAGGCCAACTCCCTGAGCCCAAGAGAAGGCTGTACAAAGAGAGCCCCAAAGACCTCAGCATCTAGAGCAGAGCAGAGATCCCCCACCCCCCTCGCCACTCTCTCCTCTATCTGTGCAAAATATGTACCATACACTGGAATTGGACTTCTGAGGATACTAACTCTTAGGCTTTATTTGGTCAACTGGTTTGTTTATTAATTTGATTGACTTAACTACTTGTGATCCCATCCAGAGATTCATAAAACAGCAGGAGTACAATCCGTCCATCAGTTCATACTGGTTGTTTTTGTCATTGTTATCGTTATTTTAAACATAAAATAAATTGTTGTACTATAGTAAAGGTATTGTATGTGCCTGCATATAAAATCAGTGATATTGCTTTTTGTAGGCATTGCTGAATCTGAATATTTGTTCCCTCGAAAGGTATGAAACATTCTTCCAGATGTGGTAACTTCTAACTACTAAGCTTGTTTTTTCAACATGTTTTTAGATGTCTTTTCCATTCCTGAATTGCTTTACTGAACAAACTATAGCACAAGACACTAATGGTTCACAAGAACTGTGAAAGGTCCCGTTGGACAAGGCAAAAACTCTAAATTTAAGATCTGATGGTAAATGTAGAGTGTTAATTATATAAATAATATATGACTTTTTTGCATTTGCTCACTATTTATTTTTAATTTGGCACATATCTTGAGCAAGCCTCATCAAATTTGTAAGGACCAAGGTAGAAGTGCACACTGTACCTGGGGAAGCATGTTGTACCCTTACTTGTTTTGCATCCTTGATTATGTGTGGCAGCTTGCCCTCCTTTGCCTAAATACATTCACACACTCTCCAAATCAAGATAATATATCAGACAACTGATGGGAAAATGTTCAATGGTGCTTGTAGTTTTTCCCTTTGAACAGGATTATAACAATAAAAATGATATTAACAATACTCAGTTTGTACTGATGTTGCAGGAAAGGGACCTGACTCACTAATAAATACAGGCAAAAAGATCATGGTAGATTCTCTGTTGTGGGAAAATGAGAGTTATCTAAATGTGTTGCTCACCGTATTTTAAATGTAGTACCTTGGATAAATCTGCATTATGCCAGAATACCAGCTTGAAGCTGCCATAATATATGATTTGTCAGATATGCCAAAAAGAAAAAAAAATAAGAAAAACAAACAGATGTATAAATTGTCCCTGTACGACATGCATGTGTAAATCTAAGTGTAGTTTAACCATTTTATCTGATAGGTCTGAGCAAAAATAATCGATAAGGAACATGCACTGTAATCCCACAGTAATTGCTAGCCCTGTCCTCATGTTGCTGATACACACATTTTTGCACCGACCGCCGCCTTGGTCCTGACAGAAAGAGGTTTGTTGTGTTGGTAATGAAGTACCGGTACAGGAGACGACTAATCTGCCATGCTGAGCCATGCTGTCACGCCACTGGAGTCTGACTGCTGCTTTATAATGTGTTTTATGTGTATTCTCTGTTTTATGTTTCATTAGAGAACTCAAAATATATTGGATATACCACAACAAATGCATTGTTTGATCACTGTTGTCACCATGGTACTGTATTAACAAAAAAAAAGAAGAAGAGAAAAAAAGAAACACATTTTAGAAGTTAACCTGTTGGCTATCACCTGTAAAGAGTTTCTTTTCCCAATGTAAGTATTAGGAACCTGTCAAGGAATAAAATGTTGCCTTTTTCTTGTACAAAAGAGAAATTTATGAAAAACCTCAGCAGTGAGGAATGTGATATTGTGTTTATATCTCTGAAATGGACCTGATGATTTATGGGAAATGTGTTGATTTACTCTGGATCAGGTATGTAAAGACATTTTAAAATGTAAGACTGTATTTGGTCAATCAGAAACTGTTTGATGGTTTGAATCTCTCTCGATGGTTAGCCTGCCTTTGTATTATAAAGCACTTGTATGCAGTCTGTGTTCTTCAAGCATTAGTTCTTGCAATGTGCTCCGGACATAATGCTGTCTCTGTGTTGATAAAAGCAGTACATGTATATGGGCCAATCTTTTTTTTTCTTTTTCTTTTTTTTATAAAACTATGCATATATAAATACTACATTGTTCATAGCTTTATTTGACCCATGAAGCTATACATAACATTAGTCTAAGTACAAGTAGATGTGGACTTATCCAGCTTCTTTCCTTGAGATGGATTACAATGTATGTGTAGCTATCAAAAGAAGTCTGTGAATGCTATTTTTATTATCAAATAAAGTTTTCCATACAAATTCAAAAGGATTTCATATTTCTGCACTGCCGCTGTTCATTAAATTCCCTGGAGAGGCCTTTGAGTTTGCATGCTCTTTTTATTGAAATTGCACTGGAGTGTCAGTCAGTCACACTATGTTGGAACAGGCTTTGTTTTAGACACAGTCGACACTGGGGGATTTTTTCAAACAGCGACTTTACACTGGTTTATAAACACTCTCAAAATCCACAAAATAACATGGAAATGGAAAAGTATTGAATGAAAAGTCAGTAGTATGGGCTGTCAACTCCATTGCCTTGCTTGTCTACATAGGCCTATAGCTTGGGTATTTCATCACATTTGTATAACACAAAATGGTGCAGAAGGTACAGCAGTGCAAACCATACCATCTAACTGCATACACTCAAGGAAAAAATAAAAAATCTTGGGTTTTTCATATTTTGAAAGATATCATATCCCTGATATAGTGTTTTGTCAAATGGTCCAATATAATGATACTACATTATATTTAAAATGATCGGACTGTCAGACTGTCAGTGTTGAAGTCAAGCACACCTAAACTGAGACTAACCCTGCGTTCCAATCATAGATAGTAAATAATAGGTTCCAATCCCCTACTATTTAGTATGCCAGAAAAAGATTTAGGATATCCCAATACATGCACGTCAATTGTAGTATGCTGAAAATACATAAATGCTCCACTACCACTAACTCCAACAGCATTTTGCAGCATTCCGTCTTTATTCTTGACATTTCTTGACATAATGAAAACAAATCTTCCTTATCTGATTTTTTTCCCCTTCCTGTGGCCCTAAAACTCTTCTGTACTTTAGTATGTAGTGTAGTAAAAAGAAAGAGTATGTGATTTGGAACTCAGGGCAAGTCAAGTCCAGGGAGTATCAAGGCAGAGATAAGACCAAGGCTTTGTTAAGACCAAGACCAGCCCAGTGTGAGTTCCACACTGCATGGCACATTTAAAGAGATCCACATTCTCATAAAAACACCCAAACACAAAAAAAGATACCTTCAGTAGCCTCTTTCATTGCCATATATTGTATATTTTTGTGTGTATGTAATAAGAAGGCCTAATTATCCCCACAGTTGTGGTCTTGACCCCGTTTTAAAATTGTGTAATACAATGAGACGTGGACAAGACCAAGTTGAAAAATTACGGGGATTCCAAGATGAGACCGAGACCTTCAAAAAGACCAGTTTCAAGAACTTCAACGCAGGACACTGTACAGAACTGAGTAACTGTTCAGGGGGCTGTTTTCTATTCTACTGAATACTCCTGAACTTAATACTAACTGGCAGCCTATTTATTTACACAGAGCTAAACGGTATTGTGTGTGTTTGAATGATAAGATGGCTATCTTTCCAGTATCCATCAAATAGCTTCATTAAGATATTTAGAGCATGATTGTATAACCACAACAAGAGAAGCTGTTCTTCTTTAGTGCTAAATGAAAGCAGCAAGTGATTGATTTATTTTCTTTCCCTTGAGCTCTCAGCTGGAGCTCGACTTCAGATCACACCGTGAGAACATCTGTATCCCACTTAAGATCCACCAGTATGATGGTTAGGCTACTATAGCTACGCATGAAGGTTAATTATGGGAGAGATCTGGACGGGTTTTCCTCTAGTGTGGCTTACTGCACTACCAAGAACCGAGAGTGTGGCATCACGTCATCGATGGAGTTTTTTTTTGAATCACAGCTTACCGTAATATATTTAATAGCTCATGTAAAACATTGAGACTATAAACCTGTGTAGATTTATCGTGGTTTTGTGCTCATTGATAAACTAGCTCATCGCTATAGCGACTTCTATCCCTAGTTAGGTAAAACAGCCTTCAGGGTATGCTATCTATCATATTATTTATTTATTTATTTATTATTATTCTTTCGGACAATTCCACACAATACACAATTATCTCATTCACAACAGACATCTTAATTAGTGTTGTCCGAAGGGTGACGGAAGAAGCCTAAGGCTTATCGAGTCCCGCCCCCAATTTCATCAGATTCAGAATCAGATACACATTTACTGATCACAAAAAACAAAACAAAAAAAAACAAAAAAAACAAAAAAAACAAAAGAAAATAAAAAAAATAAAAAATAAATAAAAATAAAAATAAAAAGATAGAAAACACACAAATATGCATTTTTTTGTCTGTTAAGCTGCAGTCCAATACCCAGTCAACTTTCATTCTCCTTAATCATTGACTTTGCACAACTGACATGCTATCCATTTTCCCAATGAATTTTAATTAGTCATTGTTATCCTCTACTTCCACTGTAGCCATTTACTCCGCTTATTAGTGCTCTGCTTTCAGTCTATAATTTTCCATAATTTTAGAAACATACATTTTTTTGAAATTTCGCAAACTGCAACTCCCTGTGATATCTTCATCAAGTTCATTCCATAATTTAATACCCTTTACAGAAATCGAAAATGATTTAAGTGTGGTCTGTATATTTTTCTCTGTGAATCTTCTTTTTCTTCTTAAATCATACGAGACTCCACTTTCTTCAAACATTGCTTGTAAACTGACAGGAAGGCTTTTTTTTGAAGCCTTGTACATCATTTGTACGGTGTGGTAACTTACTACGTCCCGTAATTTGAGAATTCTACCTTCAATAAAGAAGTTATTAGTGTGTGCCCTGTAATTTGCTTGATATATTATTCTCATTGCTCTTTTTTGAAGGATCTCCAATGGGTGCAATTTACCTTTGTAAGTGTTTCCCCACACCTCAGCACAGTAATGCAGATGTGGGGAAACTAAACTCCAGTATAATACAAGTAAGGCCTTTTGATTGAAACAATGTTGTGCTTTCCAAAGTATAGAAATACTCCTGGCTATTTTGCCTCTAATATGGCTAACTTGTGGTTTCCAACTTAAAGCTACTACGAGTAACATGGCACGTTGGCGTCTCCTTTGGACAAAAGCGGTAGTATTTTTACGACGCCCGCTGTCGCAAAGCTGTTTTGTAGCTCGTGCCAGGCGCGTGAGTGTGAACTGAGAAGGGAGCAATATAGTGCATGTCCGTGTGTTGAAAGTGTGAGGACTCTTTTCGGCTCCGTGAGAGTGGTTTTGACACTGCATTAACTAATGCCAGTCACTGCCACACGCACCTGATTGCAATGAGTTGATACAGCAGTGTCACCTAACTACTCTCTCCCACGGAGCTGAAAGATTAGGCTACGTGTCCGACTCCTCACAGAAAGCGAATGAACGATAGACGGCAGTTAGTATGGATCACGATGAAGTAATGTGTTTATGTTGTTGTAAATAATTACTATTTCAGATAATGGTTATCTGATGATGGTGAAGCAAAGCAAACTTTGTGTTAGTACCAACCACTCATTCATTTAGGAGTACCCACTGCAGTCCAGTTTCGCTCTCGTGAAATTGTATACACGTTGCTTGACAACGCCCTCGTCCCCCCCACCCCCCGTAGCCTATATCACTCTCCCTTTTAGCTTTTCTTCATTGCATTTTCTTTTTTTTCTTTGATGGTTCAGCCCCGTTATCAGTCATTATGACGACAAATAACTGTATCAAACAAGGCTCCCGCTCCCCTTCCCTCATCTGGAGGGATAGGCTTCTCAATTCACGTTGTTGCGCCACACTGAAATCTGCGACCAATACGGATATGTGACCATAGAGCCTGCACGAGCGAACCGAAAATCGGACTGGGTGTGCGACCAGACCAAATGCAATAATAAAAACTATTTAAAAACGTCTTTCTTTGCACTGATGGTCTCGTTTGCTGTTAAAGGTAATTTATGATTATCAGAGGAAACATGAAGCTGTTTAAAAGATATTTAAATGTTACTCGTAGCCGCTTTAACTTATCATCAATTATTACCCCTAGTACTTTGTGTTGCTTGACCCTTTCAATATCAATCCCATTTACCTGGATTTTCATTTGATTTTTTTATTTGATGATTATAACTTCTCATATGAAGTAAACTGTTTGCTATATTACTAGGGCTGTCAAGCGATTAAAAAAATTAATCTAATTAATTACAGGCTCTGTGATTAATTAATCTAAATTAATCGCATACTTTTATGACACTTTTATACCTGTTTATAAACAGCTGTATAGCCTGCTAGTCTCTCTCTCTCTCTCTCCGTCTCTCGTAACTTCTGTCTCCACAACAGACAGCGCTGCACTGCCACAGATGCTTATGCCGATTCATTCACCATCGTCGTACTCATAGGCAAAAATATTGAGAGACACACACACGCACACACACACGCACGCACGCGCACACACACACACACACACGCACGCGCGCACACACACACACACACACACACACACACACACACACACACACACGTTTACGCGGACGACGAGACAGCTAGCTAACAAAATTGAGACACGGGGAGAAAGATTGAGAGATACTGTTTTGAACCTAGCCTACATTGTTGCACCCACTAAATCAATAAAGTAAGATGTCTTCCTACCTTCATGCTTATTAAACCGTCTATAGAGCCCTCGGCCCCAGAGCCGGCCCGAGGCATAAGCGAACTAAGCGGCCGCTTAGGGCCCCCGACTGCCTGGGGGGCCCCCTAAAAAAAAATATATATATTTTTTATTTTTTTTTTTTTTTAGTTTTTAGTTTGTGTGTTTGATATTAACATCATATTATGCAAATGTGAGTTATCATACAAAAAAGGAATACAATGTTTTGGTCTAGATAATTAATAGCCTAAAAATGTAATTAGTTCATCTCGGAGGAAATCCGAAATTATCTGATCATGTCACGTTCACATCCATGCACAGTGTGTATTGAGTTTATTTAAAAACAATTGGAAATGGGGCTGCCCTCAATTGCCCATGCACTGTGTATAGTCTATAGCCTATGTCAGCCTTGTCTGTGGAAAAAAAGATACAGTAGCTGGATAACAGAGTTCTTCTGCTTCGTTCCTCACACTGCATTTAAATGCATTCACTATGTTACAGAGAAATATGTCCCATAAAGGAAAAAGAGCTCCAAGCCCAACCCAGAGGACCCTCCATAATATTTGATTTTATATTAATATTTTTATGGAAAATCCATGTGTCCTTCTTCAATAGCTTCTAATTCGTCTGACCCAGTGTCTCCAAATTATTTGTTCACACAAGATTTCTCAGATTTTTCTCTTAATTTTCCTCTCAAAGTGCACCAGATTCATGCATTTCACTTTGAAAAGGTTAAAAAAATCTCCCGGGGGGGCATACCCCCGGACCCCCCTAACAGGGTCTGAATCTCGGCTGTCTAATATTTTCGCACAGCCGCACAGTGGAGGCACTAGCAGAAAACACTGGGTGTGTGAATGATATTTAACAAAGATCTATAGTTTCAGCAGCGCTAACATTAGAGAGGGGCCCCAAATCATATTTCGCTTAGGGCCCCCTGAAGGCTTGGGCCGGCTCTGCTCGGCCCCCTGCTTCTCTCTTTACTTTTCTCCCTTTCACCCGCGCGGGCTGTGTCTGCTTCAGGTGCAGCTCGGTGCAGCTACGCACCACTTTTGCACCGGGTCAAAGGGCATTATAGAAGTGCGATTAATCTGCGTTAATTTTTTTAATCGCGTTAATTTTTCTGTGATTAATTAATCGAAATTAACGCGTTAAGTTGACAGCCCTATATATTACTATTCATTATATTTTCATACACCAGCCTTCACTATTACAGTTTGTAATAAACCATTCATTGAATGTCTGTAACTGTGTATAAAAGCTACATAGGGAGGAGTAAGGTTTAGCTTATTGTGTTATCCAATAAGTCTTTGTCTGTGTTAACCTTTACTTAGTGATTAATATAAGTCATCAGATAAAACTTGTGTTGTGTCAGGTGTGTATTCATCCCTAATGTTAATAATGTCATAATCCCTAAAGTAGGTCAAGCTCTCTAAATCCACGGTGACCTGTTATTGAAATAAGATTATAGTGGCAATGCAGAAGCCTTTGCAAAACAAATTCAAAGAATATTCTTTGTGTCTATGCCATTTAGTTCTGTATCAAAAGAGGAGCAGTCACTACAATAGCTCTCAATTACAAACTGACAAAAAAAAATGCATTCTCAATAGGTCTTAAACATTTATTTGTTGGATTATTATACTACGGTCATATGGACTTGGCCACGCAAAAAAGCAAAACATTAACAGGATGTCTCATTTGCAAAGTGCGTTTTATTATACATTGCCTTGATTACATGCCTCTACATTCAAAAATAAGCCAATATCATATGGGATCAAATTGTAAACGATTAACATATTTTTCCCCTTCACTCTCAGGAAAAAAATATCTCATAGATAGTTAAATTGGATATTCTGTACATACAGGAACAACTCTGTAATGGGCTGACCTTTCCTGTAACTGTCTTTATGCTGAACCAGCTCGTTTGTAAAAAATACAAAAATGCCGTTATTTCTGTAGACATTTGCCCAGTCAGTCGCATTTCTCCGGGGGAGCAGAAGTCTTCTTCTTGGGTAGTGGGTCAGGGGGCCAGTGTTGTTGGCCCTGTTATGCAGGAGACACAGAGCTGGAGGAGGCAGAGGAGGCCTCAGTCTTGGAGGCAGAGGTGGATGCTCCATCCTCCTCCTCAAAGGGATTCTTCCCGCAGCACAAGGTGGTGATCATGCAGTGGCGGAACTGCTTGTTCAAGCAGATGTAGATCAAGGGGTTGTATATGGCAGAGCTCTTGGCAAAGAAGGCCGGAATGGTCATGAAGACTGGTCCGAACTCAGCGCCTTGATGTGTGAAGATCCACCAGGCCACACTAGCATAGGGTACCCAACATACCAGGAAGGCAATGACCATGAGGATGACCATGCGGGTGACTTCCCTCTCGGCCCTCTGGGTGGTTTCAGACTCCTGCTGGGCAGCAGCAGCCTCCTTGACTGCACAAAGCAGACGGCCATAGCAGAAGAACACAATGACCAGTGGAATGCAAAAGTGGCAGACGAACATGTAGATGACATAGGATTCGTTGTTGGAACCCTCCGCACGTGTGTAGTAGTCGATTCCACATGAGCACTGCATGCCCTCTGGGATGTAACGAGACCAACCGACAAGAGGGGGCACGGCACAAGCACTGGCCATTACCCAGGTCAAGGCCAAACCCATGATAGCGTGATTCTCCCCGAAGCGGAAGTTGCTGATGGGCTTGCAGACAACCAGCCACCTTTCAATAGCCAGAACAACCAGTGACCACAGCGCAATCTGACCACCAAGGGTAGCCAAGAATCCTTCGACATTGCAGCCAAGGCGTCCGAGGACAAAGTAGCCATGCATAGAGGAGTACATTGTGGTGGTGAATCCTCCTAGCACCATGAAGAGGTCGGCCACAGCAAGGTTCAGCAGGATGTAGTTTAGAGCGGTCCGCAGCTTCTTGTGTTCGATGGTGACGTACAGAGTGAGGAAGTTGACGGGGAAGCCAACAAGGATGAGCAGGAACATGTAGGCACCCAGGCCAGCGTACGCGGCTGGGTTGACGAGGTAATACTGCGGGTATTCATAAGGACTCCGGACAATGCCAGTGGTGTTTAGCATAGGGATATAGAAATACGGTCCCTCTGTGCCGTTCATGGTTGCGGTTTTTGGTTGCGATCAGCCCTTCGATGGTGTTTCTTCTGACTGTTGGATGTCGATGGATGGCGATGGAGAAGGACCTGCTACAGATAGACCCATGCGGCTACAGTCTGGCTTTTAAAAGGCACACCTTGGATTATCACTTTCCAAATCCGTCAGCACTCAGTGATTTAGGCCACAGTTAATATCTAATCCAGCCACCAATGCAAACATAACTGACCACTCATCAAGATATGAAGGTTACACCTGCTTATGCAAATCGAGGAGATAATGCTAACTTCTTATTTAAGAGCATGAGTACAACATGATGCAAAATGATTCAACGTTTGCATATACTAATTTGGAAATATGTTGTTGAGAGCAACTGTTTGTCTAGACAGTTTGGATTTTTACCCATATTTAAGTGATTAGGTGCACTGTGTGCTCCCAATTCCTTACGCAAATGACTTGAGGAAGTGGAGAGGATTCTAGTTGCTGTATGGATGTGAATTTAGGCATTAGTGTTAATCTCGTTGAGTTGGGTGATGAACTGGTGACCCTCTGACCCTTAAAGACCTACTTCAGCGGTGGAAATATGAAGGTGTATTGAACTCTGAGATACTATGTAGTATAAATGTGCATCTTCGGCAGTGGCAAAGTGGGCAGGGAGGTCGCCTCTGGAGTGCAGGGTCAGGGGTTCAATCCTCCACCTACCCGCCACATGTCGTACTTGGGCAAGACATTGAACCCTGAATTGCTCCCGATAGTTAGCTTGCACCCTGCGTGGTAGCTGCTGCTATCGGTGTATGAATGTGAGTGTGATTGGGTGAATGTGTACAAAACAATGTAAAGCGCTTTGAGTCTGTGAAAAACCAGGGAAAAGCGCTATATAAGTAGAGTCCATTTACCATTTAGAAATTGGTTCATCCCAGCCTGAGAAAAGAGTGTGTTATGGTCTCACTGTCTAACCCTACATTTTCCCATGTATGACATCACACAAGTTACAACTATGACATTAAGTATATAGGGGAGAACGGGGTAATCTGAGCCACTTTTTACATTTGCTCCCCTCTAAGCGAGCTAAAATGATGTATCACTCAAATTTACACATTTCCCATTTATTCAGGATGTTTCCTAGAAATGGGCATTAGCAGAATTTTTTCAATACAAAGGGCAGTGAAAATATGATTGTTTTAAAAAAAGTTGGCATGTGGCTCACTTTACCCCAGCTGTGGGGTAAACTGATCCACTTACTTTTTCCACTCTGAAACTACCATAACAACACATATTGTAATCCTGAAAGCTAGCCACACATTCCAGAACTAATGTCGGACTAGTAAAATAATGATGGGGTTTGGTCAATTAAGCAAAGCAAATTTTCTAAACACTTGAAAGTAACTCTGAACAAAATCAAACACAACATATTATAATTCAAAAGGTTTTAATAAGATTCAAATGAAAGATAAAACCAGTTTGATTAGAACACAGTCTGGGGGTCAGAACACAGGACCCTTAGAGCCAGCTAGTGTCTGGGGGTCAAAGCATAGGAAAATCAGAACAAGCGAGAACAGCCTGGGACTCAGAACACAGGAGAAGACCCAACTGGATTATAACATCAGCCTGTCATACTCTACAACTACGCCTACTCTACATTCCAGCCCTGAAGGTTACAGGGAAATATGAGAAGGTGCTCTTTCCGTGTGGTTGCCCCAGGTCGTCTTCCTGGTGTATTTCCTTGGCATGATGGTTTTTCTGCAATGTGTATGACATTAAAATAAAACATATGTTATGTAATATTACATTAAAATATGTTTAAGACTAAACTTAACGTGTGCCTCATGGTGTGCCTTAACGTGTGCCTCACTTTCCCCCACCACCACAATTTGAGAAAAAACTACCTCTCTTAGTATTTCAGGCTAATCTTTAGCTAATATCATCACATGGTTTTAATATGTTGGTAGTTCATCAACACGTATGATAGAAGTTTTTCTACGTGAATACATTTGCTTTGGAGAAACAGTTGATTAAGTTGACAGCAAAATACCTATTTTGGTGAAAAAACATGCTTACCACAGCACCATGAGGTCCTCTCTTTCAGCGCCATGGGGAAATGAGAGGGGCTTGAAAACGTATATCCACAAATGACCACAAATGTTTTCCGTTGTCTAGATACAGGGGGTGGCTCACATTGATGCCTCAGATTCCCCCGTTCTCCCCTATATATATTTTTTTAATCAATTCTAAAATCATTGGCTTTGTCTCATTCTGAAGACATTTTGTGAAAATATGAAAGTAGATGATTATGAAAATAAGTGCATTTTATAGACCATTTAGTGGTCACAGAAGCATGACAAAGGTATTTATGAACTCCATTTTGTACACGCAGAGGGAATTAGTGTTTATATTTACTGGACTATAGTTTATCTTTCTATCCAACAAACAATATTCAGACTCTTGAGTAGGGCTACGACTAACTATATAACTACAATTAAGCAATTATGTATTTAATTAAACTAAACAATAGTTCATTTATGATACCATATATAATCATATGTGACAAAGAAAAGCAGCAAATCTTCCAACCATATGTTGGGCTCTTCTATTGTTGACAAAAGACAAGTCATCCGAAAAGAGAACATACAAATTAGAATATTAGCCAGTCCTGCAATACAGGCCTTGTTTAACCACAATTATTTGAAAAACAAATCTTTGCAAAGGAGTCTCTTGACCAAGATAGCCAAATAAGTTGACCTTGAATAAAACTTATAACATGTCCAGGTCTCTTGTATTAATGCTGAATACATACTGAATGAATGTAGAGCAGAGGGAGTGGTGTTGCTGAGTGGTGGACACTCCTAACTGCTGGTAAAGAGCTCAGCACTTTCCTAATGGGTGCATTAAAGAGATATGGGGCTTATGATGTGTTACTCTCACAGGCTTGTAATGGATTTATGTCACAAAGGGTCATTCTTGCTCAGCAAGTAAGTTGCTGTATTTGGACGTAATATTTTTTTTTCCTTTCTTCTTTTTTGCTTTGTCAATGAGAATAATGTTATAATAATGAAACTGTATGAACTACTTTGAAAATCTGCTACAGTATTTGCATGAAAGTTGTGCCGATACCTATGCTGTCTTTTTCAAATACCAGAGCTCTTTTTCTTGAATATTAAATTAGATTATTAAATGATTATTAAGCCCCTATGTAATTTACTTTTTATTCCCCACCACTTATTTAGACTTAAGACTATTTTAGACTGTTATTAAATCTCACATGCGACTGCATCTAAAAAGTGTTTTCTATTTATTGACTGTTTCAGTAGGTTTTTTGATTAACCATTTGACATATGAAACTATAGAAAACAGTAAAAAGAAAAAAGTACTCATAATGTCCTAGAGCCCCAAGTGACATCTTCAAATAGCTCCTTTTCACCAACCGGCAATCCAAACCTGAAAGAGACTCTGTTACAGTAAGTATAATGTTAATAACAAGGAGATACACCAATTCCTCACGTTTGAGAGACTTCTCAGAATACCTTTCTGTCATTTGACAATTTTAGAAAAGTAAAATCCATTTTTAAAATTGAGAGATGGGGATTTGTTGGTCTACGGTGTTTAAAAGGAACATGTGCTCTTTGGTGGTAAATTACATTGACCAAATAACTTATATGACAACCAATTTACAGAAGCAGAAAAACAAGCATGAGAGTGATAATAATTAAACGTGCACAGATGTTCCAAAAAATAAATAAGTAAATTAAACTTAAGCCATCAAAGTACTGAAAATAAGGTAAAGACAAGACAACAGCTAGTAGGGAATACTATTACAATCTCCACACAAGTGATGCTTCTGCATGCAGTAAAGGATTTACAGATCCATGATGAGATCAGCAAAGCCATGTTGATCAGCTGCAAAGTCTCTTAACTCCGATCTGTAGGTGTTTTGCTGCCCTCTTCAGGAAGCCAAAATAAGTACAATTTAACACAAACACAAGGGTCTAAAAACCTTTTTAAGACAGGGATAAAAACAGAATAAATAAAACTAAATTGCAAACATTTCCAAACGCTTTCACAAGTAGAAAAGTTTTGGCCTTGGTTGTGGTTTTGTTCATTAAACTCACTGATTGTCACTGAACTCCCATTCTAAGATACTCAACTGAAAATGGACAGGACTGTAGTGTCCACTCCAGAAAGAATCCACCTTGAGTTCATAGATGTGTCAGATGAGGATCTTTCTAATGAAAAATACACTTAGATTCAGCCTTATCCTTATGAATAGTGAATTACTTTTTATCCGAAACACATACAAAAACAGCAGATGCACTGTTACTGCCAGGAGGTGTGCTATTGTAAAAATAACTGTTATAAATTAAATCAACTACATTTGAGAATAATCCTGATTCCTGACTTTACAATTTATACAGCAAGCGCCTTAGTTACTGTATTGTCAAACTTCTTATTCCTATTGTATTGATTTTTTCAATGTGTCAAGGATTTCCATCATCAGTCCTGTAGTTGTCAATCCTAAATTTAGACCCGGTAATTGATAGCAACCTTTTAGATTATTTTACAAATACTTTGTTCAAAAAGTCACAGCTTCACTGTGTAACCTTTTCTTTTCTTTTCCTAAACTTTTCTTTCTTATTTTGTTGTTGAGATGACTGTTTTTAGAGGACAAATGTGTGGGCTGAGTGTGATGCTCTCTCACTCTGCCCACAGGAACTCTCTCGCTGAGTGACCGGTAGAGAGGAATGAACACTGTGACCAGGACATGGTACATTTGCACACCACCATCTCCCACATGCATTTCGCACAGAGGGTAATACATCATAGGGCCTGTAACAGCAAAAATAACAGTAGCTGGTGTCCAGGATGTCGAAAAAAATAATTAGGAGTTTGACTGTCCTTGACATGAAAAGGCAGCCGTCTCTGATGCTGTGCATGCTTTCAGGATGTTAACCAGCAGTGGGAGCTGTTAGCCTACAGTGAAATTGCTTTCCATGAAATCATTCACATCCAGCATTATTATTGATCTGCAGCAGTCCACAGAAGTAATGTTTGTGTCTCCTTGATTAATTAGTAACACTGGTTCAGGCTTGCAGTATTTATTTTTAATAAACAAGTTCACATTGGTTTTAACAGCAGAGATTCTCTCGAAATCCTGGCGAATCGCAGCTGTCGGATGCCAATGTTTCTTAAACTGAACCTATGTCTTTTAGAACGTCACTGCTATTATTGGGTGGAGGGGGATTTGTCAGCGCCTTCAGCGGACAATAATGACAGATGGACCTCTCAGACCATCCCCTCTTATCAAAAAATAGCTTTTTGTCAGGAATAGAGACTGGGTCCGTTCAGTCACTTTAAAGTGTAGAGAAGATGAGGTCAGAGGTTTGTTTGGTTACAGCTCCATTCACAGGAGACCTGCAGGAAAACAAATGATACTGCATCAACACCATCAGCTCACACCTGAAATGATGTGGGGAATATCAGTCGGACTGGTATGTCAAGCATCTGAAACAAGTCTCTGCTCATACCTGTACATTTGTGTATATTGCTATTGAATCATTGTATACAATAAAAATATACAGCAGCTGCATTCTGCATGTAACATACATATTTAAGGAGAGTAGGAGTACATAACTTCGTCAGTTTTTCTCTAACTGTATTGTTAGAATTAGAAAGCCAGTTTTTCGTTAGAGGTATTAACAGAAGAGAGTAAGCATCTCTCTCCTCTTTCTTTCTGTCAATATCCTGTGATTAGCCTTGATTTTGCCTCCTTTCTGTCTCTTGATGATAGTCTTTCAAGTTCACACACATACCATTCTGTCTTACCATTGTTCATGTTTGACAACTGCAAATAAATTAGCAGTCTTCTGCAAGGTTCATCATCTTTCAATCGACCGGTTGCTAAGGTGATGAATCCACGGTGTATGTGCAGTGTGCTGAAATCCTGTGCAGTGTGTCCTCCACACACTGCACATGTCCTGACTTTCACATCGACTATGAGGTGGAAGCGTGACCAAACCATCGGGCTGAACCCGGTTGTCACCTCCCCTGGCTTGATGTTTTAGGGTTCAGAGAGAAAAGCTCCAGATGCTGGTCGTTAAAGCTCTCACTGTGCGCACAAATGTCACGCTCATCAGCAAACACTTCCAGACACGCACACATCTACACAAAACACCTCCCACGCTCTCATCTGCACACGATCACACACAACAACAAAAAAAACGCTTCAAAGCCACAGAAATTCATCAGCCCTCTCTAAACTCCTTTTATCATATCTCATCATCATTAATATGCTTAACAGCCACACAGATTTTGGGGTTGTAAACTAGAACATGGGAGCTAGTAAGGTTCATCTAAGTCAGGCTTCATCCCAGCATGTGGGCTTTAATCATAGTGTCAGGCTTGTATGGACAAATGTTGGTTTCTTAGAATTTGGTGCAGTTTATCACATACATTTCAAACTGAATCTCTTTAATTTGGTACACACGTTTACCCAATAATCCTGACTGCCTGACTCATGCCAGACCAGTCATTAGCCAAAGTCAAAGCTACTGACTAGAGCTGATTCTCTAACCAAATTATCCAGAGCCAACACCACCAGAATCCTAACCAAACCTGGCATCCAAATATGAATATCCAAACATATATATAAAAAAATAATATGGAGCGCCCCCGATAGAAGCAGCAGACCACAGGTTTTAATCTGGTCGTTCTCTGCATGTCATTCCCCTCTCTGCCCCATTTCATCTTTATCCCTCCAAACTGACCAATAAAGCATAAAAAAAGTTGAAACAATTAGGCGAATATTCATCTGGTGGACTGACATAATTTTCAGCAATTATTTTGATAATCAATTACTTGGTAAAGTCAAATGCCTGTCTCTAATTACAGCTTCTCCAATGTGAGGATTTGTTTTAACCATTGTGAGCTACACAACACAACCACAAACCTTTGATCAGAAAAGGCATTTTGAAGATGTCACTGTGAGCTCAGAGAAATCTTGATTTTTTTTCACCTTGAGGATGAACATAAGGGTTCGATAACAAAATCCCTGCATTTATTTTGTAGATATGTACTGAGAATGTGATTCAGATACAGTGTAGAGTGAGAGAATAACAGTTTACAGTGAAAAAATTAACTTTCAGTCCTCTCTGCTGTGCAACTATGTAAATGGCCCCAAAACATAGTATATTAGGCAATTATACATTTACAATATTTTTGTAACTTATCCGAAATATACAGAGATATCAATCAACCTGCAATATGCTAATATCAGTCAATATGTTGGTCTGGCTCTACAGGCAACCATGAGAAGAGAAAAAAAATCAAATAAATTTTTTTTTGTGATTTTTGTTGTTTTCATTTATATATATATATATATATATATATATATATATATATATATATATATATATATATATATATATATATATATATATATATATATATATATATATATATATTTAACATAAGCATAGTATACAGCATTACATCAATGATCAATGTCTCAGAGGTTGTGCTCTCAGGGTCCGTTACCGGCACCAGCCACCAGCCAATCCCTTTGAATTGTTATAAGTGAATAGGAGGATCTAAATTTAGAAAAGGTTACATTATTAAGAATTAATAATTAGGTAAAACAATAAGATAATCTGTTGGTTGGCTCGCATAGTCCGAAAATAGCCCGGCATTGCCTGGTTGGCCATGAACCCAGCCCCAGATCCCGGTATGTCACACATATTAGCAAGATGCATTATACATAAAGGTCCTCACTATCCCTGCATGTTCCCCTGTGGTGACACTTCCTCCCTCCCCAGGGCAGAAACTGTGTGTTTAAGAATATATTACAATCTGGTAACATTAAAAAATGACACCCTAACTCTGACAGCAGTAATGCTCTTTAACTAAGCGTCTTCAAAACCTCATCATCTGTTTACTATAATAAGAGTCTGATATTATTACAACAGATGCATCTACCACTGCCATAAGTCACTGCTTCCAAATGCAAGATGCACAAAAAACAGTTGGTCTTGGATAATAATTAACTCCTTCTGTGCATGCATAGTGTTTTCTCCTGGAATACTGAGACATATTAAAACAGGACCAGAGTTTGGTTTCACATGCATGCATGCATTGACCAATCAGATGCATCACAATACCTGATTTAAATTGATACTTTTCACTACCTCAACCTTTTTTCTTGTCCTACTGAAGGTGCCTTTTGTGACTCTGTTTATTCATGGTGTTGTTTTGACAAAAGAAATCCAGCTCAAAGCATTGGGACACTGCTTGATTTGCCTTTCATTTAGACATCACAGGTCAAGAGAAAGGGGGGCTTTGTCAAGTGAGGGACATGGATAATATTAAAACAGGGAGAGTGTTTGAAGCTGGTCTGTGCTCATCTTTGTAGATGCATTAATATATAATAATATAATATATACTTATTATAATAAGTATGTGTTTGTTTGTGTCCTTCATGAAAGGAGTAGTAATCCATTATGCCACTATACCAGTAATCGACAATATATTTGTTTTGTTAAAAAAAAATATTCACGCATGAACATAAAAGCAATTGGCCTCTACTCATTCCGATTTTCCACCAGATATTAGTTTTGAATGAACCAGCCAGGTGATAAGCTTTATAGGCATGAATCATTTGGCTAATAATGTGGACATGTAAATAGTGGAAAGTGGGCAAAGATGAAAACATTTATCCATGATATACATCAGTGGAGTCGCAGCACCAAATAGGACAAGTGCGTCTACAAATTAGAGGAAGAAAAGGCGAGATAGAATTTCAAACATGTCGGAGAATTAACACAATTTCCAATTAAGGCTTTCATTGACTTAATGAGAGGTAGGTCTGGGTGCAGACTCAGAGAAGGATCAGCAAATGATGGATTGGGTTCCTTAAGGGGTGTGACTGGGAATTGGCTACAATGACTGTACAGCCCATCTGCTTGGCAACTTAATGTGACTCCTCTAGAGAAGTCATGCTATACATTAACATGGATTCATGTCTTTAAGATGTATTGTACTACATGTCAACATTTTTAGTTTTTCACCATTCTAACTCTAAGAAAGATCACACTAAAGGGGTGATCAAACCTTCTTTCTTATTCAAAATGATGTTGGGTTTTGATAACTCACTGTTGTGAAACACTCCAGCATTTCTTAAGCCTAGAAATGCTGATAGCCATATCTGAAGAGGTTCAGCTAAATGCTAAAGCATGAGAAGTGGCTTAAAGTCTGATAGCTAGCCAGAGTTCCCTGCAGAAGCAGCAGGCCCAGAAGGCATATGTTTATTGTACCACAGAGTCTAATAATTAGTGTAGCAATTGGTCAGTTGGACAATTGTTGGTGACAGGGTTCTCAACTTTTGGAAATTGTTTAGAGTGAGACAGAAGCGGATTTCCCATGCAAGCGCGCACATTTTTGTGTTTATTTATTAATTTAAAGCATAATAATGTTTTTTAACACAAGTTCAGTTCAGTATAATTTCTTTGTTTTAGTTAAAATATAGCCTATTGTAGTAATTGTATGATGAAAGAACAACTGGATTAATACCAAATGCCAGACTAGTGAGATGGGTGTAGGCCTAGGGTAGTTGTTCAGGTTGGTTTGAACGGGTGTTGGGGATAAACTTGACGGGTGTTGGGTTATAAAACTCTTTTATTTCAGTAAAACTCTTAGTTCAGTTCATGCCCATTACATTACATTAAAACCATTTGAACAAATATCCCTTAATACAAACACATTTTGCACTTGAAAATCTGTTAACTAAACTCCTCAGAAGATTTTTTTTGTGATTTGAACATGTAATAGAAGCCATTTTGGTGTATTTTTTGTGGAGAGACTAAAGGAAAAGACAACATTTATTTCAGTTCAAATGAGTACTAAATAAGCAAAACAAGTTAGTCAGCCATAAAAAGTGTGTGGTTATTTACCAAGAAAAATGGTAATAAACTACTCAGAAAATTGTGAAATTGCAAAAACCAGCTTGTTGATAAAAACATTTTTAGAAAACGAGTGAGGGAAAACAGGCATCAATAATAACCTCAACTTAATCACACCAAAGTCCCTTACAATAAACTATTAAGATTGCGGCAAAAAGTAGCTATTTTCATCATAGCCAAACAATGACCATCATTCAAACACATAGAAATAGCTAACACTATTCTCCAGTTACACGTAGTTTCTCTCGTGTACACAGACACAAATACACACGATAATGTGCAGTGACTGTCCGCGAGTCGCGGCTGTTAATTAACGTGCATATCAATGCAAACGGCCGAATAAAACAACAAAGCAAACTGCGTATTTATATATAAAATTGATTCCCATAAAGTAGCCTAAGTAGGCACATTGATACGTTAAAATACTAATACAGCGGCTTCTTGCACGCTCCGATAATATGGAGAGAGGAAAGAGAGTCAACTTCCCTGCAAAGGCTGTGACTGACTGATGTCACCGCCCCTCAAAGGCAAATACAGGTTCTGATTGGCCAAATGACCGTCAACGCACATATGATAGGAGTTTCCATTTGTCACTCATAGTCAGTCATTATGGTCACTCCGCAGTCCGTCCGCGCACACACACACACACACACACACACACACACACACACACACACACACACACACACACACACACACACACACACACACACACACACACACACACACACACACACACACACACACACACACACACACACACACACACACACGCGTGGAGCGTGTGAATTGCCTGAAATGCGTGTGTCTCACTCTCATTGCGTGAGCGTTGAGAACCCA
Organism: Hyperoplus lanceolatus; assembly: GCA_026929865.2. Classification (NCBI taxonomy): domain Eukaryota; kingdom Metazoa; phylum Chordata; class Actinopteri; order Uranoscopiformes; family Ammodytidae; genus Hyperoplus; species Hyperoplus lanceolatus. Next base: position 15,647,130 of record CM049404.1, on the reverse strand, counting down.
GTGGTGAGCAAGTACGAATTCTTATGAAATTGTCACATGACCAGCTGATGCAGATGAACAACTGCATCAATGCATATAGATCTAAAATAGACAACAATGCTATAGATTTATCGTTATGAAAATACAGGTAGCATGTGTTTTTAGCAGTACAGTAGCAATTTTTTCAGGCGCACACATAATACGATTAGTGAGGCGGTATTACTATTCACTGATTTTGACAAAAAGTGGTTTTGACAAAAGATTTCTCCAGAATCACTGACTCCACTTTTAATCAATAATGAAATTAATGTTTTTTTTACAATCTAACTACAATCGAGTCAATGTGGTGGTGTTTACAATGTAGTTAGCCAACACTCACACTCACAGCCTTTGCTGCTGCTCAGTCTGGTTTTCCTGTTTCGTTAAATACATTTTTTTTTTTGCATTTTTATGCTTTATTGATAGTGTAGAGACAGAATTGAAATGGGGCAGAGAGGGGAGTGACATGCAGAGATCGACCGCGGGCTGGAATCTAACCCGGGTCCGCTGCTGGCCGAGGCCCATGGGGGGGACGCCCTACCAACTGAGCTAAGGGCGCCCCCTGGTTTTCTTGTTTGCTTCTACCTGCCACACACAGCTGCAACTCCTCCACCCCAACCATGTTAGGGTTTCTTATTAATCATACATTTACTGGCAATTCTTGCCATGTGCATTATGTAGGCTATAAGCCTAAGGCCTATACCGTAGAACTGCTGAGTTCTGTTCTGTTCCTTTCTGCTGCTCGAATGCTGAGAGTGGCATAAAGCCATGTGTGGCTATAAATGGCTATTTCTCCTTTGACGCAAGTGTTTCTGAATTATTAATTCCCACTGAATGTTGACAACAGGCACAGCCAAATATAAAAATCAAACGCCCTGAGGCAATAAGGATATATAAAAGAAGTTTACTTGATTTACAAATCGAGCGTAGCGTTAGTTCAGGCAGGGTACGGACGTCAAGCGGCTGTCATCTGTGCGCATCAGCTGACAGCCAGTTTACGCCCCTAGCACGTCATTGGCCGTACACTCTAAGTGGCGCTCTATTTAAGCTGCTCTAGCCTACCTACTGGTGCTGCTTCCTCTGCAAGCTTTTGCAACCCACCTCCACCCCACCACCTCCTGTAAATGTATTGTCATCAATGTCATTTCTGTTGTCATTGACGCTTGTTCTGTTCTACACCCTAGGGGGTCCTTGCTGCAGATCTCCTCACCTTTCGGTAATCCATGAAGCTCATGGAGGTCAGAGGGAGGGCTCTCTCTGTCTAAAAGCTTTCCACGCGTGCGCATGGAGGGGGAGGAGATCTTGGATCAGAACCATACCGCCAAATATAATTACTGCAAAGTATTCTGCTAATCGAATAAACTATATTTTGACTAAAGTATTCCTGTCTGAATTAGTATGTTGTTTGAAAAAATAAACTAGGTCAGAAAAGGAGGTGTTAATCCTGCATGAGACAAGAGCAGATTAAAATTTCCAAGCGATTTTAAAAGACAATGAAAACAAATAGCTGTGAGTGAGCACACAGACGAACACTCGTCAATCACAGTCTCTGCATTTACATGCTGATTCTCTCTTACCAGGGTGGATGTTGTTATCAATTCTAACAAATGTTGTGCCTGCATGCTTTTCCAAAGGCAAATGTGTTTGACGGAGCAGTTTGTGTCTTCACTTATGGAACAATTTATAAATAGTTTGCATGTGTATATGCATCTGTGTGTTTTGTGCATGCATGCGAACTGATAAAAATCTGCAATCATGAATAAAAGATACAGCATATGAGCAGCACAAATGCTGTTAATAGGTTTGCCCCTGCTATTTAAGACACAATACATTACATGATGTTCTGAACAAATACACACTTCAAGCTTTCTCACTACCTCATAAACACACACACAATTGTGCCACTACAGTTTCAACCTACTCGCTTACTTTATGACACAGTCCAAATTAGATAATTCCTCTAAAAAGACGTTGCCAAAATATGATAGTCCTATCAGTCATCCGTGAAACGCTCGGAATAGAAATGAATAACTCAAATGCTTACACGATGATCCAGGTTGCATAAGCGTGTGTACTAGTAGCAACTAGCTTTCACAGAACGGTTTAGTCACTGCTGTCCTTCAACCTATACTCTTACCTCTTGGGTTTCTGCTCCTGCAAGGTTTACTGTCTGTATTTTCAGATCGTTTTTTTGCTTGTCTAGGAAGCTGCTGGTTCCACAAGTCCCCAAAGCCCTGTGCTCATCCAAGAGACAGAGCTCCTTCACTGTCTGGGTGAGATGACAATGTCTTACAGAACATGGCCAAACAGTGTGCTCATGTTTGCTGGGCTCGGGGTGTTACTGAGTACAAGTCAGTTTAACATTCCAGACACACACCATATGAGCTCTAGCTAGTAACCCAACCTTGAGTCATGCCTCACTCGATGATGGCTTTTCAAAAGGCCCTGCAACAACCAACAGTGGGTTAACATACAAATGTTCAAGGAGTAATAGCAGCTGATTTAGACAAGAATGTGTGGCTCAAAAGTGTTTGGCAGGGGGAGCAAAGCAAAGGCACTGCCATAAATTAGGAGAGAAGAAGAGAAGAGGAGATCATAAAACACAGCACAGAAATCCATGTGTTCTTCCATCTATTTATTTCATAACCATTCTGCCTATCACAACCATCTGATAACGTTTTTTTTTATTTTTTTTATTCAATTTATTTCAGACATATCAAAACAAAAAAATTAAAAGCATGAAAATACAATATATATATATATATATATAGGGGAAGGTGGGGTGATTTGTGCAACTTTTTACTCAAAGTGATTTTAAAGTGAGGCCTTGACAGTTAAGTCTCCAACTCAAATATGTACATATATTTCAGGATGTTGTGCATCCCTGGCAATAAAAACTTTGGATCTGGAATAAACTGTTTAAGAAATATAGCTTTCGGAAAAAAAGTTGTCTTGTCGCACAAATCACCCCACGTAGTGGGGTGATTTGTGCGTCATTGTGTCACAATGACAAAGTCACCATCATCATCTTTCTGGCCATCTGAACTCTCATCAGTGGTGTCGTTAAGTGGAATTGAGATGTCACTCTCTTCTGAGCTACTGTAGACAATCACTTTCTTTTGGTGACCAGCGTATACAGCCATGCCACTGGCACAACTCTCAGAAATGTACTTTGCACTAGTTGCTCCGTGCTTGTGGAACCAACTGCCACCTGACAAATGTGATTCCCCCTACATTACTGCCTTTAAATCAAGGCTCAAAACCCATATGTACACCCTGGTGTTTCCTCCCCATTAACCTCTGCACTACTTACTTACCTCTGCACTACTATCTGTGTTTATGTGGATGTATGGGCTTTACGTCTTTTATTTTGGTTATTGTTATTTTACCTTCATTGTTTACCTACTGAATGCACTATGTACAGCACTTTGGACAGTGCAAACTGTCATAAATGTGCTTTTATAAATACATTTTACTTACTTACTTACTTATAACTCACCCAGGCCCTTGCGCACAAATCACCCCATCCCCAGAATTTTGGATAATAGGCATGATGCAGCAATTTAGGGTTGACATTGTGCTAACTATATAGACTCAAAGTGTAGCATACCAAAGCACTAAAACATGTGTCAAATGTTTTCAAACGTGTCTATAATTGTTCAGACACAATAATCAAAAAACCTTGATCATGGAAATTTTACTTTGAAAGGCAAAACACAGTTTTTTTAGCTTAAATGTGCTTATATCTTATTCCTTGTGTCTCCCTTCTTTACAGGATGAGTCAAATGGATGGCTCTTCTTAAATATGTGGTCACATTTCCAATTTCTTCCACGGTTTTCTAGAAACAAGGGGTTTTGCAACTTCCAAAATGCACAAATCACCCCACCTTCCCCTATATATATATATATATATATATATATATATATATTCAAATGATTTCACAAAATAAATAAAAATAAACAAAAAGTTAACAACATATTGAATTGATATGCCTGAAAAGGAGTAGGAAGAAGTATAAACTTATTTAATCCTACCCCTTTTCCACAGCTCAATAACTCATATTTGTTATATTAGCTTCCTGTGTTCCTCATAATCTTTTTCTACAAATCTATACAATTCGTTATACTATATTTGATACATACAAATATACAACTTGATACTATACTTTTTTATATTTATACAATCCATATACCTATATCTATTATACATACATCCAAACAAAAATATATCTATTATACGCATTTATACAATTTTTATATGCATTTATACAATCCATATATCTATATCTTTGTATTTGTACAATTCACATATCTATATAATTCACATATCTATACAATCAATATATCTATATATAAATACAAATATTCATTCAATATGATGATGCACCATAATTACACTTTAAATTCTCTCCCTCATCCCTGTACCTTTTAAAAATCATTACTTTGATTTGATTTGAATCATGTTTGGACATTGCTTTAGCTCCGTGCTCATACCATCCCACAGTTTTACACCACCAATTGAAATGCATTGACATTTTATAGTCGTGCGAACAGCTAGAGTCTTAAAATTTAACTGTTCTCTCAAATTATAACCCCCATCTCTATCAAAAAAAAGTTTTTGAATGTTACCTGGTAGCAGTTTATTTCTAGCTTTGAACATGATTTGTGTAATTTGATAATCAACCAGGTCCTTGAACTTTATGATCAGGGAATGTAAAAAGAGGAGGTTGGTGTGATCATAATATCCAGCTTTATTGATTATTCTTATGGCTCGTTTTTGAAGTGTGACTAGTGGTAGCAGTGAGCTTTTGTAAGTGGTCCCCCAGACCTCCACACTGTAATTTAAATAAGGTAATATCATTGAACAGTAAAGAATATGCAATGATTTGTGATCCAATATATGCTTTGCTTTACCCAGGACTGGGATGCTTCGTGACAGTTTTGATTTAACATGTTTTATGTGAGGTTTCCAGCATAGCTTGTGGTCTATTGTCACACCCAGGAATTTATTTACATACACTCTTTCAATATTAACACCATCTATCTTAACATTTACATCACTATTTAAATTACAATTTCCAAACAACATTTTTGTTTTGCTTAAATTCAATGATAATTTATTATTGTCAAACCACCATTTTAATTTGCTCATTTCAGATGTAATTGACTCCAGAAGCTGTTGCAAGTCCTCTCCCGTACAAAAAATATTTGTGTCATCTGCAAATAACACAAATTGTAAAATATTTGATGTTTTACATATGTCATTTATGTATAGAATAAAAAGAATTGGCCCTAACACTGCCCCCTGTGGGACCCCACAGGCAATGTCCAAACAAGCTGACACGTATTCACGTTAATTGGACTTCAGAAAACAGCAAGAAAAGAGGACTAGCTGGACTTGATGGCAACCTTTAATATCAATTGTATCACAAATGCAAACCTCTTTAACAGCATAGAGGCAACTGTTCAAGTAATACAAACTCAAATGACCAATTCTCCTGTTTTCAATGTTTGTGCTTCTTTTTACTGTAATGTTGGGGAAGTCTCTTGAGCAAGCATGTTTTAGAAAGTTATTTTAAAGGATTTATTTCCACTTAAGCCATTCCCTGTGGTGGCAGCCACCTGGGGCCTATTTCAGGTAGCTGGTTTTACATACTCTGGGTTTAATCCTGCTCTCTGAGTTGGTCAACTCAGAGCGCAGGGTTGACGAGAAACTCTGGGTTTTCGGTTTCAAAACAGTGGATCAGCGTTGGGTTAATCAACTCTGAGCGTGTTCACTCTGGGTGGAGCGTGTGCATAAAAGCCATGTCAATGGATCGCTGAAAACATGATTCACCATGGAAACAGAAGAAACAAATGCTTGATCCTCCCACTTCTCCACTTCTCAAAAAATAAAAAAAAAACTTCTCCGCTCCTCCCACTAGAGTAAGAAATATTAACTTATGAGCTTATGGAGAAGAATGAACGGGGATAGTCTCATAACTCTGATCTAATCACTTCGGCAATTCAGAAAAAAACGGTGCAAACGTTTTTTGTCAAGAGCATCATTGCTTCCGTATGAGAAGCAAGTCTATTTTAAGAATTAAGTTACGCATATCAGCAGCAACAAAATTATCAAGCTGCCGCTGCACAGCACTGCTGACAGTGTTTTATATTCGCTGTAGCCTATTATGTAGGCAAGCTATAATAGGCCTACTGTGCAGTAAACAGACTGTCGCTTCTTTTAAATGGGGAGTGAAAGATATTAACGTTTGACACATAAGGTGACAGTTTCCATTGTAGATCCTGATTGCTTTATTACCAGATCCCTTGTCCTCTAGTGATCACAGTTTAAATTATTATATTATTTCTATATTCATATTGGGCTATTTAACGAGGCTTGTCTGTGACTTTGGGATGACACAAGTGAACAGTAACGATCGCGTGCAGCCGCAGAATTACATTCCAACCTGACATAAATAGCCTATGTTCAGTGGCACAGATGTTAAAAAACTACTGATAATGATAAAAATAAATAACGAGATACATACAATACAATAGGTTTATTAATCTGAATGTAAAGCATGTTCACGATGTGTAAGGTGGCCGCATATGAACGAACGAGGGCTGAGAACAAGGCTACTGATCAAATGATCGATCAAACGTAAAATCATCAGGAAATGATAAAAACATCCCGATGGAGATTTCTATGGAGTGATTTTGCTTTAAACTGTACAGGGTTGCGTTGTGACAGTGACTCTTTCTTCAGTCGAAGCTGCAGCGTAAAGTGAAAACAAACTCAGGCTGGGTCTAACCACCTATCCAGCAGGTTAGACCCACGGCGTATGTTGCCGCAGTAACTGACTCTCGGTTGCGCTGAACCTGCTTCTTGAAACGGAAAACCGAGAGTTTCCACTAACTCAGAGCGAACAAACTCTGGGTTGCCTGAAAACCAGCTACCTGAAATAGGCCCCTGGTTGGCACAATCATTTGATGTCAACAAGCACAAAATAAAACATTTACTCAGACGATGGAGCCAGTCTAAGCAGAAATCAGACAAGTTGCTCTGTGGTTGCGCACAGCGTATTTGTAGCTCTGCTTTTCCAATTGTAATGCAGCCTACCTTAACTGCTAGGGTATTTTACACAAGAAGCACTGAACTTGAAACTGACTGCAATGCTAACCCATAATGCAACCATTTCCCTCTGTGGAAGAACACTGTCTGTGGGAGCATTGCTTCTCAACATTTTATGCTTTGCAATTTAATTCCTGTTGGTGTGTTAGATATGCAAACTGAGTATCTTTTGTTATTAAGTGGATATGGGTCAGTTCCAACATTATAATATTTTCAATTTAATATTAATATAGAAGGTGGTATGCAATAAAATAACCACAGATAGAGAAGTAGGGTCATCCAGCTTATCAAATAGTAGGTCTACTTCATACCTAACAGACTGTACCGAAATAACTAAATGTAGGCCTACTTCATCCAGTGTATCCATAAATAGGTCTAGTCTAAATCATGTTGATGTTGTTAAACCTTCAACTTTTTTTAGAGATAGCCTACACAGGTCTAAACAGCATGTCAACATGTTTGATATGATAGACACATTTTTAATGGCAACATTTTGTGTTATTATATGTAGGCCTACACAGAAATTAGTGGAAGATAAACTTAATCTAGATAAACCAATTTTTACATAAGGCTGATGGGTGTCAATTTTGAGACGAGCAAACGTCACTTCCGGCTGCAACCTTTGTTTGGTTAAACAGAAATTGAAAAAAAAACAACAAAATTATGTGAACTATGCCTATCTATGGACCGGTCCTTGTATAAAGAAGGCTATCATTCATCCGGGTTTTACCAGTTGAGTTGAAGGTTAATTAAGTAAAGTGGAAATGTTTTTAAAGTATTAGCCTATTGCCAAAGTGTTACAACGTCACAAAAACTACCGTTATGTTAAATCTGCAGACGACGTAGCATACTTCTCGCAAATTATTCTTGCTGTAAACTGGTGTAACACCTTCTTGGTTTAGCAGATTTAAATTTCAATGGAAGACAATATTCTGGGCCAGATTGTTAGGTTCGACTACTAGAGCAGGATGGATGATTAATGAGACGACACAGTACGTTTAGTTTTATGATGTATTATTGAAAGATTTATCAATAACTGTAGAGATCTTAATTTTTTAACATACCTTTAGACACGATAGAAAAAAACATAAAAAACAAATAAATCACATAACCTTGGGCCCAAGTAAAAAGAAAGGATAAAGAAAATGTACCCCGGGGTATTTTAACTCAGACCGTATGGTGTTAATCACACCAATAAGTTATGAAAGTTCCGTAAAGAGTTCTCGTTGCACGGTATGCAGAAGAGTAGTGGCGTGGGAATCCTACCACTAGTGCAGGGCATTAGATAACTCACAGTCCAAAGAATTTCAACTCAATTCACTCATCACAGTGGATCCTGGTTCAGTAGTAGCTCGCCATCTTTGGACTGGATGTGGAATTCGAACATCAAAAGAAAACCTGACCAATAGAAAAAAAGAACACACTGGGGCTCTCCCGCAGCATCAAAATGGTGTCCGCGTGGCGGCATGAAACAACAAAAGAAATAAGGTAACTTCACGTCTATCCAAAAAGAACAGCGTCGCTCTGATAGTTAGTTTGAGGGTATTCTGATAAAATTCGGTAAACAGAACAGTTGCTTATTCGGTTCTAGCTCGGAGCATAAACGACAACGTGTGTGTTTCTCTCCGTCTCATCTCTTTGTGCGCAACTCACGGAACTCTCATGTAAACAACTACTCGCGCTTTACAGAGTTCAGAGTTCATACGTAAGAGTTTCAAAATAAAAGGCACTTATAATAAAATCAAGCTAACCTTTTCATACACTTAAAAAAAAAAAAAAAAAGAGTTCTCTTAGTACAGCATTTTAAATAAGTATAGCTTTCATTAGCCCCTACAATAAATGCTTTAGTAGCCCTTATATTGACAGGGTTACATCGGCCTTCTTCTTTCTTCTCTGCCTCCCTAATGGACAAATAATGGGCCTTCCTCGATGACAACAATGAAGGAAAAAACAACAACTTTGTGCTGCCTCCAGACACAATTACCTACCTACGTGCACCTGCTTGACGCGCGGTGCGACCATGGTAGGCATCTGCTCTGTCCTCAATCTTACCCTGCGCACATCTTTATTTAATTTTAAGGCTACCACATTAGTTTTAACAGATGATTTTTTTTAAACAGACACAATGTTTTTTCTGCATGTTTTAAAGAACAACCATTAATCAGACAACATAGGCACACATCCTTCTGTAATAACCTTCAGAAACGTGCTAAGAATTATTTTGGAAAGTTGAGTGGATGGAAGTGCTTTAGAAGTTGATATCTTTGGTTCAGAGTATTGAAAAAAAACTAATGTTGAGATAATGCCTGTTAAAGATGGTTGTTTAGGACAAATATACAATAGGCTAAGTAAACAGACAAGGTAGGATAATGAACACCTTAATTTACCTAGGCCCACATGTTTGACCTTTTATTCATTTTAGTATGGAAGCAAAAAAGCACACAGCTCAAAATTGACCAGTGTTTAAAAAAACCAATGTAGGCCTATTTGTTTGCATTGTCTCCCCTTACATTTTTTCTTTTCTTTTTTGTCTGTCCATCCTAGATGCTGGCTGTCCTCAAAAATCACTGTTATAGTGTATCTGTTTGTTCTTGACCTTGGGGGTAAAACTGTCAATTGACAATTTTTTCTGGGCCTTTGAACCACATTTTAAAGTTCTCCTCAGTGGATGGCATTTGTAGTTTTTATAGAGTTTGCTGCTTTGATAGAATTTGCCACAGATGAGGGGATGATAACCTCGATCTCTCTGTATCCAAAGTTGGTGGATCTATCAAACGTCCATTTAGCCCCGGTGGAGGACTTGCTGCTACCATTTTTTGCTGGCATTCAAATAGTTTTAAAAAAAAATTGTCAAACAATATTTTTTATTTTGCAACTATACGCGCATTACTGGAGCCTGGCCCAAAGGCATTATGAAGGCTTTAACTGTTCATATTATTATTTGAGAACGAAGCTGAAAAAAGAGGAAATTGTAATCAAAGATTGCTAGAGATTGCTACAGCCATGTTGGCTTGGAATAGGACTGAGCTTTCCCCCTTCAAAAGTATCATATGACCTCTCCTACCTGGATCCAACAATATTAGAGTGGCCCCTTCGGTCTGAAGAGGAGGTATCATCCCAGTGGAGCTGTTAATCCACGACAGGCATGGAGATATGCCTGGGAGCGGACAGAAATAGAAATGCAAATGGTGACAGTTTCATAACTCCTCACAGAGAAATCATTATCCCGATCTGTTTACCCTTTATGTGCCTTGTCTTTTCATGCAGTGTAGAAAAAACAAATCCAAATAGGGCTTTTCCTAGGTTTCATGATCAATTCAGTAACCTAATTAGTATCATATTTATTAATAACTGATAATTGATAAGCTGAACATACAGGCACTTTCCTTTGCACAAAGGCTACATTTTCATTCAGCTCTCGAATGTATAGAGGTTATTTTATTATCGAATATCATGCCACAGTGTCTTTGAAAGGGTTGGATTTGCACTCTCTAATCACATGTTGCATATGAGACCCAAATAAAGGTGATATACTGCACAGGCAAGCAGCTCTATGATCAAATAAGCAATCTGATCCCCAGATGTGACTTTCTCCTTTCTTTTGTACTTCCGCAGCACGGTGGATTTATTCAGCATCACTTAGAGGTTTATAGAAGTTAGTTGATTGATGTGAAATTAGTGGTTGGTGCGGTTGTGCAGTTGTTCGGGCTAATTTATGCATTGATTGATTCAAGTTGAGGCTTTGCAGCTTTGCTTTTGGTTGATCTACTACTGAACTTGCGGCCAGAGATGAGAGGGGGGAGTCGACAAACATTTAATAGCCCTTTGTGTGCTCCTTGCAATGGTGGCATGGCATCTTGTGAAAATGTTAAAGGATAGTTGGATTGGGAGTAGAGGGCAGACTGCATACAGTGCTGGCGTGGTTCCCATCTCATCTATTCAACCGTGTTGTCATTAAGTGTCTTATCTAATTACTTCACCCTAAAGTGGATGTGGCAGATCCCAGAAGGCTTGTTCTCCAGGCTCCACACTGTTGGTGTAATGCCGCCTTAGTGCTAAATGCTTATGTACACTGTTGAAAAAATGATAAGGCACAAAGTAATACTGGTGCAAGAAAGATTGAACATATTCAGTTCAATCTTTAATACTTAGTTTTTGGTCCGATTTCAATGATGATTTCCTCCACTATGCAAGGTTAAACCCTACTCCTTCACCAAAATGCCTATAGAGTAAGCTAGATGAAGCAAGTACCAGTTTAACTACCAAAAGTTTTACACATCACTGAAAAACTTACCAAATTAGTTTGACGTAGCCCCCATTCTGCAAGGATCTGCACACAACTCCTGGAAGCCGAAAATGTCCCAGTTCCCGCATGGCCAGCACACCCAACGGACATGTCACCCACCGAGCATGTCCGGGGCGTGCCCGACCGGCAAACACGACAGCGCGCACCACCTCCCACCAACATCCAGCAACCCCGCACAGCAACCGAAGAGAAGTGAACCAACACAACCTGGCTCAACGGTTGTCACAATAAAGGGGAGGCCACACAGAGTCTAAATAAACAAAGAATTTAATAAAGAATAAAGTGAACAACCAATATAAATGAAACAAAAGTGCAGGCCAGGGAAGGGGCAATCAATCAGTCAGGCTGCTGCTTTATAGCCTGCTGATTGAACCTGCTCAGGTGAGCTGATCACACCAGGTGAGGTGGCTCCGCCCACCAGCTCCCTGCAAGACAGAGCACACAACAGTAACAACACCCCAAGGCAACCCTGTGGCCGTCACACTCCCCCCCCATAAAGCAGGAGGTCTAACCCGTAAATTAACTTAATGTACATGTGGGTAGACAACTTAACCACCCCGTCTAGAGATCAGGGCTCCAACCTCTCTCCCGTCTTCACAACTCCATCCCCAGCCACCTTTGCCTGTGGAGCAATTAAAGAGGAGGAGAAACAGACTGCAGAGGAACAAAAAGATGATAAGGTTAGGTGCAAGAAGGTACAGAGGTGCACGTGACGAAGCATCTCTCTCTGGAACAGAGCATAGCAAAGTGTTAACATCAGTGCAGGCTTTCTGACAGAAGGTGGACCAGATGTATTTGGACTTCGTCTTCAGCAAGTCACCCACGTCAATATCATGCTCTATCAGATCTGTCCTAGACGGCGAGTCTCCCAATAAACCTGGATAGTTTGCAATCAGTTCAGCACACTCAGTTTGCTTCTCAACAGACCAATGAGCCAAGCCATCCATATTCTTTAGACATTCAGAGTTCTTGAGACAACCATGCAGTACAGAATCATCTGGCACTGCCACATCTTCCCCCCCACTAACAACTGACTGCAACACTATACCAGCAGACAAAACTGGGCGCACTTCCGAAGGAGTGGGTGAGACCTCAGATTCATCCCGACCATAGTATGGTTTCAGCAGATTTATGTGACAAAGATGGTTTCTTTTCCTACGATCTGGAGTGGAAATTAAATAGTTAAGCTCAGAGAGCTGACGTTCTACAGTATATGGGCCCATAAATTTAGCTTTGAATGGTGACCCCACAATTGGTAGCAAAGCCAACACTTGGTCACCCTCACTAAACTGTCGTCTCTCAGACCGTCGATCATACAAATGCTTCACTTTCCCCTGTGATTTTTGAAGTTTTGTTTTGCCAAATGGCCAGCCATATAAGCCGGTGTCTGAACCCGTTTACATACTCTCTCAAATTGGACGGAGGTTCCGTGTACCACTCATCTCGAAGCACTGCCAAAGGACCACGTACTCTGTGACCAAAGACTAAATCATTTGGACTGAACCCAGTACCCTGACACACCTCCCTTGCTGCTAAAATGTTAGACCTACAGTAGGAGAAACCACAGCATTACTTTGCACTGTGACTGGCAACACACCACTTTCAATTAAAGCAGCCCTCAGGGCCCCTTTAATTTCCTTCTTTAACTTTTTATCCCCAATGTCAACCTCATAATGCGCCACAAGTTTCAAAAGTTGGTCTTTAGTGCAACCATTCAACATTGCCTCAGAGGGAGATTGAACAAAACTACCGACAGAAGCCATGACAAAACAGCTTTGATCACTGGTATGCAAATAGAATTAGAACTTCCCCACTAACTGCCTATCCAAACCTGAATAATCTCGACCCTAGTGTTCATGCAGCTTGCGGTGGGTAACCACTGTAAATGCACTGTAAACCAACCGGTTTGAAAGGCGACCTGCAAGCAGACAACCCCCAAGATCCTTCGGATGTGCCCCCGAGACAATTGACATTGAACAATTGACACTAACCACGCCCCACAGCACTACCAAAAGGAAAAACAACAAAAGAAAAAAAATTCACGCAACCCAAAGGGGAAACGCAACTGAAGCCTAACAGGGAAAGTTCAAATCCAGACATGTGCTCACCAGACAATCAACTCTGTTAGCCTAGCCTCAGCTGATTACCCACTCCAGACACAAAGCTCAATCCCCAACCATGCACTCCTGCTTTAGAATACTAAACCACAAACGAGCTTCAAAATATACTAACTAGTGCACAAATTAACTGATTACCAACGACTAACTGGCCTCCCCAAAAACCAGTACTGAGCACCTTTAATCCTAAAACTAATAAAGTGTTTCCCACAGAATTTTTTGAAAGTGTGGGGGGGGACCCCCGACCCCCCTAGGGGGGTCCGGGGGATATGCTCCCCCGGAAGAAAATGTTGTACATTTTAAATGTTAAATGCATCAATCTGGTGTACTTTGATGAACACTATTCCTATATAAATGGTGATTAAGATGGAGTTTAACACACTTATCAATGGTTAATGAATAAATAATTTTCTATGATACACATTTGAGCCATCAAAAAAATGAAGCAAAGGTGGTGGTTACCTGTGGTTCAAAAGAGTGAACACAAGCGCCCTTTTGTTTTATTAGATTGTTGAATTACTAGTACTCAAATAACTGGGACTACAATCACGAAGGATAGCTCAGCCTCTCGGCGCCCCCTCGATGTTCTTAACTGAGTGTCCCGCGGGGTCCGAAGCGTTTACTTTGAAAAAATTAAGAGTGTTCAAAGGCAATACAGTCACAGCGCGTGTTGACACCGCAGGGGGAGGGGCTGATTGACTCGGGGAGATTGAAGCCTCGATCCCTCAAGCGGCGCTTTGATAATACGTCCATGATTGAAGGAAATATTGTTTCTTGAGATCACAGCGCGAATCACACGTTAAAGATTTTTATGCGGAAATGCTATTGTTTCCAAGTGAAACTCGCGCATTGCAAATGAAATGTATACATGTATATTTTTTAAATAGTAAAATATACATATATCAAAAAAAAAAAAAAAAAAAAGTTTGGCGGGGCAAAATAAAAGTGTGGCGGCCCGCCACGGAATGATACATTAGTGGGAAACACTGTAATAAGTCCCTTCAATTATTGCCCAGACTGATTTCCTCCACTATGCAAGGTTAAACCCTACTCCTTCACCAAAATGCCTATAGAGTAAGCTAGATGAAGCAAGTACCAGTTTAACTACCAAAAGTTTTACACATCACTGAAAAACTTACCAAATTAGTTTGACGAGCCCCCATTTGTTACAACCTGGCTCAACGGTTGTCACAATAAAGGGGAGGCCACACAGAGTCTAAATAAACATGAAGAATTTAATAAAGAATAAAGTGAACAACCAATATAAATGAAACAAAAGTGCAGGCCAGGGAAGGGGCAATCAATCAGTCAGGCTGCTGCTTTATAGCCTGCTGATTGAACCTGCTCAGGTGAGCTGATCACACCAGGTGAGGTGGCTCCGCCCACCAGCTCCCTGCAAGACAGAGCACACAACAGTAACAACACCCCAAGGCAACCCTGTGGCCGTCACAAGGTTAAAAGATCAAATTGCTGTAGATTGAGTAAATATTTTTCTAGGGCAAGATGAAACAAGGATGGCTTCTGAAAGATAAACATCTAGAGACATTACCTGTCATTCATTTTAATTTCATCCTCCTTGATAGAGAGATTTCCTCATAAAGGTTTCTTTTTTTGATTTGATGAAAAGGCCAGAGTCTCACAAGACAACCACTTTTTCATGTAAGAGATAGTTAAACACAGTCTCTTCTATTTATTGTGTTCTGGCTGCACACACATCTTTTACTGTTCTTTAACCCAGAGGTGTGCATATTTATATGTGGATGTTTATGCTAGTCAGTGTTGTTACAGTCTTTCAGTTGTTTTTATTTTTTGGAGAGGAATTATGGCTCGGTATCCGGGGAGTTTTGATAAAGAACTAAAGCATAAGGATATCTGGTGGTTGACATTTCCTCTACGACATTTCAACATGGAGCCCACTGGAGATGTTGTTAATCAGTCAAGCGCTTTAAAAGGAACATCTGAACAGGAGGAAAATAGATTAAAGATGGGCGGGTAGGGAGAATGATTTTCAATAGAGCAAGGGGAAAATGTGTCCGTTTGCATGTTAGCAAAGGTTTCTACTTGTTTTGATGCACTGTTCATCTTGGGTTTAGCACAAACAACAATCTAATGCTACCTAAATCTTCTTTTTGAATTGTATGTTGTGATCCAAATGCTTTTTCTGGTCCATGAAAGTGGATTATCTTTGCTGCGTGACTCTCCTCCTCCCGTATTGTGGTGGTGCAGTTGTGCACTGAGCCACCAGGGAATCAATGGCTCATCTCTTGAAAGCTCTTAGTGGTCTTATCAGTGAGCACGATTGAGTGAGAACCCCTTTGGCACCTTAATATAGACACAATCCAAATAGGCTCAAATGGAACACCAAGCAAAGTGTAAAATTACATATTTTTCTAATGCATACTCTATACTCTAACCTATTCTATATGAGAGGTACAGAGGCATAATTGATCAAATAATTCATCCTAATCCTTTAAAATCTACTAATACCAAATGATAGTACAAAGACGGTTACTTTGCAAGTTTTACCATTGGGAAAAGACAAATCCCTGTCCCGGTGTAATTAGATGAAGCTTCAATTAATTGCATCTTATTTCATGCATCAGCAAGGTCCTCATTTAATAAATGCATTCAGTTTAAGAAATATCTTTTTCCCACTCGGTCCGAAATAGTATAAGAATGTAATAAAACAGTTTTGTAGCTTTATAAGATCTCAGTGAAGAGGTTGAAGTTGACAAAACAAAGACCTTTGTCAGCTACAAGTAGGCATGATAATTTGAAAAGGGACACTGGGAGATCATCTCTCCATCACAGTCCTGGCATATGGCGTCTACAAATTCACACTTTGGCTGCACGAAGTAGCGATACCTGGAAATGGTGATGTTTTGTTTGGGATGGAAGAGGTCATCTATAAAAAGCAAGGCCCAACACAACTGATCACGTGTCTTGTCTCGGGCAACACTTGTAAAGCTCAATGTGTTTCCACCCAGAGGAAATAAGAATTTTTCATGTTTGTCTCTGCGTATCTTGAGATTTGTGTATGGCAGTATCTTGCTCTTTTGAACATGTGTGAATTGTATCTGGTCCCAGATGAATATTTGCAGTTTCACAGAAAGATTTTTCTTGTCTGTGTGGACCCAAACATGAGCATAACAACAGCAATAGCCTTCCATGCCCGTCCTCCTTTTTGTTTGTTGATGCAACCCTTTCACATTACTGCAAATGATTTACAATGACAATGATAAATGAAAATAGGCAACAAATATATTAAAACTTATTAACTTGTACTCTTTCCACATCTGCCACTATTTACGGTACATAGACGTACAAATATTTATAATTGATTAATAAACAACAGCCTACCAACATATCTTTCAGGCTCTACGTTACATTACAACAAATTTGTGCTTCAGTACTAAATTTCTAATTTCTTAAGAAACTAAACAGAAACTAAAATGATTGAGTCAGTAGACTGAGTCCTGATTGGTCTAAAGTTTAGGCAGAGGGAGGTGTAAGGGAGAGGAGAGGGGCATGTAGAATAAACTATAAGGCAAATCTCAGAGGGCGTCCTTTTTTGCAATCGGGAAGAGATAATTCCATAATCCAAATAGGTTTGTATTATTTCCAGTAAGCTGTGCACACGTGTGTAAATGTGACTATGTTTAGGCCTATATCTTCTAAGTTATGTTTTGGGTCTAGGCCCTCTTGTCGCAGTGGCAGTGAGGGATGGGAGTCTTGCGTATCGGGCTGTAGAACTGGTTGTGTGTTTAAATCAAAGGGCAAGCAGAATGACACAGACTCTAATAGAGGCAACACATCACTGTCATCCTCATTATCTCCCTTCTCCATTGACCTCGTCACCTCAGTAACACCGCTCGCCCAGAAAAATGTGTCATTGGTCCATTAAAGTATAAATAGTGTTCTCACTCTGGTGCTGAATCATACCTACACATGGCCTTCTGAACTAAGTATGGCAGATATATGTAACCTACAGTATATCTCTACAGGAACAGGCATTGATGTGGACACAAACTGTACTATTTCATCCCACTGAGCACACATATTCAACCTGCAGACTCCAGCACACACACACAGTTACACACCTCTTCTAAAAGGAAAAGGCTTCAGGGTTGGGGGCCCGACAGATTTGTGGTCCCCTGACACCACAGTGATGGAGGAGATGGAACCCCCATGTGTCTTACTCACAGTTCCCCCCCAGAGCAAAAACATTCTTCAGTATCTGAAATGGAGTATGGCAGGACGGAGCAGCCCCCCGTGCCTGGAGCATTTAACATCAGTATGCTGGTATCAGATGCGAAAATCCCTGAGGAAGCAGAGAGAGTGAGAGAAAGTCCCAGATGGGGTGTGAGTACCATGACAAAAATATAGTAGTCACAATAGTCTCTTGTGGATCAGATTTGACCTTTTTATTGCTATTCTTTTTTTCCTTTTTCTTTTTTTTCCTTTAAAGGCTAGAACCTTTGCGTCCAGTTTGGTGACTCTAATGCCTCGTTTCCACCGAGTAGAGCGGGTCGGGTCGGAGCGGCTCAGAGCGGGACAGCTCACTTCTTTTAAAGCTACGAACACACCGCACTCCGCCGCACGGCGAGTTTACATACAAAGCCAATGTATTTTGCGAGGCGCCGCGCGAATGGGCGGCCGGCAGCGGGCATTGAGCGGGCATTCCTCCTTGTTGTGAGCGTATTATGCCGGTAAATGCACAGAGACGGCTTGGTGAAAGCAGACAGAGACAGGGAGCGAACAGCGCTGGCTGCGGCAGCTACGTGACATCGTAGCAGTGGGACACAGTGTAACCAACTGATTAATTTAATGACGAGGAAAAACACCACACAATAAACAGTGCTGCGCTCACATTTTTCGCCAAAATACAAGACTGTCTTCACTCTTGCCGAGGTGACCAATGATTATTTTGACCAATCAACAACGGCAGTGTGTAGCTCCACCTTTTCGGCTCCCTTTCAGGCTGTTGGTACTGCTACGGAGTAGTACCAAAAATAGGAGCGGCTAAGAGTGGTTAAGCGCGCTTATATCCGTACCCTACCCAACTTTTGTCAAATGGAAAGCCAAAATAACCGGACCGAGCTGCTCTGACCCGACCCGCTCTACTCGGTGGAAACGAGGCATAAGTAGCCTTTCTTTTCATAAGCTTTCCTGGCTTCGACACATAGAAATCCTCTTCTAAGGTAAACCTACTCATACAGAAACGTGACAAAAATTACCAGGAGATAATATAATGTATTTTAAGGTGCTATTCATATGGCTTAGGTCACGTGACATGGAAGAAGTAGCCAAGCCAAATGACAAGTTTCGTGCTAGGTGAACAATGGCCTGTAATGAATAGATGATTATGTTATTAGAAAGAAAAGACCAAGGCTGCCTGCCTTCTCTCTCTCTCTCTCTCTCTCTCTCTCTCTCTCTCTCTCTCTCTCTCTCTCTCTCCCTCCCTCCCCCCCACTCTACACTCACCAACCACTCTAAAGTAGCCTATATAGAGTGCTGCATGAAGACCACAAGGTTTAACCAACAATAAAAATCTATCAATACAAAACAAGAATTAGAAGTAAATTATATTCTATTCAAATCCTTTATGGCGTAGCTGGCTCCTTGTCATATTGCATTTATTTAGTTATTTGCAGTTCCACCAAAGAGACTTAACACATAGTTGTATTTGCATGCTGTCAAGAGCAATAAGCATTATATTGTTTTTAGAATTTTTGAGGCAGAACTTTGTATTTTCTTTAGAAAAATCAAGAATCATGCCCTTTTCAGATTTATAATGTGAACTTTCCGAGGGGACCAATCCCTATTTTGGGAACCATTGGACTAAACTAAAACATTTATGTAAAGCACTTAAAATGACCTTTTATTATCAACAGTCTAATAATTTTTATATATTTTAATTCCAATAAAATATGATGAAATTTTTTATTCTTGAATTACATTTAGCTGAAAGTACTTTTGTACCCACGCTTAAAGGTGCTACAAGGAACTTTTAAATATTTCTGATACAGTCCAATTTTTCCTCTGATGATCACACATTTCATGTAACAGCAAAGGAGACCATCAGTGCAAAGAAAGCTTTTTTTACATAGTTTTTCTTAATGCCTTTGTCATGGGTACGCTCACCCATGAACAGCAGCTAGCCTAATAGAAAAACTACCGCTTTGTCCAAAGGGGCTGCTAGAATTAACACAAACTGAAAGTTCATCGGTGCACCTTTAAGTAGGATTTTGGATGCTAGACTTTTGGAGGATTTTAGAATTGTTGTGTCAGTACTTTTGCTCAAGTAATGGCGCTTTTCCACCGCATGGTATCAGCTCAACTCGACTCGACTCAACTCACATTTTTGCCGTTTCCACCGCAATTTCATGGTACCTGGTACCTGGTAGCGGCTGCTTTTTTGGTATCGCCTCGCTCTAGGTTCCAAGCGAGCTGAGCCGATGCTAAAAGGTGACGTCGGCAGATGGCCGGCCACTGATTGGCCAGAGACTATTGTCTGGCCAATCAGTGGCCAGAGACTACCGGCTTCATTCTGTTGTTTATTCTCCCCAACTCTCTGGGACTTTTGAGTGTATTTACGCCGCGTGCAGCCTTCTCTGGCTCTCTTTCATTTGATTTGCATCACAGATACGAATTTATTTTCCATATATTCGCAAAGCTCACCCAGTGTTGGTTGTTGGGGAAGTTACTTACATACGAGAGGAGACATAGGGCAGCTAGCAGCTAGGCTAAATAGTAGCCAGCTGGGACAGACATGATAGCGAGCGATTACATTACAAGCCTCAGACTGAACTGATTACCTCAATAAAATATTCAGGCTGAGACACGGCTTGCATTTGAAAACACGTATCCTGAAACAAGCACTAAACAGTCAACTTTATCATGCCCGTGTTCACATGCATAGGGATGTAGGCCTACGTGACGCATCCATACAGCTGACTGTGTGGCAGAGTCACACATCGGTACAACAACCATCCCTTTTAATGGCCCGTAGCAATATTCTTCTACTTCTTTTAGCAAACAGATACAAGGGGGGTATTTCTTAAACATTTTTCATCCGTGTTTTTGGCGGTTGGTTCAGTTAATAGTGCAACAACTGCTCGTAATTTTTACTTTGCTCCGGAGTAGGCTTTCAGCCCCTTACGACGACCCCGCCCACGTTCAGCAGGTACTATTTGCGGTGGAAAACGACCCGTGCTGCTACCAAACCAAGTTGAGTCGAGTCGAGTTGAGTCGAGTCGAGCTACATGTGCGGTGGAAAAGCACCATAATTGACTTTTACAACCACTGTTATTCTGTCACTGTAATTGCTATTTCACTGTATAGTGTAGTACTTTATGCACACTTTCCATAAGAAGGTTATCTCATTCTCACTGTTTATTCCTACATTTTATGGAAAGAGTGGATTCCATGAGTGGAATGAGTGTGGCTCAGATGTAATCAGGATATTCTATTATTCGTACCTGATAGCAAAGTCTATTTTAAGCTTGCAACAGAAAGTAGACAGCTACACTGCATTCCTTTAATTCATACTGAATAGGCTCCATATATCCTCCTCACATGCTTTTCCTTTTTCTGCTGTTCTGCTTTTATCTATTGATCACCTTTACCAAATGGTCGGTCTTATTATTTGGCTATTTGCATGTTATCCTACACTTTCAAAACCTTTGGCCCTTCACCCCATTGCAAATTATTTCGGACCCTGGCAGTAGATCTTTTTTAAGATTTACAGCTGTTACAACAAGTTTTGTTCACAGTTACAGTGTTAGGTTTATTGCATTATGTTCCCCACACTTCGCAGATGTTCCACATCGTATCTGATTTTCTCCAGGACTGTTATCAAATTACATCTCTTCTCGGGCTTAGGTGCTATTCACAATTTATTCAGAAAAGTTAAATGTCAATCAAGATTGATAACAGTGTTTGAAGATTTCCAATTGAACATCCATCAATAATTTTGAGTACTTTTTAATAGCTTGGAGGCTGCCTTGCAATTATAAATGAATAAATATAATCAATCTGATCTGGTAAGCAGAGGGTGGTGATGAACACAGTTTCAGTTGCCTTATGGATTTAATGTTAATATAAATATGTAATGTTCCAGTTTTCTTTACATTAAGTTCACTCACATTTAATTTAAAATTAGAAAAATGAACACACAGCTAGGGTTGGAGTCTTTAAAGATGAACGTCTACCATTTTGCATCTGTTGTATAACCTTTTGCAGATCAGGGGGAGCTGTGCAAAGTCTGATTGTCTGATCATATATTATTATTTTCAACTTGAAGTCTTCAACCCCAACCAACTTTGGGTCTGATTTTGGGAAGTGGAATGCATGAATTTAAAAGAGATAATATATCTGCAGTTCTGCTGTACACATTTTTATACTTCATTCATTGTAAATCAGAGAATGTAGCAGTGCAAATCGGTAAGTCCTGCATTATAGGGAGTGTCTCAAAATCGGGCCATTACTGTATACACTACATTCCCACCCTAACAATCTGTAATGTGAAGTACATTTAAAAAGAAATGGAATATTGATATATTTGCAATAGTTGTTGTAATCTGTAATCCAAAGTGAGTCTGAAGTGCTTCCAGCTAGGTATTTGAGTATTCACAAAATAGTCCCCAAATGTCAGGACAATTATCCTAAACAGACATGGCAGCAAAGTAGTTTTTTCACCACCAGTTAATGTCACTCATCTGAACTTAATACAACCAGATGAAGACCAGACAGACTCTGAAACTGTTGAACTGCAATTACACATATAAACACATACAGCATTTGTATCACACTCTGTTGGAAAGATATACAAATGTGATTGACGGAAAAATAATACATTTTACTCACTGGTTGCACGCAACAAATACACAAAATAGGCCATAAAAGGAAAATACAAACACAGGAACTCTCGCTGTGACCCTTTGGGGTCTTCATAGACTCTTAGTAGAAATCCTGTTGGGAAAACAAAAACTAACATGGTCTCCCGCATCAGACATTTTGTTGATTGTGTTGATGGTGTGTAACAGTGTTGTGCTACTTCTTCCTGTGCTCCATATATATATACAAAGTATATGTTCTTTCGATTTTTCACCAGTGTACCATTTTTTGTCTTTTTTTATGCATAATTGCTCATTGTTTGTCCAGATGATTCAACCAGCTTAGTGTCTGTCCAATCCCTGCTCCAATTGCCAGACCCCAAACATTGTCTAAATTGTCTATATAGAGAATGAATAACTCCTGAAAGAAAATATCCAAAAATATCCCCTCCCTTTTCACTACAAAGAGGGCCTCTTAGAACATGGCATTACTGCATATCAGTGCGTGGTTACTGAGTGCATAGTGCAGTAGTAGAGGAATAACTTTGTGCTGTTTTGAAATGTACCTTCAATGTGGCTACAGCCTTGATGGAATGAATCATATCGCACAGTGAGTCACACACTTCACAGGAGATGCAGTAATAGGAACTTTACATTTGTACATTTATGACTTATATCTTCATGTGCTTTTGCTTTTGGAACTAAAAGGAGTTAAGGAGTTGTCAGAGCAAACACTTCTTTTTACCTGAAATTATATGAAATAGTATGGAAGTAATGAATGCAAGGGAGCAATATTGATGATCGTTGTGAATGTGATATAGTCTACTCTATCTATCTATCTATCTATCTATCTATCTATCTATCTATCTATCTATCTATCTATCTATCTATCTATCTATCTATCCATCCATCCATCCATCCATCCATCCATCCATCCATCCATCCATCCATCCATCCCCATCCATCCATCCATCCATCCATCCATCCATCCATCCATCCATCCATCCATCCATCCATCCATCCATCCATCCATCTATCCATCTATCTATCTATCTATCTATCTATCTATCTATCTATCTATCTATCTATCTATCTATCTATCTATCTATCTATCTATCTATCTATCTATCTATCTATCTATCTATCTATCTATCTATAAATATGTGTATGTGATCATTGTGATTTTCTTCAAATATCATCCTAACCTTCCCTCCCAGAGCAACAAAATTTCCATCTCCTCAAAACAGGTGTGCATAAATACTCCAGTTATTCTAATCGGAGGCTGTGTGCCGCAGTACGATTGGCTGATAACTGATGATTCATTTCAACAGGCTGGTGTGGGTCTGGCAAGGAGAGAGTGGGTGGGTGGGTGTTAAGGCGCTGATGAAAAGGGGGAGCAGGAGGCGGGAGCAAAGCTTTCTCCCACATCCTGTACACTGGTGGTCACTGTTGTTGTCAAAGCATGCGGCTATGTCACGCACAAACACACAATCTAAAGACTTGCAAAGGGAGTCAACTTAATCCATATACACTTTGTCACGTTTTCCTTTTCTTTTGTTGTTTTTTTTTTCGCTCATCTCCTCAGCAATGGTTGCCTGTAGCTAGACTTGTGGATAGACACTGAGCCTGGAGGAGAGAGAGAGAGTGAGAGAGAGGAGGAGAAAGAGTGTGCGCTGATCACAGAGTCTGCAGCCCCCAGCCTTTCTTTCTGCTGCTGCTGCTGCTGCTGCTGCTACAGTACGTGTGAGAGGCAGAGAGGGAGAGGCAGCTGAGGCAGAACTGTGAGAGGGAAGAGGAGAACGCTGTGAGCTGTTCAGAGCAGAGCCAGTCGGTCCTCTGGTATGTGTCCAGTGTGAGTGACTCAGTCCAGTCCCCTGCACACCTCTGCCGCTTTCTGAGAAGCCTCGCACCACCAGGACTCTGACGCCAGCCGCACAAACAGG
Organism: Hyperoplus lanceolatus; assembly: GCA_026929865.2. Lineage (NCBI taxonomy): Eukaryota > Metazoa > Chordata > Actinopteri > Uranoscopiformes > Ammodytidae > Hyperoplus > Hyperoplus lanceolatus. The sequence goes on along the minus strand of CM049404.1, from coordinate 15,622,795 downwards.
TGAGTCGCCACAGCCTCATGGTGATCTACTCTCAGTAGTCCAGTGCCAATTTGAATTACTATTGTGTTTTGTTTTACTGGTGAATGTGTGTATTGCTGTATTTACAACAAGTATGTGCTGATTTTAACCAATGCCAACAAGGATTGCTGAAAGTTCTCCAAAGAAATAAGGTGTATCCATGATTACTTGTATGGACATGTGGATGTGACGGGTGGGTGCATTTAAAAAAAAAAAAAATAAGATTCATGTTTTGCATGCAGGCTTGTCTACCTCTTGACTGACAAGTGAAAAAGACTACTGGGACTTGAAGAAAAGCATCGCATCTGATAGATGTGGATCTGCGTGATTTCTTCTCAGTTTCCCCATGTGTAAATCCATGTGTCAGTGGGAGAGAAAGTGGGTGGAGTTGGAACCGTTTCAGCTCTGCTACTGTGATCTCAGTCTTGTTTGGAAACAGAAATAAAAACACAGGATGAAGACTGCCATCTCAGATGATGTGCTTTAGTGGACTACAGTCTTTGATGGAATGCAGATTGTGTATACATTTTGGTTCACAGTGCGTGTGGACACAGTCATTTATCGACAACTGCAGGTGTTTACAATTTGTGTTCTCTGCTTTTCTTGAGCTTAGTGTGAGCCCTTTGTCTCAACTGCGCAAGATAACTACTGCAACCGTCTCTGGTTGTTGTGGCTTCGGCAGGGTGCAATCAACGTAGTATATCATTGTAAATATATTCCCTGTGCAAAGTGTATATAATTACGTTCTCAACATAGAGCCAAAGAGGAAGAGCTGAGCTGACATCATATCATAGATCCGTCCAAGTTGTAATAATGAAGAATAATAAGGTAGATTGTAGTGCACATATGTCCGCTATTTGGCAGCATGTCTTTAGGTGATTTCACAGGTTGAATTTATCACATTTAATTAGATTTATTTTTACAAATTGCTTTCGCCCTGACTGAGATCCAACTTTGTTTAGTTTATATTATTGCTGTGCAAAGCTGTCTTCTAATCTTTAATTCGAACCAAACATTTCAGAATTCAGCGCATACTCGTCCTCCATGTTAGTAGAGGTAACACTTGTCGCTTGTAGCTTATACTGTTGCATCCTAGAACGTAAATTGTGTGTAATGGCAGCTCATGACTCTTTACCGCAGGGAATCAGCTGTTTTGTCCAGGATTTTTTTCCTCCAGTGCACAACTTGTTGAATTGACTACAGTTCATTTTTGAAGTTTGTCAAGTTTCACTCTACCATGACTCACTTCAAGCACGTATGATTTGCGAAACAGAAGGGACAGGGAAATACAAGGCTTTGAATAGGACCATATGGCTGAATGAGAGTTCACAGAGAGACATTGTCAGGGTTTAGATGGTTTAAACCCCTGAGCCATGACCGTGATCTGGGCTGCCATTGAGAGTGGAAAAAAGCCCCTCTGCGTTTGTCTCTCTCTCGCTGCTGTTTATGCTTCTGTTGTTTGCCTCTGACTGTCAATCTGTCACTGACTGCGAATGAGGAGGAATCAGCCCAGGCTCCCCCTTGACCCTGCCAAAACCCTTTATCACCCATCCATCAATATATCTGTCCCTTCATCCATCGTACTATCCATCCATCCATCCATCAAGCCAGCCATTCCTTCACGTTTCTCCCACCGGGTTTTGAATGTTTCTCTCTTCACTTTCATTGAGCACCTCCCTCCACCCCCCTCCACTCTGGTCGCCACAGAAACGGCTGATTCAGTAAGGGTGGGTGGGTGCCTCAGCGCTCTTGCTGCTCTGCCCCATGCGGTGCTTTCACAGTACATTTCTGCTTCTGTGCTGCTTTTATGGCACTGACATGTTGACAGGTGCAGGTGGCTAACTCAAATGTTATTGTCATTTATTCAATCGTATCAACTATACAAAGGCTTTTAGTTGGGTTCCCTCAAAGGACATGTTCCGTATTTAGAGTAGCAGAGTTATTTATGTTCAGTTTTTCTTCTGACAATGGTGCAAACAACAGGGAACCTCTTCAGTGCCCACCGACAAATCTCTTGTGCTGAGAGATTTCTGGTAAAGGTTTACTGTACAGACTTAATTTAGGTTTTTGACGAAAATGCCGTTGTCTTGACTGGACTATTAAATAGGTGTTGGCTTGATCCTTAGACATTAAGAGTCTATCTTTGCTTAACTATATATGACACTTGGGTCAGAGCCACACTGTGTGTGTTTAGAGACTACACCGAGGTGATTAATAATTTAATATCCCATGACCAAGTCATTTAATAATAGATATGCTATGACCTTTCTCTTACATAAGGGTGAGGAAGCAGAATTAGAGTGACGGCGTACAGGGGTTGGAAGAATAGAAATAACTGAAAAGACCATTCTTGGATAAATTACCCCCTTCTCAACCATGCATTACAGTCCACCTCCCACTCCAAAAAATAGTGGGCGCCAGAAAAAAAGATTTGTATCTGTTTTTACAGAAGATTGTATTTTTCTTTTTTTTGGGGGTGTTTTATCCATTTTGTTGCATTTTCTTTAGGACACCTCTGGTTGCCATGGTGATGGTTTGTACAGTAGCTTTAAACAAACACCACCTTTTAGAAAGGCTTACGAGCAGGAAATGAAACCTGTGCTGCACCGCAGTCAATCCCAAGTAAGACCCCATGAGCTCGTCCTGCAGTGACTGATTAAATTAAAGTGGGAATTTGTATTAGCTGAGGAGGCACTGGTGAGGAACATCTCAGTCTAAATTGTAGATCAAAAACACATTATAGATCAAAGACTATATATATATATATATATATATATATATATATATATATATATATATATATATATATATATATATATATATATATATATATATATATATAAAGTCTTTGATCTATAATGTGTTTTTGATATATACACAAGTCGTTGATCCATAATTTCTTTCAATGGCATGCTATCTTTAACAAATAAGCAGTTGTAAAAAGATACATGCAGTTGATGTAACAGAAATTTAGAGTAGGGTCAAAGTAAACAATATTTATATTATTGACTTGCTCAAAACATATCTGATTTCAACTTATTTAAGGACAATTTATTCGATAATGTGTGCTCTCTTTGTTTTGATTTTATAAAAAGAAAATTTGTGAACATGAAACTATAAATGTAGGCAGGCTGCAGTGGTTGTTGTACCCTGCAGTGTTCAGCCATTACATTCAGCGATGACGCAGCCCTAGACTCATACAGCACACTGCAGACTCGTCACAAGACACAGCCAGAACAAAGACACACTGTCATCTAAGAGAAAAATGCAACATGGAAGATGACACAAAAGTAGCCTTCTCACTGTATGCACTACAGGACTGTACACTGTGAGAGAGTGCGACTCTGAGTGGCTCCCACAGCTGTTGGACAGTGTCTTCAAATACAGCTGGACGCCTCTGGTGGGACACTCTGAGATAACTCTGGGGTCAGTGTGTATATACCTCGACTATTCCCAAAATCATATAAACATGTGAAGTTGCAAATTAGGAGTAGGAGTTCCCGGATAACTACAACAATAATATATATATATAAAAATGTTTTTTGTTTTATTTTTATTTTCTGTAACAGTAACTGTGTATCTGAATCCGACTTTGATGAAAATGGGGGCGGGTCCTGATAAGCCTTTGGCTTCTTCCATCTCCCTTCGGACAACACAAAGTATGATGTATGAATATTTGCAAGAGAAAATTGTGTATTGTGTGGAATTGTCCGAAAGAATAATAATAAATAAATAAATAAATAAATAAATAAATAACATCAGGCACTTTGAAGAGATTTCAGCCATATACTTGATGTTTCAACAAGACTCTAACAAAACCACAAAGGTAAGTTTATAAAAGATGGATCAGACACGAGGGCACATGATTTGGGGAAAATATCTCATCAAGATTTATCTGACGAATATTGCGATTGGAATAACGATATATAAGTTTGTTTTCAAGTCAAATTTCAAGTTGAGAGAGAGAGACTAACCAATCGTAAGATGCAGCCTGGGGGCGAAAACGCTGAAGCCTGGTCCATTGAATTAGTCAGGCAATATTTACTTATTTGTGGTCAATATGTATAGGAAAATATGGTGTTTGCAGAAAGCTAATCTTCAACTCAAAGTCGTCATTTTGTGTAACATGGTGTATTGTAAATTCTAGCTCTGTTCACTTTTTTCCTACATTCCACTTATAGAAGTGGGATGGCAACTTGACTGAAGCATGTGCGGTTAGGAACCAGGTACTCTGTTTTGATGGGAGTTACCTCAGGGTACCAACACAAGCCCTTTTGGAAAGAGTCACGGTCAAAAAGAACTCTGAACTATTAGTTTGTACTAAACTGTATTAGAGCATTATTAGTGTCATTGGACTTTTTGGCCGTACACTCTTCAGCAGAGACCATTTTTCCATACTACAAATGTTACATTGGAATGAAGTTGTAAAACTGAGTAGTAGCAGTAGTAGTAATAGTAGGTGTTTCAATTCCAGACCTGGTTGTGAAGAAAGAAAGAAAATTAGCTATGGAATTCACGACTCATCAAAATCATTCTCTTCTGCTTTGGTGAGCAGATTAATGACCATATAGGGCATTTCTTCCTTTTATTGAATTTGCTCTATAACAATCAGCAACCACCAAGATAGATTTTTCCAATAAGCTCTCTCTGTCCTTTAACTGAACTGCTCTGGTGAAGGATTTCTCTAATAAATGTATATTTAAATGAATAATGAGTGCTGATAACTCCTATGTTAATCTTGGCTGTGGAACATAGAGTCAAACTCTTTTATAATGTGTGCGGTTCAGATGGCCTGATTTGATTTCCACATGGAGTGAAAGGTGAATGTTTGGTCTCCAACTGGTTGTTATCACAATCAAGCTCCTGTTGAAGTGGATCCTGGATGATTCCCTGCAGGGTGGCTCCTGATGAATAATGTTGTCTCCCAAGTGCCATATCACAGACCCATTAATTGGTGAGAATGATCCAATCATTAACTTGCTCATCAAGGCATATTTCAGCCCTGAGACCACTGTGACTCGAACGTTGCATACTTGTGTAATTGTTGCCAGCAGGGCCGGCCCTGACCAATTTGGCGCCCTAGGCAAGATTTTAGCTGACGCCCCCCATTGCATTGCAGTCAGGTCCACCACTGTTCATACACTCACACAGAACTGGATAGCTTTGTCTTTGACATTTAATTTTATTTTAGATAGAAAATAACCCACAAAATAAAAACCATATTACAAAACAAGTGACATAACATTAAAAAATGAATACAATATTACGATTCGCACAGAGAAATGCAGACGTTAAAATTTAAAATTATAATCTATTGCATTCAATATAATTCCACACAAAAGTTATATTACAAAATTAAATTACATGGACCTCTGGTCTGTACTGCTATTTAACTTGATTCCAACAGAGAGCTGTCTACATTTAGATGTTAAGACCTCATCTTCATATCTCAACAAGCTCACCTCACCTTGCTACAGCCTGACTACTCTTGCCTTTGGGTCTATTGGTGAAGCCTTTATTCCTCATGCTGCATCACTGGGCTGTGCTAAGGTGGAGAAGATGTCTGCAGGACAGGTGGCTCAAAGTATTTCAAATGAAAACCTGAAGAGAAAAGAGAAGTATACATGTTGTTACATTATTTATATTAATACATGGTGAAAAGCTTTAAATTGGAAATTAGATAAGGTTAAACTCTTGTCATTAAAATGAAATGCAGTTTAGCATCCAACCAGAGTGAAGAGAAGCAGTAACTAATGGAAAGCTATAGGCCTAGGTAAGGTACAATCTAAAGGAAAAGTTTGCTCCTGCTTTTTATTAAATCAGAATCAAGCCTTCTGATGATACCTCATGGCTTTATGTATAGCACTTTGATTTACCTTGTGTTGAAAAGTGCCTCACAAATAAACTTGACTTGCCTCAAGTATGCAATATTAACAGTTATTATACTGTGCACTTTTAACTCTGATGTAAACTAACACAATAAACCCAAGGTTGACAACCATTAATTATAGTGGAAAAGGAATAGCTTTCTAATAACCATTACAAGCAGTGCAAACTTTGGCAAATTATGACAGGGGATGTAGGCTACATGAAACATCTTTCTAAATGCCTCTGATGAATTTAAGCTGGGAGTAACGTTACCCATCTTCCAAAAGTAAGCTAGCAAGTTAACACACTGCTCCTACAACGGCTAAAACAATGCAGCACACTATTCATTCATCACATTAACGTCACTGTAGGCCTACCTCTGTCTTTGTCACGTTTTTCCTCCTCTTCTTTTCCTTTTCAGTCTTCCCTCGGCACAAGAGAACTTTTGTCATTTTGACATGGTGTGCGCTCTTTTCTTCCGGTTCCGACCGGTGAAGTTACCGTTCAAATACCTGGCTGATCGCCAGAAATCTGGAAGAGTCTATCGGGGGAGAGGGGGGAGGGGAGGGCGCTTCAATTTTTTTTATAGTTTGTCTATCCTCAGTAGTTGTCATATTTTAAGCTTAACTCATATTTTGAAATTATAGTATTAGTAAAAAAAATAAAATAAAGTTTTGGTCGCACATTTCTTTTTTTTTTTCGTAGCGGCGCCCCCTGCGGATGGATGCGCCCCTAGCATTTGCCTATACTGCCTATGCCCAGGGCCGGGCCTGGTTGCCAGACCAGGGTCGTGGTCCTGTCTGCAACATTATTCATTACCTCAACGTCCTGACTCACTTTGGTTCTTTAAAGATTCCCTGGCACTTATGGCGCTTTTCCACCGCATGGTATCAGCTCAACTCGACTCGACTCGACTCGACTCAACTCGCATTTTTGGGGTTTCCACCGCAATTTCATGGTACCTGGTAGCGGCTGCATTTTTGGTATCGCCTCGCTCTAGGTTCCAAGCGAGCTGAGCCGATGCTAAAAGGTGACGTCGGCAGACGGCCGGCCACTGATTGGCCAGAGACTATTGTCTGGCCAATCAGTGGCCAGCCGTCTGCCGACGCTTCTGATTGGCCAGAGACTACCGGCTTCATTCTGTTGTTTATTCTCCCCAACTCTCTGGGACTTTTGAGTGTATTTACGCCGCGTGCAGCCTACTCTGGCTCTCTTTCATTTGATTTGCATCACAGATCCGAATTTTTTTCCATATATTCGCTAAGCTCACCCAGTGTTGGTTGTTGGGGAAGTTACTTTTAACATACGAGAGGAGACATGTAAGGCAGCTAGCAGCTAGGCTAAATAGTAGCCAGCTGGGACAGACATGATAGCGAGCGATTACATTACAAGCCTCGGACTGAACTGATTACCTCAATAAAATATTCAGGCTGAGACACGGCTTGCATTTGAAAACATGTATCCTGAAACAAGCACTAAACAATCAACTTTATCATGCCCGTGTTTACGTGACGCATCCCTACAGCTGACTGTGTGGCAGAGTCACACATCGGGACAACAACCATCCCTTTTAATGGCCCGTAGCAATATTCTTCTACTTCTTTTAGCAAACAGATACAAGGGGGGTATTTCTTAAACATTTTTCATCCGTGTTTTTGGCGGTTAGTGGTTCAATTTCTGCTTTACTTCTTTGCTCCGGAGTAGGCTTTCAGCCCCTTACAACAACCCCGCCCACGTTCAGGAGGTACTATTTGCGGTGGAAAACGACCCGTGCTGCTACCAAAACAAGTTGAGTCGAGTCGAGTTGAGTCGAGTCGAGTCGAGCTACATGTGTGGTGGAAAAGCGCCATTAGTGTAAGGGTGTTCCTGCGCTAACCTCGCTGTTCCGGCCAAAAATTTCCATCTGGACCCACTCTTCCTGCCATCTGCTGCTCTTCTCTCTTATTGGCCAATCTCTTTGACAGCTGTGAGGCCTCTTGTCAAAATGGCCCCGGCACACTTTTCTTGGACGAAAAAGAAGAAAGGAAGGATAGAGGAGGAGGCCACGGAGGGATGGATGTTTACAAAGATCAGGATTTACACTGTGGCTCTGTGCGTCTCAGCAATTTACAACCAATCTCTGTGTGGCCGAGAAATTGCTGACTTGCTTACAACAGGGATCACTCATAGAACAATATGCAGTTTATGCTTACTCAGATAAAGACTGAATCAGAAGTGCCTGAAATTAAAAGTAACATCAAGAGAGGAGAGAGGTGTGAATTAGTCTGTCGTAGTGCAGGTGTATAGATTATTGTCAGGGGACACAGCCTGGCGAAAACGTTGATTCCCTGTGCCTGTTTGGCCTCAAACACTGATTTATTTGAGGAAAGTTAACTTTAGGGGAATCATCTGTGTTGCTGCTGTGCCCTGAGGTTTAGTACTCACTCTATCCTCATACCAATGGCATCATTACTGGGCTTCTGAAATAGCATTTTCCTCACCAAAATGGGCAAGCACGCATGCAAACACACACACACACACACACACACACACACACACACAGTGCATCATACATTCAGATGTACACACGCATACTCATAGATGTGCATACATTACCTAAGGAAACCATGCTTTATCAGATAATGTAAGAAATGTATGGATATATTTAATATTACAAATGACATGAACTATTTAAACCAAGAGAACTGAGATTTCACCATCTGTTAACATAAGCAAAATATTCAAAATAACTACCTGCTAAATTGGGAATCCTTCCACTTTTGAAGTGACGTTATTTTGTAAGACGTTTCACAGCGGCATCACATATATTTCTTAATATAGTCAAGGTGCTTGTAGCTTGTATGGTCTTGATAAGATACAATAAACAATCAATCAAGCAGACTTTATTTCTATAGCACTACTTGAACAATAAAATAACACTTTTTAATGCAACATAATTATTCTATATAACATCCGGAAGGTGTGTGCCCGTTATCCAAATCAAAATGAAATGTAGCCTACCAATTAGAAATATGGCGCTGGCAGACCTGAATCAGGTCACAGAGAAACAAAGGGACAAGGATGAATAAATAAGCAGCTGGAAAGAACTGAGCGTCACCTGTCGACCTGGATCCAAATCAAGCAAGGATCTTTGCGCCTCATATGTGCAGCAACATTATGAGCTGGATACTATCAAACACATGCTTAAACTTTCTGTTGTCTCAACGTGGAAGATGAAGGGGAGGAGTTTGGCGACAATCTGTCGCTAGCGCGATACCCATTGTTTATATCCGGTTAGCCAGACTATAAAATAATCAAAATTTCAACTATTCAAAATACTCAAACTGAATGCTGAGTGTGAAGTTGTTTGTTTCAAATACTCATAGATGCGAGGGCAAATGGATGGAATTCAAAATCCAAGTGGCCCTCGCAAATTCCTTGTTTGTGTGAATTTACCTGCATAAACCTTTTCTGAAGTGCCACAGGCATGTGAAAAGAATGAGAGTGGGACTGTACCGTAACGGCGCAGAAAAACATTTGGGCACTTTTATGTGTTTATGTGTCAGTCTGTCCTTTGAATAACTAGCCAACCCTTCATCTGATCTACATCACACTTGACGGGTGAATTGCTAAGGACACAAGGGAGTGCAGTGCAGAGTGTGAAGTTGTTTGGATCAGCATTTCTGTAGACAACTGCAAAAAACTACTCTAGCCAGACAGACATTGTGATAGGATAGTTGATAGGATAGTGCCCTGCTATACCATAACAGCTCGCATGGATGCGCATCTTGTGATCAAAGCGGCATCACAGGCACATGAAAATAGGACTAGATGAAAGGTTCACCAAAGTTGTAACAATCCCTCCTAAAGGGGACATGGATTTCCATTGCACATTTCATGGTTACCAATATAGAAGTTGGTGAGATCCTTCACTTGAAACCACAACTGTCGGTCGTATGGTGGCACAAGAGGAAAATGGATCATAGATTATGAAATGGAAAAATGATTAAAAAAAATACTTATAATTTAATATCAATCGAGTAGATGACATGTAAAGTTTTTTCAGTCTGGACCAATTCTTCCATCCTAAGAGCGTTCCCAAAGAGTTTTCCAAACCACTCTGCCAAGAGTTATCCTTTCTTTCGGGGAAAGTGTTGGAGCGATTACTGGTGATAATTTAAGTTGAATTAATATCCTAACGAGGCATTGTTTTTATTTATGTAAATGGAATTGTCGCAACACCCCAGAGATGATTTACAAAAGGGCAACAATGCCTGCTTGATCCATTTAATCTTACATCCCCATGACGCTGCAGTAGAATTAATTTGTAGACCAAATTCCTCTTATGAGAACTCTGCATCACTCTAAACGGCTTTGACGAGATGAGAATATGACGCACACAAAGCTGTTAACTATTACACCTCCTTTGAGAAAACCACTCACACACATAGTCAAATACTTCTAACCAACAGATCCTCTCCATCGCTGCACCACCTGCCTCTCATCAACCCCCTCAGCAAGCAGACTAAGATCTCTGTTAATCCACTTGTCTTAACCCATTGCATACCAACTACAGGGCTCATGAGTATAGAAAGGTTCTCGCAGCCTATGCACTCCCTGTATGCCTCTCCCTCTTTCACACTTTACTTAGGTATTATATTGTTTTTTTCCTCTATAAAGGACATATTATTGTTGTATTATTCACTGTATCTCTATCACTGCATTTATTATATTTAGTATCTTTGATTGTATTTTAAAGCCTGACCCAGGGACAAAGACTGCAAATTAGCTGAAGCTAAACGTCTTATATGCATCACATTTTCCCATTTTTTGTGGCAATGTTGTATGTATTGTCCCTGTCAAATAAACATTAAAATAAAAAAAATAAAAAAATAAAAAATAAAATAGGTTAGTGGACTTTGTACAGTCAGGCACATTGAGAATATATCCATTAGTGTATGTATAGTACAATTGTACAAATGTACAAATTTGAACTCTCAACTTCTCCGTTTTATGCTACATTCTTATTCTACTCTACATCTCAGAGGGAAATATTACACTTTTTTATCTGACTACAATAGTTAGTTAGTTAGTTACCGGTATTTGTGTTCTGTCTGGGCAGCCGCCTGAACTATACAACTCTGCGGGATTCTTCCAAACTGACCACTGTATAGATATAAGCAGTGGCGAAGTGGGTAGGGTGTTCGCCTCTGGTGTGCAGGGTCGGAGGTTCGATCCCCCGTCTCCCCGCCACATGTCGAAGTGTCCCTGGGCAAGATACTGAACCCCGAATTGCTCCCGATAGTTAGCTTAGTTAACTTAGCACCCTAGTGCTAAGCCTACCCTGCGTGGTAGCTGCTGCTATCGGTGTATGAATGTGTGTGTGACTGGGTGAATGTGTACAAAAACAATGTAAAGTGCTTTGAGTCTGTGATAAACGGAGATATAGCGCTATACAAGTCCATTTATCATTTACCAAAGTCCCATGCACGCCCATCTACAAACCAATGAATGTCCAGTGGGTTGATTCATATTTCACTTAAAAGTAAAGAATAGAAAAAAGTCTAAATGAATGCAAATTTGTGTCTCTACACCATAATTCATCCCTTGACACCTCAGATGTAGTTGTTGATCTTTTGGAGGGGCCTGACTCTCAGTTGGGAACCACTGGACTCAACAACTTTAATAAGGAAAATTCACCTCGACAAGTATTACCCATCAAATAATGTTATATATGATGATGTATTAGTCAAAGTGTTACTTTAAGTGCATTGCTATGGTAACTTTACTTAAGTGAACGATGTAATTGGAGATCAGTGTCTGAAAACATCCCTAAACTATGACTATAATTTGGTCCTTTTTATTGATTCTTTGCCTGCTCCACAGGCAGGGGAATTTACAAAGGTGGGAGAGTTATGGGAGTAATTTTTCTGGCGACCAGATGACCACCAGGGGAGACCCAGGACCAAAGGTAATTGAATTTCAGGTTTCCCTATTCTGGGCCTGCTGTACGGTGTCATGCATGGCCTGCATAGAGTGTCATAACGAGCAGGCCCTAAATCTTCCCAGAATGGCAATGCAGAAGCTAGCTAAGAACCACGTACCCTTTAATAGGTGTGCTTAATAGCAATTGTTGGTTCGATTTTTTTACGTATACTGTAGGGGAGAACGGGGTAATCTGAGCCACATTTTACATTTGCTCCCCTCTAAGTGAGCTAAAATAATTTATCACTCAAATTTACACATTTCCCATTAATTCAGGATGTTTCCTAGAAATGGGCATTAGCAGAATCTTTTCAAGACAAAGGGCAGTGAAAATATGATTGTTTTAAAAAAAGTTGTCATGTGGCTCACTTTACCCCAGCGGTGGGGTAAACTGAGACGGACCAGAAAAATCAAGGGGGTAAACTGATCCACTTACTTTTTCCACTCTGAAACTACCATAACAACACATATTGTAACAGTAAGAATCCTGAAAGCTAGCCACACATTCCAGAACTAATGTCGGACTAGTAAAATAATGATGGGGTTTGGTCAATTAAGCAAAGCAAATTTTCTAAACACTTGAAAGTAACTCTGAACAAAATCAAATACAGCATATTATAATTCAAAAGGTTTTAATAAGATTCAAATGAAAGATAGAACCAGTTAGATTAGAACACAGTCTTGGGGTCAGAACACAGGACCCTTAGAGCCAGCTAGTGTCTGGGGGTCAAAGCATAGGAAAATCAGAACCAGCGAGAACAGCCTAGAACTTAGAACACAGGAGAAGACCCAACTGGATTATAACATCAGCCTGTCATACTCTACAACTAGGCCTACTCTATATCCCAGCCCTGAAGGTTACAGGGGAAGATGAGAAGGTGCTCTTTCCGTGTGGTTGCCCCAGGTCGTCTTCCTGGTGTATTTCCTTGGCATGATGGCTTTTCTACAATGTGTATGACATTAAAATAAAACATATGTTATGTAATATTACTTTAAAATATGTTTAAGACTAAACTTAACTTGTGCCTCATGGTGGGGGAAAGTGAGACAGTGGCTCACTTTCCCCCACAGCATTTGGCTCACTTTCCCCCACCACCACAATTTGAGAAAAAACTACCTCTCTTAGCATTTCAGCTAATCTTCAGTTATCAGCATCACATGGTTTCATATGTTGGTAGTTCATCAACACGTATGATAGAAGTTTTTCTATGTGAATACATTTGCTTTGGCACAACAGTTGATTAAGTTGACAGCAAGAAAATTTACTTTTACAGGTAAAATACCTATTTTGGTGAAAAAAACATGCTTACCACAGCACCATGAGGTCCTCTCTTTCAGGGCCATGGGGAAATGAGAGGGGCTTGAAAACATATATCTCACATGACCAAAAATGTTTTCTGTTGCCTAGATACAGGGGGTGGCTCACATTACCCGATGCCTCAGATTCCCCCGTTCTCCCCTAAGTTGTGCCACTTTTTACTCAAAGTGACTTTAAAGTGAGTCCTTGACAGTAAAGTCCCCAACTCAAATATATACATATATTTCAGGGTGTGGTGCATCCCTGGCTATAAAAACTTTGGATCTGGAATAAACTGTTGAAGAAATATAGCTTTTGGAAAAAAAGTTGTCTTGTGGCACAACTTGCCCCCGGTGTGGTGTAAGTTTTGCCATTGGAGAAAATACCATGGGGTAAATTGTGCCATTGATATATATCTCATAAACTGTAATGCAAGACAAATCCATTAGACAATCACTTATTTAAGGTTTATTTAAAGTAAATAAAGTAAATATTTTACAAAGATTGAAGGTCAATTTTCTTAAACAAGGCCTAGCAGATCTAGGTGGTTTTGCCTGCAAAGCTAACAATGACAAAGTCACCATCATCATCTTTCTGGACATCTGAACTCTTGTCAGTGTTGTCGTTAAGTGGGATTGAGATGTCAGTCTCTTCTGAACTACTGTAAACAATCACTTTCTTTTGGTGACCAGCGTATACAGCCATGCCAATGGCACAATTCTCAGAAATGTATTTTGCACTAGCTGCTCCACCCTTGTAGAACCAACTGTCACCTGGCATATGCGATTCCCTTTCCATTTCGGCCTTTAAAACATGGCTCAAAACCCATCTTTACACCCTGGTTTTTCCTCCCCATTAACTATCTTACCTCTGCACTACTATCTTTGTTCATATGTGGATGTCTGGGCTTTATGTCTTTTATTTTGGTTATTGTTATTTTACCTGCTGAATGCACTGTGTAAAGCACTTTGGACAGTGCAAACTGTTATACATTTGCTTTTATAAATACATTTTACTTACTTACTCACTCACTTATAACTCACCTAGGCCCTCTGGCACAAATCACCCCATCCCCAGAATTTTGGATAATAAGCATGATGCAGCAGTTTAGGGCTGACATCGTGCTGACTATATAGACACAATGTGTAGTATACTGAAGCACTAAAACATGTGTCAAATGTTTTCAAACGTGTCTATAATTGTTCAGACACAGTAATCAAAAAACCTTGATCATGGAAATGTTATTTTGAAAGGCAAAAAACTGTTTTTTTTAGCTTAAATGTGCTTATATCTTATTCCAAGTTTCTCTCTTCTTTACAGGGTGAGTTTAATGGATGGCTCTTCCGAAATATGTGGTCACATTTCCAATTTCTTCTATGGTTTTCTAGAAACAAGGGGCGGCACAACTTGCCCACCGGCACAACTAGGCCACTCTCCCCTACAGTATGTAAGAATGGACCTTGTGTGGATTTTTGCCCAGGACAGCTGCAGTTGAATTTGTAACCTTGCAACTTCAAGGATGATTGTTTTCCATTTGTAGTTCAGTCAGAACACAGATTTCTCCCCTTGGATCCCTTGTCTCCACATGTCCATTGTTATCCTTTTATCCTTTTTCTGTTGCTCTACATTATCTCCTTCTCACTTTCTGTCTTTTTATCCCCCCAAATCTTTCTCCAGGATCTACCCTCTATTAAGCTACTTAATATATTTATTTCTCTTTTCTAGCTTGGTAGCAGCACTTATCAAATAATGAGTGGATGTCATAATTGCTCCTTTTATTTCACCTTGGCTCAGCCCACCTCTTTCTCTCTCTCTCTCTCTCTCAAACACACACACAGACTCACGCACACAGTCGTCATCCCTGGTGCTGTGCCGTAACCCATTTAGGTGTGACATCTTGTCATTGCCCTTCAGCTGCAGACACTCATTGCTAATGGCCAGCCCATTTTTCTCATTAGTTAATTATGTTTTGTGATAAAGTCTACAGTGTTGAGCTGTTAGCTAAATGGCTTTCAGGCTAATGTTAACGGATCACCTCTGTACACAGACCAAAATTGGCCCTTTTTTTCTCTTTTTTCTTGTTGCATTGTCATGGCCATCGATTGCGCATGTCTGCATTCTTCACTTAGCCCCACATTTCTTGGTGAACTCTTTCCACAGCATCCTACTGTAGGGTGACTGAGGTCAGAGGGCATTACATAGTCTATATGTAAGCATGCACTCACCGGTAGCGTGTGAGGCAGGTGTAAATGTTTCACAGATTTCAGTCTGTCCATAGGGAAATCCAGCAGCAGCTACAGACTGTAACATAAATGCACAGATTCGTTCCTTTCAGAAACTGTATCTGGCTTTCACTAAATCTATTAAGATCTGATCGATTTGTCCCATCTTATTGTCTGCCTCCTTTGTACTGTCTGTTTAGATCCCGGAGTTTTAGATAGTATTTACCCCTGTACAGGAGGTTCCGGTACCAGCTCTCCGTTTAAAGGGTCCGATTCCTATCAACCTGAGGGTATTACCCGTTCAAGAATAACTAGGAATAATTAAGCTGGTGGCGAGGAGACACGCCTAGCTTTTTCTAACTGCCTTCGTCCTGAGGTCTACCCTGCTTACACTGGCCCAGCAGCAGGACCGAATAGCCCTCGGGTCCTACTACCACACCAGTCGCCTCAGTTAACGGCAGCTCTCCTCTAAATGATCCAGGCTCTTGGTATGGTCGCTAGGATAGGGTTTTAATGGCCAGGACAGCAGGCCATAAGGGTATGTTTAGTTTAAAGGGCTAGAAGTAACCTATAAGAACCATTTGTAGATGTAAGAATACACTTTACCTAATATATTATAACCTCTGAAAAGGTAAATGATCAAATGTCCACAATGAAATCTTAAAGGTAAGATTAAATGATGTTTTTTATTGCTATTAAAGGCAGGCATACATCTCAATTCAGATTCAAAAATGTCCTTTTCAGCTTTGGGGAAGTGGTTAAGCGCTCTTGCAGTCGGTCCTCGATGATCCAGCTGATTTAAGGAAGTTGAGTTTTCTCTAAGTCTTGTGATGTCGTTGCCGCTCTGTTTTCTCTGTCTCTTTCCAGAGGCTAAGTCTTTTTCAGAGACTAAGTCTTTTTCTTCGGTCCGTAGCTTGCTTCTCCTGGGGTGGTCGATCCGAGGTCCAGCTTGCTTCCGTCCGCGAGGTCCGACGAGGCTTAACAAACTTTTCTCCGCAAAATCATGCCTTTTTATACACAACATTGGGCAGTACAGCCCTCAGTTTTTTCTAACTCTTTGTCGCCCCTATTTTGTAGAGTTTGATAGGTTCAGACATTTCCCTTCTCTATTTTGTAGAATTTGATTGGTCCAGACATTTCCCTTCTCTATTTTGTAGAATTCGATTGGTCCAGACATTTCCCTTCTCTTTTGTAGACTTTGATAGGTTCAGACATTTCCCTTCTCTATTTTATAGAATTTGATAGGCCCAGACATATCCCTGTGTGTGTGTGTGTCAACTCAATTCTTATACATTCTTTTAATACATCCTAACACCTCTACTGTTTCTTAAATCAACACAATAATCAATACTTCCATCAATAATACTTCAATCAACCATTACATGGCAACATGATAATTCATTACATTTTTAATCTCTTGCTTTAGTTTGCATAAGATTACATGGTTATAATACTCTCTGTGCTTCACATTGCATGATTATATGATTCCCTTAAGCACTGGTATATTCTCTGAGCCTTTTTCCCAGGCGATGGAAAGGCTTATCATAGCATTATTATGGCTCCGTATATTCTCAGAGCCTTTTCCTAGGCCTTGAGAGGCAGACTGATAACATAGCATTATTATGGCTTTGTACCAGGTGGTGTGGGGCAGTTAGGGATTCAGACTACTTGACACCCCCTCCATGCAATCACTCTCTGCCCCGTAGGCCGTAGTCCTCTACTCGATGAGGTCGTACTCACACGGGTGTAGCTCGATCTCGGGCAGAAGGATAGGGGCCTCGGGAGATGCAGGGGATGGTGGCGGGGCTTCGGTTGGGCGAGGTGCTGCCCTCCGGGGATTTGGCCGTCGTATCTTTGCTGGACGGTTAGCCGGAGTAGATGTGCACATCTGGCGATGAAAGGAAGATGTTTTCCCATTTCTTTTAGACCAGTCAGCCATCTGCAGATAGGTAGCTGGGCGGGAGGCGCGGTGGCTGGAGCGGCGCCGTTTCTTTGGAGGTGGCACTTTCTCTGCGATGGGCGTCTTGAGTGTAGGCTTCAACGTAGGCGGTGGTGGATCAACGGTCTCCAGCAGTATCAGCTCCGGGAGGATGTCAGGGTCATCTCTGGGTCCCATGAAGCCGAAACAGCTATAGGCCCCATGGTTTGAAGGCCCAACTCAGCAGCCAGCATATTCTCTGATTCCAAAGGGGTTGGAGGTGAGGCCACAGGTGACAGTGGTGACATATCTGGTGGAGATGTAGCAGGCTCGTAGTCGAGGGCTGCAGGACCCAGGTCCGGCAGGATATCGTTAGCTGGCACCTTGGGTGGAGCGGAGTTCAGGATTTCATCCAGGCATTCCTCGTAGTACCAGACTGTGCCACTGGTCTGGGTGCTGGCATCAATAAGCCGGGGTTTGAAGGAAGCCTCCTTCGATAGACACAGGATTGGAAGCTGAGGTCCCACAGCAATATAGCGAACGTCACACAGGTGGGCTGTTGAGACCCTTGAGCCGTCAGGATACTGCCACATCTTGGAGTAGACGCCGTAGTATCTCTCCGGTGCATACAGAGACTGGAGCCTTGCTGCCCTTTCCTCGGAGTGGGGGGGTAATCCACAGCGTTTTTTCCTCATGGTCAACTTTGAGGGAATCAGCAAATGGGACGAAAGGTATCCCGGCAGTGCCCTCGACGCAGAGGAGGCCTCTCGCGGTGTGTATTGGGTAATGGGAGGAGTAGCAACCGGAACACCAGAAGTACCCCGTGACATCCCACAGGTGTAGCTCCTCTCTCAGGTTGCTTCCACAACAGATACATTTAGCATCTGCCTGTTATGATAATAGCACAGAGTTAGTAAAAGGTTAAATACTTTAGCGCATAAGCAAGCTATCTGAGGACCTTAGCACAAGGCCCTCAGACACTCGAGGCGGCACGCCTTTGAGCCAATGATGACAGCCAGGGAGAATGGAGTGGCGGCGACGGGCCGAACACTGGACTGCCTGGGGGTCCTGGTTTCGCGGGGAAGCACGCAGCATAGGTAAAGAACCAGGTAATGACTGTGATCTGGCCGACCAGGTTTGCCCAAAACAGCACCGAGAGAAGTCCCCAACCTAGGCCCCATGCAATAATGGCGCCGAGCTTGAGGAGCCAACGCCTTCTTCCTCTTTCTCTCAGCCTGGCGGTCAGATAGCAAATGTAGCTTAAAATGCTGATGGTCAGCAGGGCCTCATATGCTGCACATGTGATCCTGACGATCGGGTAAAAGATCGCCAGGGTGTCCAGAACCATCCAAATTACGATGGCTGCTTGCTGGCATATCCCGACGCATGTGGTGTCAATTGCAACTCGCCCTAGCAGGTGAGTCACGAACAGGGTAATTCCTATATCTCGAACCCCGAACCACACGTTGAGTATGATAAGCTTAGCACACCCTTGGACAAGGGCTAGGGCCCGTAGGGGCTGATCTGGGGACCAATGGCAGAGGCAAACGTAGATAAGCCAGACTGACAAGAGAGTAGCAAATTCTACAGTACTCACTTTCAGTAAGGCTGTCACATTTGCGATGGTTTCTCCAGTGGTGTTGTTTGCCATAATTACTTAAAATTAGAGTTTCCTCTTTTTTAATACTAAACTTGTTGGTCTAATGCTGGTGTCTTCGTCTCGAAATCAGGAACTATGAATGACTGGGGTGTGCCGTGGCCCGGGCTTTATAGGGGATGGCTCCTCCCCCGCCTGGGGAGGAGGGGCGTTCCTCCTTCTTCTTGCTAGGATTGGTTCTTACCGCAGGGGCGTATAGCAGCCCGGACTCCTCCTTTAACTAACGTCACTGCGATGACGCCAGTAATGAGAAAGGCCACGATCATTAACAAGTATGGCCATAGTTTGGCCAACAGGCTGCCGAACCATCCCGTGACTATTCCGAAGCCTTCTTCGATGATTCCCACTGTTTCTTCCAGAATGGTATTGAGAGTGCCAGTTACTACCAGGCCTACCCTCTCATACCATTTACACTCGTGTTCTTCCTTCCCTGAACCACAATGCATCCAATTTTCTTCTGGGGAGTGACAGGTCCCGTTGTTGTAGATCAGATTTGGCCCGATCCAGCTGAAGCCCTTTATTTCCTTGCCTTCACACAGGCTCTTTCTGAACGCATGTCCCTCTCCTAGGGCAATGAGAGGGTCAGCGACAAAGGGCACAAATTGCCCCACAACTTTCTTTCTTTTAGATAAGCCGTGCCCCATGATAGCTTTAGCGCAACCAACGCTACGGGGGAAAGCTCTTTTCCAATTTCCGTTAATCTTCTTCCAAACTATTTGGATGTCGTGAGTGTCATACTCTTCTTTGTAGTGAGACTAACAATATTGGTCCCAACCGGAGACTTCCTGACAATCTTGTCTGGCTAGGCTCACGGTGCAGGTTGTGTTAGCTCTGTCACATACCATAGTCCATGGTCGTGGGCTGAGGAATGGTATAGGATTGTTCCAATTGTTAGGCCAGATTTCTCGATCTTTGGCGTATACAGAAGCCAGGTATTGGTATTTTACCCAGTAGCTGCTGCTGTTTGAGAGGCGTGTGTGGAGCAGGGTCATAGCTGTTTTTCCCGATAGAGGACAGGGTACGCGTAGCTTCAGAAACCACCACGTAGTTCTGGGTTTTGCATTCCCCTTGCACGTTCCAAAAACACGGGGATAACAGCACTAGTTGTTTCTTCACACAGTTTACTGTGATGTTCTTATAATATGCTTGACGCTCGTTACTCTGGGGAACAAAGACAGGGTCTATCAGCTGCATGGTGGAGACTGGCGTTGGGCTCATAGGTGCGGCAACTCCCGGCGTGGGAGTTGTTGGCTGGTCTTTGGTGGTTGATACGGGGGTCTCGGTAGAGTTGGTTGGCTGTGTAACTTGGCTCACCGGCCGGATCTCTCTCGTTCTGATGTTGGCTTTTCTCTTCACAACACTCTGATCGCAGTGCAGAGTGTAGTGGCCCCAGTACTCCCATCTTGGTAGTACTGTGATGCATCTGTCGTTTCTGCTGGGTGCGGGGAAGACTGCTTCTTCCTCCCAGTAGCTCTGCTGCTTCAGTCCCAGTATCGGCCGGCATCCCCATGTGCAGTACCATTTGGGTTCTTCGGGGATGGCTCGGATCCAAGTACAGCTCGCTCTTTTTGATTCTTACTTTATCAGATGGAAAACTTGCAGCAAAATTGTCTGGTTGTCTATTTGCTGCAAATTTTGTATTATCTTGGCACCTTCAGCTATATTACTTCCCACGGTAACAGTTTGATTTGCTGTTGTCACGTTCAGCGATGCCTGCCATTCCTCCAACCGTCTCCCCAGTGCCTTTTCTTGGTGCTGGGTTAGGTTGAGGGTTTGGTTTCTGTCCCATACCTGGAGGGTGTTACTCTGTTGCACCATCCAGCAGTTCTGCTGGAAGGTCTTCGTTGTTGCGTGTTGGACCCTGGTATGGGTTAGGGCCCATGGATGGCTACCATAATGGTAGAGTATGAGTAAGACTGATATCAGTCCCACCAATACTGCTGTTATCTTGGCGATGAGGCTTAGGAAAAACCATAATCCGGTCCGGTTTCGTGATCGTTGTCGTCTGGCAGTGTGCTCCATTTATCCTACAGGGATAAATGTGCCCACCTCATCCACTTTACGCTTCGCCGTTCTTCACGTCCTTCAGCAGGCAGTAGCTGTTTGTTGGCCTCGGTTTTATCAGCTTCGGTTGGCTCGCCTTCTTCTGGCACTATGTCTGCTCCCACCGAGTAGATTCCCTTGAATGGCACGACAACCATCTGGACGGTGATTTTAACCTTTGCTGTCTGGGCTGGGTCTAGGGGCGTGTCTGCTCTGCTTGCCAGTGTCCCTGGCGCCTGCATCACTTTTTCCCGTTGCCAGGTTTCTGGGGTAACAAGGTACGTTGCACTTTTTACCTTGCACTTTGCCCCCTGATTGCCCCAACTATCAAGGCCAGTAACACTGTAATGCAAACTATTGCCTCTGGCTCCTTCTTCTTTTGGAACTTCGGGGCTGTCTTCCAGCTCGATTCTTTGGTCCTTGACGACCTCCTCGATGAGATTGCCCCAAGTGGTTAACTCCCAAGGGCCTTCCCATCCTCCTTGACGGGCTCTTCCCTTCTGATCGTCAGGCAGCTTCTCCATCCCGGTGGTGTATTCGGGTAAAGCAGGATCTCTGAACACTCTGATCACACGGGGAACTTGGTGTGTGGCAAAGGGAGGGTTAGCCACCTGCCCATAGAATGGATCATAGAGCCAGCTCTTCCGAATAGCCTCCTCCAGCTGGGTGCTCTGCTGCTGCTTATTTACGGTGCAATAAACTCCAGCTTCCGCTCCTGCCGCATTCAAGACAGGATACATTGGTGCCGTTGGGAGTGCCCACCCGTGCCCACACTGCTCCTCTACATCTTTTTTCATAGGATGCAGTATTGCCACGGGAGGAAGACTGAGGCACTCTCCCCCTCCAGGCTGTGCGGAGAAGGGGCAGAGCGAGTTCAGGAAGTGTCTCACCTGCCATCCCTTTGCGCTTGCCACGAGCATCAGCCGACCATGCCTCAGTTGGAGTAGGCACCCATTGCAGTAGTGGATCTGAGAACCGTCCCACTGGCATGAGCAGTCAGCCGGCTCCATCTTGGTTCCACGGAGGTCTCAGTACGTTAGGACCACCAGCCGGGGCAGAGTTGTCAGGCGGCAAATGCCACAGATGTATGCATCCAAAACCTTCACAGGTCTATAGTGCATGCCACGGAACTCTTGCTTAGCGCCATCGACTTGGATAGGCTTCTCGTTGCCGGGACTTTCCCATAAAATGGAGAGTGTGGATGGTTTGCAGCATACCACACAGGAATTCTTAATCTGACGCCACTCAATAACTTCTTTCTCTTCTGACAGGAAACCTTGTTTTGTGCACTCCAGCTTCCTCAGTCCTCTGCCTGTCCAGAGGCCTGTGGTAGTTCTTCTAAGGGCAACCACCCCATAGGCAGTAGCCAATCTGACGTAGGGTGGTAGGGTTTGTGTGTTGTTGGCCATTTCGTGGTTCCTGGTTCACTTCTAGTTTGGAATAGGCTTAAGGTGCTCTACTCCCTCTCGACTCGATTTGTCGTCTCTTGTAGTCTCTATCTGCATTTACAGCCTCCCTTAGCGTTTCGGGACCGGGGTGTAGTATCAGATGTGTTGGGGCTATTCAGCACCGCTCCCTGACACAGCTTGTCTGTCCAACGGCGGTTGCTTCTCTCTCCTGCTTGTCGCTTTGAGTGCGCAGGTTGGTGACTCCGCTCTCTGGCTCGTCACCCTGCAGTGTTGCTCCCTCGGCGGGCTCACTGCTTCTCTGGCACGTCCTGCAGTGTTGCTCCCTCGTCGGGCTCACTGCTTCTCTGGCACGTCCTGCAGTGTTGCTCCCTCGTCGGGCTCACTGCTTCTCTGGCACACAGGCAGTTATCCTTAACTGCCCTCCGCCTCTGCTCACGGGTCCTTTGTCGAGACTTCCCGCTGGAAGTCCCTGTTCGGGCGCCAAGTGTTTAGATCCCAGAGTTTTAGATAGTATTTACCCCTGTACAGGAGGTTCCGGTACCAGCTCTCCGTTTAAAGGGTCCGATTCCTATCAACCTGAGGGTATTACCCGTTCAAGAATAACTAGGAATAATTAAGCTGGTGGCGAGGAGACACGCCTAGCTTTTTCTAACTGCCTTCGTCCTGAGGTCTACCCTGCTTACACTGGCCCAGCAGCAGGACCGAATAGCCCTCGGGTCCTACTACCACACCAGTCGCCTCAGTTAACGGCAGCTCTCTTCTAAATGATCCAGGCTCTTGGTATGGTCGCTAGGACTCTTTTATTTATTTTATACACCGACGACTGTCGCAGTAACCACGTCAACCGCTTCATCATTAAATATGCAGATGATTCGGTCATTGTCAGCCTTCTCAATAACGACGAGACTGTGCATGGCCAGATTGTAGAGGACTTTCTGACCTGCTGCAATGATGCTTTCCTTGAACTTAACATCTCTAAAACAAAAGAGCTCTGCATAGATTTCAGACGTGGCCCCCATCCCACCGAGAGCACTATCATTTGTAGCCAGCCAGTGGAAATTGTGACCAGTTACAAATATCTGGGCACGATTATTGATAATCATCTGAAATTTGATGTTAACACGGACATGCTGTGCAAGAGGGGCCAGCAACGCCTGTACTGCCTTAGAAAACTGGCTAGATTCAATGTCGCAAAAAGCCTGTTGAAACTGTTTTACTGTGCATACATACATTCCGTCATCTCCTTCTCTGCTATCTGCTGGTTCGGTAATCTCACTACCAAGGATAAAAATTCAATAGGGAAAGTTGTAAAAACTGCCTCAAAAATTACTGGCATCCAGTTGGAGAGCCTCGACTCTTTTTACCTTAGACAGTTGCTTAAGAAGGCTTTTTACATCCGTCAGGACCAGGCCCATCCACTCTACTCCGAGTTTATGTTGTTGCCATCAGGCCTTCGTCTGTGTGTCCCTAGGATAGCCAACAATAGATACAAATACTCCTTTGTCCCTTCATCCATCCGTGCAATCAATTCGGCCAGCAGCAGGTGATTGATGATGATGTGATGTTGACATTATTTTTACTTTGTTGCAGATGTCTTTGTTTTTATTTGTTTTTAATTTGTTTTTATTTTTTAATTGTTTTATTTTAATTTTGTTTTTATTTTTATTCTGTTTTTATATCCAAGCACTTTATTTTTATGCACTTTCTTGTCCTCCTCAGGCTTGTGTACATATTATTGTGCACATAATGGTGTTGTGTGCCCATTGATGTCATTGTCGTGTGTTTGATATCCTGTTGTAAACAATTTGCCCTTTTGGGACATTTAATAAAAACCTTGAACCTTGAACCTTGAGGATAGGGTTTTAATGGCCAGGACAGCAGGCCATAAGGGTATGTTTAGTTTAAAGGGCTAGAAGTAACCTATAAGAACCATTTGTAGATGTAAGAACACACTTTACCTAATATATTATAACCTCTGAAAAGGTAAATGATCAAATGTCCACAATGAAATCTTAATTGTAAGATTAAATGATGCTTTTTATTGCTATTAAAGGCAGGCATACAGCTCAATTCAGATTCAAAAATGATTACTTACATTGATTGGTTATTCTCATAAAACATCCTACTCTATCGTCTAATCTCTATCCTTCAATGTATTAAGAGCTGACGCGGGGAATAATGAATGTCCGTTTTGATGTGGAGAGGCAGAGGGAAGTCACTTGGCCGAGCAACCTCGCCTTCACCGTTGTCAGGGAACTGCGCAGAGATCCTCCCAAACTTTGTACAAAGTCTCAGAAAGTTCTCCTGAGAGGAGAGGAGAGGGGGAGTCTCGCCAGACTCAGCCTTCCAATCCTTCCAGCCGTCCGGTCTTGATTCACCAGTCAACAGTGTGAGCGTTGAAACAAAGAGTTCTCGGAATGTCCTTTTCAGCTTTGGGGAAGTGGTTAAGCGCTCTTGCAGTCGGTCCTCGATGATCCAGCTGATTTAAGGAAGTTGAGTTTTCTCTAAGTCTTGCGATGTCGTTGCCGATCTGTTTTCTCTGTCTCGTTCCAGAGGTCTTTCAGAGACTAAGTCTTTTTCTTCGGTCCGTAGCTTGCTTCTCCTGGGGTGGTCGATCCGAGGTCCAGCTTGCTTCCGTCCGCGAGGTCCGACGAGGCTTAACAAACTTTTCTCCGCAAAATTATGCCTTTTTACACATTGGGCAGTACAGCCCTCAGTTTTTTCTAACTCTTTGTCGCCCCTATTTTGTAGATTTTGATAGGTTCAGACATTTCCCTTCTCTATTTTGTAGAATTTGATTGGTCCAGACATTTCCCTTCTCTATTTTGTAGAATTCGATTGGTCCAGACATTTCCCTTCTCTTTTGTAGACTTTGATAGGTTCAGACATTTCCCTTCTCTATTTTGTAGAATTTGATAGGCCCAGACATATCCCTGTGTGTGTGTGTGTGTGTGTGTGTCAACTCAATTCTTATACACTCTTTTAATACATTCTAACACCTCTACTGTTTCTTAAATCAACACAATAATCAAAACTTCCATCAATAATACTTCAATCAACCATTACATGGCAACATGATAATTCATTACATTTTTAATCTCTTGCTTTAGCTTGCATAAGGTTACATGGTTATACTACTCTCTGTGCTTCACATTGCATGATTATATGATTCCCTTAAGCGCTGGTATATTCACCAAGCCTTTTTCCCAGGCGATGGAAAGGCTTATCATATGGCTTCGTATATTCTCAGAGCCTTTTCCTAGGCCTTGAGAGGCAGACTGATAACATAGCATTATTATGGCTTTGTACCAGGTGGTGTGGGGCAGTTAGGGATTCAGACTAGACAGTCAATTTATTTGTCTTTGTTCGCTTTTGAAACGACTCTGGCGTGAGTCATTGCTTGTCCATTGTTGATTTAGTCGCTGCACAAAAGCTCTGGTTTTCAAAAAAGGCTTCAACTATGACAGAGGGAATCAAATGAATCAAGCCTTCAGTTGTTACTCTTTCCACTCTTGAATTCTGGGTTGGTACACAACACTAAATTGTCATTATGTGATTCATTAAAATCATGGCTTCAGTGGCAAACAGATTGATGGTGGATTTTCCACAGTAGAGTTTTATTTCAGTGCAAATTGAGATACATATCCTGTGCTCTTTGTCTAATGCTTACACACTAATAGTGGTTGCTAGGCCCAAAGCATCACAACCTCTAACTTTGGTGACCATGCCCTAAACACAAACACCAACCCTACAAACACAATAAGTGCTTTGCACTGTGTTTGAAATTCTCCAACACACTTTTTGCTAAACACTACACACCTCTCCGGGAACCATCACCTTACCGTGGTGGAGAGGTTTGTGTGCCCCTGTGAACCTGAGAGCTGTGTTGTCCGGAGCCTAGTGCTCCTGGTAGGGACTCCCAAGGCAAAGTGGTCTCGGTTGAGGGGCCCGACTAAGAATGGTTCAAAAAGACCTCATGAAAAAACGAGATAGAGGAAGTGTGACCCTGCCCGGAGGAAGCCCGGGGCCCCCGTCTGGAGCCAGGCCCAGAAAGGGGGCCCGCCTGCGAGCATCTGGTGGCCGGGTCTGCCACGGGGCCCGGCCGGGCACAGCCCGAAGAAGCTACGTGGCACAAACTCCCTCTACAACTGATGGGCCCACCACTCGTCAGAGGAACCGCTGGGGTCGGGTGCGCTGCCTAAAGGGTGGCAGTGAAGGGCGGGGACCACGATGGACCAGACCCGGGCGGCAGAGGGTGGTTTTGGGGACGTGGAACGTCACCTCGTTGGGGGGAAGGAGCCGAACTGGTGCGGGAGGTGGAGCGCTACCACATTAGATCTGGTGGGGCTTACCTCCACGCACAGTCTTGGCTCTGGAACCGTACTTCTGGACAGGGGTTGGACTCTATTCTTCTCTGGAGTTGCCCAAGGTGTGAGGCGCCGGGCCGGTGTGGGGATACTCACGAGCCCCCGGCTGGGCGCTACTACGTTGGAGTTTACCCGGGGGGGGGGACGAGAGGGTCGCCTCCCTACGCCTCCGGGTTGTGGGGGGAGGACTCTGACTGTTGTTTGTGCGTATGCACCAAACAGCAGTTCGGAGTATTCGTCCTGGAGACCCTGAACGGAGTCCTGCAGGGGCTCCGGTAGGGGACTCCATAGTTCTGCTGGGAGACTTTAACGCGCACGTGGGCAATGATGGAGACACCTGGAAAGGCGTGATTGGGAGGAACGGCCTCCCTGATCTGAACCCGAGTGGTCGTTTGTTGTTAGACTTCTGTGCTGGTCATGGTTTGTCTATAACAAACACCATGTTCGAACATAAGGATGCTCATAAGTGTACATGGTACCAGAGCGCCCTAGGCCGAAGGTCGATGATCGATTTTGTGATCGTATCATCTTATCTGAGGCCGCATGTCTCGGACACTCGGGTGAAGAGAGGGGCAGAGCTGTCAACTGATCACCATCTGGTTGTGAGTTGGGTCAAAGGGTGGGGGAAGACTCTGGACAGACCTGGTAAGCCCAAACGGGTAGTGCGGGTGAACTGGGAACGTCTAGCGGAGGCCCCTGTTCAAGAGATCTTTAATTCGCACCTCCTGCAGAGCTTTTCTAGCATCCCTGTGGAGGTTGGGGGCATTGAACCCGAGTGGTCGATGTTCAAAACTTCCATTGCTGAAGCCGCGGCAGGCAGCTGTGGTCTCAAGGTCTTAGGTGCCTCAAGGGGCGGTAACCCTCGAACGCCGTGGTGGACCTCGGTGGTCAGGGAAGCCGTCCGACTGAAGAAGGAGTGCTTCCGGGATATGTTATCTCGGGGGACTCCTGAGGCAGTTGCAAGGTACCGACAGGCCCGAAGGGCTGCAGCTTCTGCCGTGTCAGAGGCAAAGCAGCGGGTGTGGGAGAAGTTCGGAGAAACCATGGAGAAGGACTTTCGGTCGGCACCAAAGTGTTTCTGGAAGACCGTCCGGCACCTCAGGAGGGGGAAGCGGGGAACTATCCAAGCTGTGTACAGTAAGGATGGGACGCTGTTGACCTCAACTGAGGAGGTAGTCGGTCGGTGGAAAGAGCACTTTGAGGAACTCCTGAATCCGACTAACACGCCCTCTATGTTGGAGGTAGAGCTGGAGGCTGATGGGGGATCATCGTCAATTTCCCTGGTGGAAGTCACTGAGGTAGTCAAACAACTCCACAGTGGCAAAGCCCCGGGGGTTGATGAGATCCGTCCAGAAATGCTGAAAGCAATGGGTGTGGAGGGGCTGTCTTGGATGACACGCCTCTTCAACATTGCGTGGAAGTCGGGTACAGTGCCGAAGGAGTGGCAGACCGGGGTGGTGGTTCCTATTTTTAAAAAGGGGGACCAGAGAGTGTGTTCCAACTACCGGGGTATCACACTTCTCAGCCTTCCCGGCAAAGTCTACTCCAAGGTGCTGGAAAGGAGGGTTTGGCCGATAGTCGAACCTCAGATTGAAGAGGAACAATGCGGATTCCGTCCTGGCCGTGGAACAACGGACCAGCTCTTCACTCTCGCAAGGATCCTAGAGGGAGCTTGGGAGTTTGCTCATCCAGTCTACATGTGTTTTGTAGATCTGGAGAAGGCTTATGACCGGGTTCCCCGGGAGATACTGTGGGGGGTGCTGCGGGAGTATGGGGTGAGGGTGTCTCTTCTCAGGGCCATCCAATCTCTGTACGCTCAAAGCGAGAGCTGTGTACGGGTTCTCGGTAATAAGTCAGACTCGTTTCCGGTGGGGGTTGGCCTCCGCCAGGGCTGCGCTTTATCACCAATCCTGTTTGTGATATTTATTGACAGGATATCAAGGCGTAGTCGTGGTGGGGAGGGGTTGCAGTTTGGTGGTCTGAAGATCTCATCTCTGCTGTTTGCGGATGATGTGGTTCTGATGGCATCATCGGCCTGTGACCTTCAGCTCTCATTGGATCGGTTTGCAGCCGAGTGTGAAGCGGTTGGGATGAGGATCAGCACCTCTAAATCGGAGGCCATGGTGCTCAGCAGGAAACCGATGGATTGTCTACTACAGGTAGGGAATGAGTCCTTACCCCAAGTGAAGGAGTTCAAGTACCTCGGGGTCTTGCTTGCGAGTGAGGGAACAATGGAGCGTGAGACTGGCCGTAGAATCGGAGCAGCAGGGGCGGTTTTGCACTCGCTTTACCGCACTGTTGTTACGAAAAGAGAGCTGAGTCGTAAGGCAAAGCTTTCGATCTACCGGGCGATCTTTGTTCCTACCCTCACCTATGGTCATGAAGGCTGGGTAATGACCGAAAGAACGAGGTCGCGGGTACAAGCGGCCGAAATGGGCTTTCTCAGGAGGGTGGCTGGCGTCTCCCTTAGAGATAGGGTGAGAAGCTCAGTCATTCGTGAGGAACTCGGGGCAGAGCCGCTACTCCTTTGCGTTGAAAGGAGCCAGTTGAGGTGGTTCGGGCATCTGGTAAGGATGCCCCCAGGGCGCCTCCCTAGGGAGGTGTTCGAGGAGCGTCCAGCTGGGAGGAGGCCTCGGGGAAGACCCAGGACTAGGTGGAGAGATTATATTTCCACGCTGGCCTGGGAACGCCTCGGGATCCCCCAGTCAGAGCTGGTTGAAGTGGCCTGGGAAAGAGAAGTTTGGGGTTCCCTGCTCAAGCTGCTGCCCCCGCGACCCGATTTCGGATAAGCGGTTGAAGATGATGATGATGACTACACACAGTGTTTTACAGAAGACACATTGGTCAAAAAGGAAATCACCTGCAATCCTTTGGAAAACACATCTATTTAAAATACAAAACACAACTAAAATTGGAAAAGCACACAGATTCACACACATGAAAAATTAAAAATAAAGCTAACATAATACCAATCAGTGTGAGCCTTAGCATTACAAATAGACCTCAGGTGAGGTCAGCTCCTTTGTGAGACAGTAAGAGTCAGGGGAAGAGGACAAAAGAGAGCGGCAGGAGGACGATGACAAAGGAGACAACAGACGGAGACAGGGTCACTATAGTGGACCATGTTATAGATCATGGCCTAACAATATAGGAGGCTGGTCTGAGATCCCAGCCCAACAACATAATAGCTCCATAATCAGGACATTTAGACTGGATATCAGGAATATTTTTGCTGTTGCTTCTCAAAGGATGGCATTGCATGTGATGTCGATGAGGCGATGTAGCCAGACACAAATGGGAGGCAGTATCCAAAGGATTCATAATTCACTCGCCCCATTCCTTACAACACATCTTTTTTTTTTACTGTAATTGTTTCAGAGTTCATAGTGACACACTGAATTGCTTGTTGAACTGCAATCCTACCTATTCGTTGTGTTGTTTTCTTTTGTTGCCCAAAACCATGAAATTGCAATATAAACTTTTTTTCTTTTCTAATTGAAAATATAGTGGATCAATCTTTCCAAAAAATTCTGCAAAAGGTTGGATAAGGCAAGCAAGGCGATATTTCCTCCGTTGCTTGGCAAGGGAGGACATTGCCTGTGATGTGGATGAGGTGATGTGGCCAGATGCCAACAGGAGACAGGATTCATAGCCTAAATGTCTTCCAATCATTCCCCTAGAACACTATGTTTTGTGGAACATTCTAGTTGTACCATTTCTTTTTTTACTTTTGCAAAAACCTGAAATGGCAAAATAAAATAAAAAATCTGAAGCGTTTACATTTTGTTTTCATGTGTCTAGATCAACTGTAGTGGATCAATCTTTCACAAAAAAAACCCACGTTACCTTACTTACAATAAGTGGACGAAAGGAGGAAGTCATTTGAGTCAAATATGCACCAGTTTGAGAGCCATTAGGTAACTCAAATGGTTCATAAGAACATAATGTAGACCTTTCTCAACAGGTTAAGAAACAAAACATAAACATGAAAACATAGTGCTTTACTTCGACCATAAAACAAGGCAATAACTTTGCCATTGCTCAAACCCTGGAATTTTGTCGAAATAATGGAGCAATCTGTCCAAACAAGAAGCAATTTAATGAGGTTCAAGCCCTTTTCCCTCACAGCATCAAGATGGCTTAGGGATGCTACAGTACGCCGAGGCTTTCAGTGCTATAACTGATAAAGTGTTGTTGCATCACAGGAAAAAAGATCGGCCCTATGTGTTCAACTCCTCTCTGCCGTGATGTTTCATGTGAAGAGAGCAGTGGGAGGACGTGTAAAAATGCATAGCAACAGCCTCTTTCTTTCCTGTTACCGCTCTCTTTCTTTCGCACACACTTGCACCACACAGGCCCTTAAACACACACGCATATACATGCTCACACACAGTCAAATGAATACACGCCTGCACAGATATGGCACACATGTACCCCCAAAACACACAGGGCTCTGTGGAATAATAATGGCCTCATATTAAAGATCACACCCTCAGGCAAATGATGTAAATGTTGTCACACAACAGGAATTAGCCAGAGTTTGTGAATCACCAGCCACAGTCGAGGGAAAAGAAGCGGCACCGCTGCCCGCCCCATCTGCCCTCCTTACACAGGTCATAGGATCGGTCTGGAAACTGAAACTGCTGTGTGTGTGTGTCTCTGTTGCCATTTTGGTCCCTCCTGAGGCACCTCACTGCCCCCTCAGCCTGTCATCATACCTGATCACGCCTGTCTGTCAAGATCATTTGAAAAAGAAATTACACCAACGATGGGGAAAGTCTTAGGAACTCAGGCAGATACCCATTCCCCTCACAGAGATTCAGGATGGTGCCTGATGTGCAGCGGCGTTGAGTGTGATTTGCCAGTTGAAACCCTGCAATTCTATTTCAGGCCATCCCACACACTGTGGGAGAGGAGCAAAAAATGTGTCACCATTTAATTACAGCTTTTTCAGGCCCTTTTGAAATTGTGTGCGTCTGTAGGTAAGACATTCCTACTTTGGATTTCAGGAGCACACCTCCAGCAATTATCCCATCAGGGACATAGACAGTAGTGTGTGTGGGGTCCCTATATGCGTGTCCTTTAATTGGTTTGATTTAAGCAATTTTGGTTTATTTGCCTGTACTTTTGGTATCCATAGCTTCTGCATGTGAAAAATGTGTCCTACCAGCTTTTTGATGAAAACATGACGTGAGACGACCAATTTGAGTGTGTGCCCAATTATATCACCAGTAATGTTACCCACACTGAGCGTTTCCTCAGTCTGTTCTGCCAGCTGAACCGCAGAGCTCTATTCCTATAGGGTCAACCCCTTTCAATTAATTTCTTGTTAGTCCTGATCCAAATAAGCTGCGGTAAGAATTTAATCCTCATAACTGGATTATGAGCTGATTGTTGCTACAAGAGAGCGTGTTTGTTATTGAAACGAGGGGTTACATAATTCTGGATCTGATGGTGCCTTAACAGCCAATCAGAATTGACCACTTTCATGAACATGTGTCTTGCTGTGAGAATCTGAATCTTGTTTTTTGATTTCCAGCTTCAAATGGTAGACGAGATCTAACAGCGTATTGGCTGTTTTTCATGAGTGTCCTTGATAAAGAGTTTCTTCCCAGACCTCTAAGCCATTTAACACACACACACACACACACACACACACACACACACACACACACACCTCTCCTTCTGTCCACTTTAAGAATAAATAAAAACAAGATGGAGGAATGAAGGACATTGAAATTGCTTGATATATTGTAATTTGAAAATAAAAAATCCATTTCTTCTTCAAAGTGAGAACTTCACTTATTTTATCTTCCATCCTCCTGTAAAACATGATACATGCACAGTGCACAAATATAAACTGCTTTGTCGTCTCCTGCGTTTGTATTCATTAAGACAAACTAAGGGTGTATTCACACATGGAAAGTCCGTTAGTTCACTTGCTTTGGTCCAGACCAAATAGAATTTGGATTTTTTTTTGTTGGTGTGGTCCACTTTCATATTGCCCCTTTTGCAAGTGGACCAGCATTACGAAGCAAAACCACACGTGATCTGAGGTCATTCATTCATTGGACAGACATTCTGGGGTGGAGAGAAGCAGGAAGAACGAAGTAAAAACTGCGAAATATATTATTGATATAATATGGGGTTAAAAATAATAAAAATGCCTACCTTTTAAAAGATAAATTTACCTTTTTAAAAGGGTAACTACCCTTTTCAAAAGGTTAGTTACCCTTTTGAACTAAGGCAAGTGAAATTTGCCTAAGTCGAGAGTTTGAGAATGCTTTTCCTCTAATAACTTTCAAAATGTTCAACTTTTTCAGGAGTTTGAAATTACCTCCTCTGGAATGGGCCCCATGACCCCGAAAATATGAAAATATATGAAAATATGTATGTGGATCTGAAATGTTATTTTCCAAAAATGACTCCACAGCCCCATTCTAAGTGGATGGAGAAAATTCAAAAACTTACCTTTTCAAAAGGTAAACTAACCTTTTCAAAAGGGTAACTAACCTTTTCAAAAGGGTAACTAACCTTTTTAAAAGGTAAACTTACCTTTTGGAAAGGTAAATTTACCTTTGAAAGGTAAATTTACCTTATTAAAAGGGTAACTACCCTTTTTAAAAGGTAAACTTACCTTTTGGAAAGGTAAATTTACCTTTTAAAAGGTAAATTTATCTTTTAAAAGGTAAATTTACCTTTTAAAAGGTAAATTTACCTTTTGAAAGGGTAACTACCCTTTTTAAAAGGTAAACTTACCTTTTGGAAAGGTAAATTTACCTTTTGGAAAGGTAAATTTACCTTTTAAAAAGGTAAATTTATCTTTTAAAAGGTAAATTTACCTTTTAAAAGGTAAATTTACCTTTTTGAAAGGGTAACTACCCTTTTTTTAAAAGGTAAACTTACCTTTTGGAAAGGTAAATTTACCTTTTGGTAAATTACCTTTTGGAAAGGTAAATTTATCTTTTAAAAGGTAAATTTACCTTTTAAAAAGGTAAATTTACCTTTTAAAAAGGGTAACTACTCTTTTTGTGTGTACCTTATTGTAAAGTGTTAACATAAAGAAGAAACACATCAAATTATTATTGTTTCATATGGTTATAATATGTAGCCCCATGTCAATGCCACGTTATGTGGCTTCTAGTCTACGATGTGAAACATCATTTTTACTGTATTTTTGCTGCTGGACGCGCGGCTCGCGTGAAGAATAGGCTCAAACTGAAACACAGCTGATTTAGCTGTGTATCAGCTGGGTGTCAGTTCGGCGCAGTTCAGCACCAAACTGACACGGGGATAGTATTGACGGTGGGAAGAACAATAAAAACACACACTTCATGCAAAGCGCAGCGTGAACCTGCTGGCACTGTAGGCTACGGGAGACGCTCCTCTCCATCTGATCGCTGATCCGCACGCGTCATTATCAAATGTAATATTTTTGCTCGGTGCAAACCACAACTAATCTTCCTAACAATGGCGACAACAACACTTTCCCATAATGTGAAGCTGATGACGATTTATTAAAAAAGAAAAGAAAGAAAAGGCGCAGTGCTTCCTGTCATTGGGTCGGATCGAGTCCGGCCAAATTCACACCACAAACGAACTGCAGCAGAGTGCGTTTCGAAGCGCATCGAGACCACCTCTTCTGCTGGGTCTCGGAGCGTTTGTTTGGTCCGCCCCCGAGTGCGATTGCTGTATTCACACCTGTCTGAAAGATGCGCACCGAAGGTGGAAGTGCACCTGAGTTCGTTTCAACCGAACTAAACACAGCATGTGTGAATACACCCTAATAATAATTTCCTGTGGTGTCTCTTGTTCTGTAGCTATTCTATCGTTTAGTTTTTTCTTTTCATTACACATGAAATGTCTGAGAGTTGGGTTACTGTATTTAGTCCACCCCTTCGACTCCATGGCGACTGTCTCCTGTGCCATTAACCTGTTGAGAAGGTTATGCTGTGCCCTGCTGCGTGAGATAATGCTACCGTTGTTGGGGCATAGAAAGGCACTTTGATAGGGAGGTGTGTGTGTCTGTGTGTGTGTGTGTGTGTGTGTGTGTGTGTGTGTGTGTGTGTGTGTGTGTGTGTGTGTGTCTATAACCCTTTATTATTAATCAGGGATTACTGTGAGTTCAGCAGGGGAGGGGAAATGGGTTGACATTTAAGGCTGAAGCCCAGAAGGGCAGCTTTAGTGGAGCAGTAGGTTACTGTTTCACTCCTGCCCACAATGCTTTGTTTTTCTCACTGTGAACAAACATCCCAATGATTTGTGAATGGACATCACGTCATGGCTTATTACAAAAAGAATATCATCCATTCTTGTTACCTCGAGATTTGTCACATCACTTTCTGTTTGTGGTTGGCGGTATGTATTGAACAAGCTTTGCCCAGAATGTCCATCCAAAACCATTTGAAAGCCAATTGCATCTGAAAGAGGATATTCAGATTTCAAATATCTGTTTTCCTGTAAAATCGATCTGTCTATGTACTGTATGTAAGTGATGAGCGATATGAGCTAAAAAATTAGTTTCTCTGTGCAGCACAGGCAGCCATTATGTCGGATAACGATATGAGTTGATAAAACCAATATTGAAAAATGGATTTCAGGGCAAATCAGTGTAATCAATCGGTTTGTTTTATACAAGTAGAACTATAATCTGATATATATCCAAATCCTCTTGTTCCACTTCTTTTGTCAAAGTGAAAAGCATAATTAGCATTACTATTTTGAAGTGCTCTTAGAATAAGGGACACAAATAGGAGCATGTTTAAATACAAAGGTAATAATTTATGCACTCTAAAAAAAAATCTTTTTCAAACTTGTATACTTGGATTGCAATGACTTAGAACTATTTCCTAAATGACTGAGTAAATTAATGTGGCCTGGCTAAAGAGGACACAAAGGACAATACATTACTGGACATTAAAAACTTCCACTTGGATTTTTCAGTGATTGACCTTTATGTGCTTTGTTGTATCATGTGTATTCGTCTGCAACTTAATGTTGGGAGCCTACGTTTAACCATTACATACACACACATTGTTGCATAGTGAGCAGAAAATGTATTTTGGTATAATGAAATCCTCAAACCCACCCAACTGTACTCTGGCTTTAATATTCCATTGGATGTGCAGAGTATGTGAGAAAGTGGTGCTTCTGAAAGTGGTAAAGTGCTGCCATTACTATCACAGGCCAGTGAGTAACATGTTTTTGAATCCGTTCCATCTGATGTTACAGTAGTTGCTTCCTAGTTGAGTTAACATTTTAACAGCAAGCATACAACAATCCTCAATGTTTGTAGTTTGTGACTTTGCTGAATTAGAATTAAGCTAAGCAAAGGATGATCAATTACTGTGTGTTGGAACAATTATGCAACAGAGGGTGTGTTTACAGTGAAATACAGTAAATGCCTACATACAGCTCTGAGATTAGGGGAAAATCATCAACCCGTTTTGACTATTTTAGTATCCACTTTAGTTCCGGTTTTTGTTTATGAAAGCAGACGCAGGAGTGAATACATTTAATATAGTAAAATGGTGTTTTGCAATTAAAAGCCGCATGTACTATTAAATCACATACAAAGCAATACTTGACTAGAAATATAAATGAAAAGCCTAATAAGTGCGTCTGCTTTATCTCCATTGTTGTGTTGTGTAAGAGGAGGAATTGTAAATATAAAGCACCAGGAAAATGTTAAGCGAAAGACATAATTAATACTGCTGACATACAGTATACTGTATAGTGGTAATGGATCGGGAGAGGGAACGCCAGCTTTTTTATTGGTTTTGTTGTCATGGAGAGCCTATCGGTGGTTTTGATTGGTATCTTTCTCACTGTGAACAGTTAATAGAACCTTGGTCAGGCTCTGTGCTTCAGCCGAGCACCTCCTCTCATGTCAGCTTTTACATAAATAAGAGCTTTTTCTCTCCATCACTGCCTCTCCTTCTCTTTTCTCTCATGCATGCCCACACAGAGGCACATGAGGATGGGAGGAGGGAGGAGGGCGGTGGGTGAAGCATGCCACGTGAAAAAGGAAAATTGTTGCTCTTAACACTGCATCCACAGCCCTCTTTACCTATTGTTTCTCAATATTTCTGTATCTCTCCTTCTGTTTCCAGATACCGTATGTATTCAAGATGATTTTCTTGGACTGAAATCTGAGCTGAGCCTCCTCTCTTTGTTCTCTGAATTACCCATGATCTTCTCTCCTTCGGCACAGAGATGTTGATTATTAATCTCGGTTCATTTATGTGTAAATTAAGACACTGCTAATTGGATCTAACTGAAGGAGAGGCAAATTATGGGAAAACGAAATTCAGATGTTGGTTTATGATCTGCAAAACATGTTGTGTCTAAAGCATGTAGGCCTACATTATCTATTAACCCTGCCATTGTGTGTAAGAAAATGACACTAAAAGGAAGAATCCTTCCCTGACGCAGATGCTGCTTGAGAGAAAAAAACGTATTGCCGGTCTCTGTCTGCTTGTGTCTCATTGTCATCAATAAAATTATACATTTCTTCAGACACTAGTAAATGGATGTTGTTCAAGACTTTGCACACCAATCGGTTGCCACGGCAACTTCCAACTGACCTACAGTTGGCTGACTGCTGCCTCACAGAGGTATGCTTTGGACGAGTTGTCTTCCTCTCCTACTAGTCACTGCACTGTGCTAAAATTGTCATCATCCTTGTCAGATGAGTCATCTTATAAGTTTATATTCCCGGAATGAAGCTATTACTTGATTGTGATAATTTAAGAGGTTTCAAGTAGGCACAGATGAATGAAATACACTGACCTAAAAAGCGAGGTGCCCTGAAAGCAGCAGGGCCCCCTTCAAAAAGGGTGAGAGAGAGATAAAACACAGTGTCTATAAAAATACTCTTTCCTGTCGGAAGTCACCATGTTTTATTGTTATTTAACATTACAAAGCAGATTTAATGACGCTTTTTTTGACACTGTCAAAATGAAAACAGATCTCTACAAAGTGATCTTAATTATTCATAGCCTACACATACAGAATACATTTGTCACCCAATTTCAGAGTACTCCCTAGTGCAGCAAGAATCTTTTTGAAACCATAAAATTAGTTAAAAGAAAAACTCAGGTGATGGATACCAGAAAATTGATAATTCACTGGACATCCATTTTAAGTCCAGTTAAATCAATAATTAGAAAAAAAAATGTGGCACAGTCGTAACATGCACAAGCAGAAAGTGACAGTGCAACAAGGGGACGATTGAGGGAGACCACCGAGAGACAGTTAACCGGGCGCTCCGCCAGTGGTTTTATGGGAGAGTAAAAAAAAGAGAGACACACTCACTTTAACACTAAACTGTAATCCAATAAATCTTATATATAAAACTTATTATTGTCAATCCAGACTTTGGATGTTGAATCAGTGTGGGAATGTGACAAAACATGAGCAGAGCATTAGCATAGTCAGTCAATATTCACATTTTGCTGTAATCATTTTGATGGGATTATTCTTGCCCACACTATGACCCTATCAATCATCGTCACATCACAATGAAAACTTGCTCAAAATAAAACAATACAAGAAGATTTTCGTCTCCTGAAGGGACGTATCAAAAACCTCTCGCTAGGTAATGACATTTGAGCCACAAAGGGGCACCCAGAAAGACACCTTTATATCATTGTTGCTAATTAGGACATGGTTTAAAGGTCGAATATTGAAAAGCAAATGGAAGAAATGCCAAGATAGATATTTCGGCTTCATGTTCAGCAGAGATTCAGCAGCTTTTTATTCCAGCTCATCAGTCCTCGAGGTGGTTTCACCGATGTGTTTCTCCTATATCTTGTTGAAAGTATATTGATTTGTTGGAAAGAGTATAATCTCTTTGTCCTGCAAGGTACATGATTGCCCTCGTCTGCTGTAGACCTTTGCCCACTGTTGATAACAAGACCCTGGACTTTCTCAGTTGGGCTCAATAATACCAAGCTCACCCCTCAGGTTTTTCAACATCTTACATTCTGATAAAGAAATATATTTAGTTGAGGGCGTTAGATAACATAATTTAATTAATGTCATTGAAGTAGTGCCCCAGTCCCTCCCCTACCCTTTATTTTTATAACATAATTAAGGAACATTCAAACATGAATTAACATCAATGGAGCAAAGTCTTCTTTGGACTTAAAACATTTCACATTTAAGAATACTATCATGGTTTAAAGGAAGAAAACTGGTACATACTTTACTATAAAATACTAATACTAGGGCCACAATTATGTTCTGTTAAGATGTTTTTGACTAAAACATATTATTGTGGCTGCATGAACAATCATTTTCTTTCAGGAAGTCAAACAAACAAAAATGTAGAGAGCCCTGAAGTGTTTATTTTGTCCCCGAATATATTCTCACTTCTTTCTGAAACATGAATTAGCCAAACGTATGCCTCCTCCAGGAAACAGAAGTTCACAAGCTGGGGAAGAACAGAGGAGTGTGTTATGACATACGACTGGGCCGGGCGAGTGTGTATTGCATCAAAGAGTCACACACTTATCTTCTTCTGAGACTACTTATTACATTGAATTGGTTTGACACTAATGCTGTGTCTTTTTTAACATGCACAGTGGAAACTTACAGTACATCTTAATAAGTAGGGTGAGAAGGGACCGTTACTCAAAGCACTGGTGCAACACAGCGATTCCCTCGGCTAAACAATGTGTGTGAAGGGGACTGGCGTGATTTCACTTCCAACACAACAACCAATCTACTACTTGAGTATTTTGTATTACTAGATTTTGTAGGTAATCTATCGTACTAAACACATAACGAAGAAAGTAGTGGACTCCTGCAGGTGGAACTTGTTACATTAACTATGGTTCAATTTCATTGAAGTGACCCTCTACATCAGGGGTCTCCAAACTAGGGCCCGCGGGCCAACTGCGGCCCGCGGCCCGCTTTTTATTGGCCCGCGGCTGTTTTTAAAAATATAATGTAATATGGCCCATTGAATTTTTTTTTTTTTTTGCATTTCTTAGTTAACCCACTAGTGCAGGGGTGTCAAACACTGATTGATTGGCCCGTGGCACATTTTAAAAATACAATGTAATATGGCGCTTTTAATTTTTAAATAATTTAAATGCACTATATTACAGAGAAATGTCCCATAAAAGAAAATGAGCAACAAACCCATCCCAGAGGACCCTGCATAATATTTTATTTTAAATTAATATTATTATGGAAAATCTATGTGTCCTTCTCCAATAGCTTCTAATTCATCTGACACAGTCTCCATTTTTTTCATACAAAATTCTTCAGATTTAGCCTCTTAATTTCCCTCTCAAAGTGCACCAGATTCATGCATTTCACTTTAAAAACTTTAAAAAATCTCCCGGGGGGGCATACCCCCGGACCCCACTAGGAGGGTCGGGACCTTGGCTGGATACTATTTTCACCCTGCTGGACATTGGACGCAAAGGCAGAAAACACTGAGTGTATCATTAGCATATAAACAAGAGGGGAAATGTGTCTGTTTAATGTGCAAGGAAAGTGTTGCCGTGAAGAAGGATTACAGTTTACGAAGACACTATGAAACTAAATGTAGTGGCACTCCGTCTCATTGTTCCTTCTGTGTACCACTTGTTGGAGTCAACCCACAGTGTTTGCAACGCGAGCGAAAAGACGAGACAATGTTCCTTCGTTTTAAAATGTTTACTTGAAAGTCTTCAAAATAAAATACATGTCTTCACATGGTAAAATGCACGGTCTAACGCACGGTCAAAAAACTGTGTAGCTTCCATCAAAGTCAAACTCCAAACTGAATTACGTTACAGCAGTTACCGTTATAACTACACAGTGATGTCATCACGTAAAAATCCAAAAACATAGAAAATAACTTATTTAACATATTACATAATAAATTATGCATTTTAACAGTTGTTACACATTATGAATAATTATGAAATTATTGTTAGCAGTTTTTAACCATTTTAAACTAAATATTTATAATAAATCAATTACTGGCATATTGGCTCTTACACTAAACATCAGAGCAGCTATATGCCCTGATAAATGTGTTATTTTTGCAAAGTGGCCCGGCCCGGCCCGGCCCTCAGTGAAAAAAGTTTGGAGACCCCTGCTCTACATGTACCAATACCATGTCCCCAGCCATTATAGTTGCAATTTGTTACACATGGGACTTTGTGTCAAAATGTCTTCCATGAAAAAGGCCTAAAGAAAACCGAAATTCATGGCCATACACCTTCATTAATCATTAATCATACATTAATTCAATTGAATCCACTCTGACAGTAAGGAATATTCACACCTTCTTTCCTGGAGTTGAGTTGAGAATGAGATTTTCTCTGTGGGTAGAAGCAGCTTGAGCTTAGCACAAACACTGGAAGCAGCAGGGGAAACAGCTCCACCAAATGCACCATTCCAACATCTAGCAGTCGTATGTACACATTTTAACTTGAGTATTCAACACTTGTAAACAAGGAAAACAAGAAGTTGTTGCATAACGAGCAGTGCACGTATACAGACTGTAGCCACTTCTTAATGAACAACAACTGGGCCAGTGAGAAAAAGTATTTTCACACTTGTCTATATCTGAACCCAACCTTGCTGATACCTAATTTTGTCTAGCTTGTTAGCGTGCAAAATCCAAAATGCAAATAGGGGAATTTTAGAGCTGCTGAAGTCATATTTTTGCTCTTTAAAAAGGATGCTATTTTTCCGCCTTATTTCTTTCAAATCTCTTTACCAAGTGTTCAGTACTTACATGAACTTATCTTCAACACTAAATCCTTAAGCCGGACTGAGCATACTGAAGTAGTTGACATTTAGGGAAATAAGCAGTTTATTCTTGGCCAGGCGCAGTAGCTTTCTTAGAATCATATCTTCACTGTGAAATAGGGCTGTAGGATCTGTGGACAATTTTTAATCGCAACTTACATTTTTCTGACAGAAATTGCGACTTCAATTTGATTTGTGATATCATTTTCTAAAGTCAAGCTTCAGTTCAATATTCAGTAAGTCGCTGAGTCGGTGAGTGTTAATAGATATTATATCTTAAGCAAAATAGTGTGTTGCTTTTGTTGCCTCTCCGAGCCAAGCCCTTTAATACGGAGTACTAGTCGCA
The DNA here is from genome assembly GCA_026929865.2 of Hyperoplus lanceolatus. Taxonomy (NCBI): domain Eukaryota; kingdom Metazoa; phylum Chordata; class Actinopteri; order Uranoscopiformes; family Ammodytidae; genus Hyperoplus; species Hyperoplus lanceolatus. The sequence goes on along the minus strand of CM049404.1, from coordinate 15,580,929 downwards.
TACTAGACTAGTAGTTTGATTACTAGACTGGGCTGGTGTCATAATTGCAATTTACTTTTTGGCTCCCTAAACTGCTCAATGTTACTTCATGCCATTTTTTTGCAACCAGAATGTAACATTTTCCTTGTACTTCTGCTGTTTGTTGGTTGATTTCAATATGATATTGATTAATCGTTCAGCACGTGTTTTTTAAGAGATGTGTTTGGAGGATTTTGGTGACTTTTGACATGACCAGGGTTTCTGTTTCCTGGTTTTTGGTCTTTATGCTAAGCTAAGTTAACCAGCTGCTCGCTGTATCATATTTCACGTACAGAGATGAGTGCAATCAATCTTCTCATCTAGCTAGTTCTCCAACTAAATAGAACGATACAAATCAGCAAAATGGTCATTAAAGGCATACTATGCGAACTCCAGCGAATGTTTGTTTATACTAACCGCGGCAGTAGATATTCAGATATTTCCCAAAATATTTGACGAATAAATCAACACATCGGGTGAACTTTATCACCATTAAAACTATGCATTTAAAAACAATGCCAGCATCCTTAGAACTCAAACGGATTGACTGTGAAATGTATATCAATGCTAGAATGAACATTAGATTTTAGTTAGTTCCTTCAGCAGCTCACTGATCTGATTTCATATTGCCATATTACTTTTGAACTGATGTCTAGGCGGCGCAACAGGCTACTACAGGTGTCTCAGCATGCAGGCCCACTCTCACTCAGCCTCCCTACACTAATGACGAACTACTTCGGGTCAGGCTAGAGGCGTAAGGTTACATACCTGTGATCACTCCTCACAAAGGAATCAGCAGCACCCATCTTAGAGAGATAAACAGTACTCAGCTCTACTTGGATGGAGGCTGACTCACTGGCTCATTCTGTGGAAATGTCTGCTGTTTCTTGGGCACTGCTAAAGCTCTGTTTTGTCTGTGAATTCTTATCTGCTGTTGAAAATGGTGTTGCTGTCTGAAACTGCCCGAAAAAGACCTGTCTCGTGGGTTATGAGAAATCATTTTGGATCCGAAATGTCAAGGCCTGTTCTCACGTTCTCACCGACTATCGCGCAGTTATGTTTTTGTCAGTGGATTGCTCCGACCTTGATACGTGACCTACAGATACAGAGAAAGCGTCTCAACTGATATCTTAGTTTTCTCTCCTGGCATCTCCACATTGGTCAGATTGTGCTCTATGGTAACGTTTCACAACATCAGCAAGTTCAATAGTTATTACAGATTATGAAAATGTATATTTATATTAGATTCTGACATTGTTAGAAACCATATTCATTTCCTTTCCATTTTGCTCCGATTGACTCTAATATCTCTGCACTCAACAACATTCAAAATAACAAGATGTGAGATGCAAACATAACTCATTTTTGTTCTTGTTGTTGGCTGACTAGATATTGTAGTTGCCTGTGAAATTAGTTGGATTACGGCTTCATACTTCAGTGGTGGGGGCCATACCTGGTTCAGTTAATTATTCATGTGTTAGTGCTGTGTGCAGCTGTTCCTCTTTCAAACGGTAAGGAAGAGGAGAGGACAGGGTTGATCTCAGACTGTGTTGCAGATTGAATGCAGAAGCAGCGATCTCTGCTGATAATGTAAAAAGTGCAAAATTGTGTGTGTATATATATATATATATATATATATATATATATTCTTATTATTAAGTGCTCTGATTGCATTTGGCTGGTAGAAACCATTCATATTTTCATGCTCAGGGGATGTTGATATTGTCCGTCGGTCCACCGCTTCGCTCCAGACTAATATCTTAATAGCTATTGAGTGGATTGACATGACATTTTGTGAAGACATTTCTGTTTCATGGGTTGAATTGAATTCTATGATCCCTTGAACCTTTCTTCTATCACTATTTATCAAGTCAAAATTTCATTCAGTTTTCCAATGCTTTTTATGACTAATGTTAGCATGCCAGGACACTGAACTACGGTGCGTGTTGACATTAGCATTTTGCTCAATGCTGTACCTGCAACTACTATATACCGTTTCACAGAGCTTTTAACATGGACTGTAAAATGTTTTAAAAGTGTAAAGATCTTGTTTTGATACACCTTGCCTGATTTTTCTCGCTGTTAAATTTAAAAGTATGGTTCATAACATTCCTTTTTTATGTAGACCTGGCACATATAATGTTTACCACTGGGTAATCAAAATCTGCAAATTCAACCTTGAATACGGTTAGGAAGAATACTTAGCCTTGCATTGCTATCTCATGTTTTTTCTTTCTTTGCCTAATCTCCTATTCTTTTTTTAGTTAAATCTCCCTTCACTACATCCTTCTCACTCTTTTTTCTGTTTTTCTCCACAGGAATAGCTGTGTCCACTGAAGCAGTTTGTGTAGAGGAGCATGTTGTGACAGCCATGTCTCTGGAGATGGAGAAGACCATCACCAAGCTGATGTACGACTTCCAGAGGAACTCCACCTCTGATGATGACTCTGGATGTGCACTGGAGGAATACGTCTGGGTCCCCCCTGGCCTCAGTCCTGAGCAGGTACACGAGCTTCCAGTCACGGATATTCAACTCGCACATTACTCGACACCCCTTTCACGCACAAGTGTTTTATTAACTAATGGGTTTTTTTCCCAGCATAGCCAGAGACCATATCCAAGTGAACAGATTTGGTCATAACAATGCAATTATTTGGACGATAAAGTATCCATGGCACTGTCCTTGTTATTATCCTCAGATAAAGAATTAACTCAATCTTAAATCATTATTGTTTTGAAATCCTCTTCATGCTGTTTTAGTCTCTTTGGCTGGGAGGGCTGGGGGGAAAGGGAAGGGCAGGAATGACATACAAATCACTGGGACATCACTGTCAGGCGTTTCATAGAGGAATAATTGCAAAGACATTTTTCAATTGTCAGTGTTTAAGCTGAAACGTTGTAGGAACCAAGTTCACGGTGAGGCAGAATGACAACCATGATGAAAAGGAACCACAGAATGATTAGCTGATTGCATTGTCTGAAGAACAGATGTGAAGCAATGAATGAATTAAGCAAGTGTTGTCTGTATTAATCTGTAATCAAAATATGCTAATTTTGTATATGATGTACAGGGTATCGTTTATCCAGGTTGCGGTCACATTTCTCATAAAGCAATAAGGAAAAATATGAGAGAAACATGTTACTTAAGAACTCTTAACCTATCGTCATTGCTCCAATTATTGACGCTTTTGGTATGCTAAGCCTCAATATGTTTTGTATTGTAGAGTATCTTTGCAAATTTAAACCCAAAGGAATTAGAGTTATTTGAGTCAGTGAAGGTTTGCATGAAACTAATTGGAAATATGTGGGAATGTGTTTATGCACCCAGGTTCCATAATTCTCTATCTGCAATTATTTGCAGTTTAAGTGCCTTTTAATTGCATGCATGACCAAGCTAATGCAATCGATGGTGCACATCCAGAGGAAGATATTTCTACATATTTCTTAATTGTTGTCAGTTGTTTTCATGAGTTTCTACATGGGTGAAAGACAGCTCTGTTCAAATATATAGAATATAAATGACGGCTGTATCCCGTTACAGAGACCGCCTCCTTGGTAGGACGCGGTCTATGAAGGCTATAGCCTATGAAGGCCGATTCGAAGGCCGAAGCAGGGCCGAACGAGCGTTGTTAAACAGGACGGTCTCCTGAGGTCTCCGTTTACGAGCATTTTCGGTTTGCGTAACAAGCCGTTACCTTGCGTGACGACACGCCGCTCCTGTGCTGCCTAGCAACCCTGATTGCTGCCAACGGAAACAGCCTTGTCAACGGAGGAAAAAAGAAAAAGAAGTTGCCTACCAGACGAAAAGAAAAAAAAGTACAAGAAAAAAAGAAAGGAAGATAAAAGTTAAGAAGATGGAGCAACACGTTGCTGTTTTGTTATTTTTTATTTTATTGTATGCCATCTCTGAAAAAAACGCAATGAATGATGGGATATGTTGGGCTGCAAAGGATACATCTGATGCAGCCTTCAAAACCGTGAAACGAAGGCTGCATTTCTCGGCCGCATATGAGGAGCCTTGCAAGGAGCCTTGCAAATGGAACAACCTTTGCGCGCCGCTATGACGCAATCGGTCTTCAAATGCAGCCTTCGTAGACCGCAACCCCTGAATCGAGATACAGCCAAAGTGTCTATGTTTAGCCAGGGCAGAACTCTCATGCAACAGGCCTCCCTGGGCTCTGTTAACAGTTGACAGGTCAGGCTGATAACAGTTATTTTCCCCAGTCAGCCATCTTGACAGGATGCTGAAAGAGGCTGAAGCCTTTCTCATCCAACACGGAGTCCAGGCAATTGTAGCCACTTGTTTTTAATGGACGTGCTTGTAATGATTTTTAAGCTTGTCACTTCAGTTTTGTCACATCTCGATGAAATTGATGTGACAGACATTTTTTCAGAGAAAATCATAGTTTCTCCTAGTACGTTTCATTGAGCTGTCATAACACATAATCTTGACTTCATTGCCTTCAACAAAAGGTTAATCGAATCAGGATTTTCTATTTGATTAATTAATTAATTCAGTCAATTGATAATGAAAATAACGTGAAGTTGTATGCTAATTCAGTTCCCCATGTATGAGTTAAAAAACACAGAAGAGCTGTTGAGGAAAGTTTGATGTGTTGACAAGTGTTTTTTATCAACAAATAGGCAACAGAGGAAAATGAAAATTAATATTCAGTGATGTGCTAGTAGTTGTCCTTTTTAGCTTAAAACGTGTCTCCTCTCTTTATTTAAAGGATCAGATTCTAGAGAAAAGTTTGTCACTTCAAATTACCCTTACTTTCAATTCTACATAAGCCTTAGTGTCACCCTCCATGACGTAGAACAAACCAGTGTATGGGTCACTGAGAATCTGAGGGGAAGCACTCAGAGGCATCTTCCTTGGCCTCTCACTCTCCACCTCACTGATTATGTAAATGTACAACTTAGCAAAATAGATCTTAATGCTGCACTGAGCACTAGACCACTTTTAGTCAAATGCTGTTTTGCCAAAAATCAGAGACAAGTGACAAGATTGCTTCATCTTTTGATTGCTTACTTCAGCAATCAAGGTTTTTCTCTATTTCATCACCGGTGCTCATGCAAATGGGTACAAAGTCCTACTGCATCATGAATTGTATCTGCAATACCATTATGGGTAACTGAGATCTCCTTTAAGAACTTTGAATGATACTAGTTGATGACATTGTAAAGAATATGATGCTGTTCAAGGTTGTCTGCGGCAGCACCCAGCTCATTGTGCCATACACTTTAAATTCCAGATACTAATTTCCAAAGGCAGCGATGATGGTAGGCAAAGCAAAAAAAAACAAATTATATTGGCATGTAGACCACGATAGATTAATTTAAAATGGCAGGTTAATTTTGGGGGGGGGGGGTGTCAGAATGAATTATTGAAATAATAATAATAAGGTAAATGAAGTAAACTAGCCACCTTTAACTCAGCATAATGGAAACATAATGATGTATTTAGTGCTATGTAAGTTATCTGTATACATAATATGTGGCAGATCAATATTTTTGTTTTAATAATGGATCACATATCTAGGCCTATTTGTATGTAAAAGGTTCTCCCTTGCTGTTTTAATCAGCGCGGTTTTCTGCAGCAGCAGGCAGCATTTTTCAGTGGAAAAGCTTTAATAAACCAACTGTACAAGATGTGCCCAACACCAAAAGGCAGAAGGAAAAGGTAAGTGGAGCATTTAGAGCCAGATATTAATTATGGGATTGGTGGAGACCAAAAAGTGAGCTGAAAGGAAAATAAAGGTAGCCAGAATGAATGCTTTCTAACAAGTTCACCATATCATCTTTATGTCAATGTTGTTTACAGTTTATTTTAACTTATTCCAAGTGGCCGAACAATCAGTTGGTTTAATCTAATCTGGTGTTTGTTTCAGGTGCATCAGTATTATAACTCCTTACCAGAAGAGAAGGTCCCCTATATAAACAGCCCTGGAGAGCAATATCGCATTAAACAACTTCTTCATCAGTTGCCACCACATGACAATGAGGTAATCACGCAGTATATTTCAAATGTATTCAATTGATCTTGTTTATGTATTAACTTCCAGTAGGTTTTTATGGTTAAGCCTAATAATGAACCACATTGCTCAGGTGCGTTATTGTAACGCGCTGGATGAGGAGGAGAAACGAGAGCTGAAGATCTTCAGCAATCAACGGAAAAAGGACAGCTTGGGCAGAGGCAATGTACGTCCATTCCCTCTTACCATCACTGGGGCCATCTGTGACAAGGTAAAACAACAACCAACCTGTCCTTCCTTTTGCCCTCTCATCCTCAATTTGACTCATTGAAAATGCCAATGGACAAACAAACAACTATTAAGGCTTTTTTCGGTCTAAAGGAGTAACATTTTCTGTTCTGTCGGTGTAATTCAGCCCACGTTTTTCATATTTAAAAAAATAGAATGATGAAGCACATAGTATAAAGAAGAAAACATTTCTCTCTTGAAAAGACAATAGTAACTTCAAGTGCCATTTTCCCCGATCTCCGTATCTTAATTTCTATGTTTCCCCACCCCTATTTTGTCTCCCCTGTCCTCTCGTCTATTTTCCTTTCCTTTGAGTCTTTGCTCTCCTTTTCTACCCTTCCTTCTTTTCCCCTCTCCTACAGTGCGGTGGTCAAATAAATGGCGGGGACCTTGTGGTTTTTGCTGCGAGGGCAGGTCATGGAAAATGCTGGCACCCTCATTGCTTTGTCTGCAGCATGTGTGAGGAACTATTGGTGGATCTCATCTACTTCTACCAGGATGGCAAAATCCACTGTGGCCGGCACCATGCCGAGAGGATGAAACCCCGCTGCTGTGCCTGTGATGAGGTGCGCTTATCTGGGCCTGGAGCCCTTCAGGGTTGGAAATGGAAGAATAGTTCATAGCTTAGAGACTTAAATGTGGTTGAATCTGGTCTGTAGAGAAAAGTTGTCTCAGTAAGCCTGTTTGTTTTCTAACTATAATGTGTGCCAAGCAGGCCTGGGATTACAATAATAATAACCACCTTCTGCACTCATTGAAGCTGGTAGTATTTGTTTATTTTAATTTTGATAGAAAGCATAAGTCCAGGTGTCAGTTTTTATTCATCCAGTTTGGCATTTTTATTTAACTATTTATTTGATTTTTATCACATTAATCAGATAATCAAATGGTCTGATGACACACCAATATGTATGCAAGCTGGTAATATTGGAGGATAGTAAAAAGTGTACAACATATCCAAGGGCATTGGTTACCAACCTGGAGTGACTCTTTTGTGGGAGAGGTTGAAGAGATGATGAACATGGTAGTAAAGACTAAATATAGTTCTCCTTCACAAACCAATACTTGTTTTTTTCAGACTTTTCTTCTCACAACAACTCACCAACATCAACATGTGGCAGGGTGTAAGAAGAAGACATTCCTTAATTGTAATGGTGCATGGGGCAAAGAGAGTGAGAACCACATAATGTTCTGAAAATGATAATGCGCCAATGATGGAGCCATGGGGTACCCCGTACATCATTGTATTAATAAAGATGGGATAAAGCTGTAAAACCAGTGAAAACCCATCAATTATTTTACATTATTTTTTTACCTCCTTTCAAAGTCATATAATCTCTGTGTGGAATATGCTTGCTGAATGTGTCACACAGATAATCTTTGCTGATGAATGCACTGAGGCCGAGGGCAGGCACTGGCACATGCAGCACTTCCGTTGCTATGAGTGTGCGAACACCCTCGGTGGCCAGCGCTACATTATGAAGGATGGACGGCCACACTGCTGCAACTGCTTCGAGTCCCTTTATGCAGAGTACTGTGACGCATGTGGAGAACACATAGGTACATGGTTCCTGCTTTTTCTTATTACTGCTTTATGAACTCGAGCATATATGAACTGCTACCAAAACTAGGGCTGTCAAATTAACGCGTTAATTTCGATTAATTAATCACAGAAAAATTAGCGCAGATTAATCGCACTTCTATAATGCCCTTTGACCCGGTGCAAAAGTGGTGCGCAGCTGCACCGAGCTGCACCTGTAGCTTGCATACACAGCCCGCACGGGTGAAAGGGAGTAAAGTAAAGAGAGAAGCAGGGGAAAGGCCGGGGCCGAGGGCTCTATGGACAGTTTATGGGATGCTTTGGGCAAATAAGCATGAAGGTAGGAAGACATCTTACTTTATTCTCCGCAAGTGTCTGTGCATTATTGATTTAGTGGGTGCAACAATGTAGGTTCAAAAGTATCGCTCAATCTTCCTCCGTGTGTCTCCATTTTGTTTGCTAGCTGTCTCGTCTCCCGCGTAAACGGACACCCGCCCTGTGTGTGTGTGTGTATGTGTGTGTGTGTCAATATTTTTGCCTATGAGTACGACGATGGTGAATGAACCGGCATAGGCATCTGTGGCAGTGCAGCGCTGTCTGTTGTGGAGACAGAAGTTACGAAGCGAAGTTAGCGAGAGAGAGAGAGAGAGAGAGAGCGAGAGAGAGAGAGAGAAAAACAAACTGTACTAGCAGGCTATACAGCTATTTATAAACAGGTATAAAAGTGTCATAAAAGTATGCGATTAATTTAGATTAATTAATCACAGACCCTGTAATTAATTCGATAAAAAAATTTAATCGCTTGACAGCCCTAACCAAAACACATGGATGTATTTTTCATGTAAGAAACAAGACATTTAGGTTGCGTTCCGAATCGCATACTCTTTCTTTTTTATATTCTACATCCTACATCCGACGATAAAAATAATCTAGTTAGGATGCAGTAGGCATACTATTGGGACATACTATACTCTCTTATTTCATCATCATTGTGCCTTGATCTTGCCTCTTGCTTTTATATCCGTCACATCCCTGTTTGTTTTCATATGGAGGCTTCGTCGATGTGATGTGACGTCACTTCACGTGCGCAATGGATTGTGGGTCAGAATCGCCCAAATAGGATGCAGTTTTCAACACTAACAATCTTGGCCGCATGAAGTAGGACATCCGGGTACTTCTAACCATCCTAAATCTGGCCACAAGAATCGGGATATCCTAAATCTTTTTTCTACATACGTAGAAAGTATGCGATTCGGAACGCAACCGTATTGTAAGTGTGGGTGCTATAAGCCCTCTGAGCCTTGTGTGCCACAGCTGTGGAGAGGTGGAGTCAGAGCAGTGAGATGTGGATGGTTATTATTATCATCCCAAGCTCCAGTAACAGTAAAAGATAGTGTTTCAGAGGATGCTCCCATGTTGTATCCAGATGGGGAATGTTAAAGATGATTACTTCCTCTAGCTCGGGAGCTTGGCTGGTGAAATGTGTTTGTGTTATCTTTCAAATCAAGTGATCATGCATGGGTACAGCATCACAAATGTTTTTTCCAAAGGAAGAAAGCTGTGTTATATTAAATTTCTCTCTCCATTCGAGCACAAAGAGGCATACATACAGTGTTGTGCGAAAGTTTGTGAACCCCTTGAGCCTTTTGGAATTTTATTTATGTTAACCATTATTAATTCATTTTTTTCAATACCAGTATTTTTTATATGAAATAACAGATGTTTGTTTATCAATTCAACATTTTTCTTTTCCAGAAATCAATTGTTTAAATAGATAAAACAAATTATTTGACAAATGCTGTATGTGCAAAAGTTTGTGAACCCTAAGCTGCATTGCTTAAATCGAGCAAGGTAAACACAATCAGGTGGGCCAAACTGATTGATGAAATAAACCAATGTAATGAGAGATCTTTATGGAAGAAATTGGGCGCCACTAGATAAAACACGGATAAAACCAGGTCAGTTTAGGCCCACCAAACTGAACCCATACAGGTCAGACATGCTAAAAGGGTAAAAAATCTCAGAAGATCTCAGGAATAGAGTTGTGATGCTGCACATTTGTCTGGGGACAGCTATAAATTAATTCAAAAAAAGTTTGAGCTCCATCGGTCCACCGTGAGGCAAATCATCTACAAATGGAGAGCTTTAAGAGTGACTGAACATCTGCCTAGAAGTGGACTTCCTTCAAAAATATCTTCATGCGCCACAATAAAAGTATTTTTTTAGTTAAAAGCCAACCCACACATTACATCTAGTGATTTGCAGACCTCTCTTGCAACATCTGGGACAGATGTGCATGGTTCCACAATAAGAAGAAAACTCGGTCAACATGGCTTTCAAGGGAGGGTTGCTGAAGAAGCCTCTGCTCTCAAAAAAGAACAAAACTGCTTGTCACAGCTTTGCCAGAGAGCACCTGGAGATACCTGAAGTCTTATTCTGTGGACAGATAAGTCCAAAATTGATCTGTTTGGTCATAACCAAAACCGCCATGTTTGGGCAAAAACGCAACTCTGCCTACCACCAACAGAACCTTCTCCCAAGTGAAGAATGGTGATGGAAAATGGTCTGCAAATCTCCAGATGTAATGTTTGGGTTGGCTTTTACCTGAAAAATCCCTTTTCTTGTGGTGCTTGAAGATATTTTTGAAGGAAGTCCACTTCTAGGCAGATGTTAAGTCACTCTTAAAGCTCTCCATTTGTAGATGATTTGCCTCACGGTGGGCCGATGGAGCTCAAACTTTTTTAAACGAATGTATAGCTGTCCCCAGACAAATGTGCAACATCAAAACTCTATTCCTGAGATCCTCTGAGATTGTTTCCCCTTTGAGCATGTCTGACCTGTATGGGTTCAGTTTGGTGAGCCTAAACTGACCTGGTTTTATCTTTGTTTTACCTAGTGGCGCCCAATTTCTTCCCTAAAGATCTCTCACTACATTGGTCTATTTCATCAATCAGTTTGTCCCACCTGATTGTGTTTACCTTGCTCGATTTAAGCAATGCAGCTCAGGGTTCACAAACTTTTGCACATACAACATTTGTCAAATAATTTGTTTTATCTATTTTAACAATTGATTTCTGGAAAAGAAAAATGTTGAATTGATAAACAAGCATCTGTTATTTCATATAAAAAATACTGGTATTGAAAAAAATGTGTTAATAATGGTTAAAATAAATAAAATTCCAAAAGGCTCAAGGGGTTCACAAACTTTCGCACGACACTGTATATATATACTCAACAATAATATAAACGCAACACTTTTGTTTTTGCTCCCATTTTTCATGAGATGGACTTAAAGATCTAAAATTCATCCCAGATACACAATTGTACCATTTCTCTCAAACATTGTTCACAAATCTGTCTAAATGTGTGATAGTGAGAACTTCTGCTTTGCTGAGATAATCCATCCCACCTCACAGGTGTGCCACATCAAGATGCTGATCTGACATCATGATTAGTGCACAGGTGTGCCTTAGACTGTCCACAATAAAAGGCCACTCTGAAATGTGCATTTCTTTGCTTTATTGGGGGTCTGGGGACTCAGAACCAGTCAGTATCTGGTGTGACCACCATTTGCCTCATGCAGTGCAACACATCTTCTTCGCATAGAGTTTATCAGATTGTCAATTGTGGCCTGTGGAATGTTGGTCCACTCCTCTTCAATGGCTGTGCAAAGTTGCTTGAGACGGCTTATGGTGGAGAAATGAACATTCAATGCACGAGCAACAGATCTGGTTGACATTCCTGCTGTCAGCATACCAATTGCACGCTCCCTCAATGCTTGTGGCATCTGTGGCATTTTGCTGTAAGACAAAACTGCACATTTCAGGGTGGCCTTTCATTGTGGACAGTCTAAGGCACACCTGTGCACTAATCATGATGTCAAATCAGCATCTTGATGTGGCACACCTGTGAGGTGGGATGGATTATCTCAGCAAAGCAGAAGTGCTCACTATCACACATTTAGACAGATTTGTGAACAATGTTTGAGAGAAATGGTACAATTGTGTATCTGGAATGAATTTTAGATCTTTAAGTCCATCTCATGAAAAATGGGAGCAAAAACAAAAGTGTTATGTTTATATTTTTGTTGAGTGTGTGTATATATATATATATATATATATATATATATATATATATATATATATATATACAGTATCTCACAAAAGTGAGTACACCCCTAACATTTCTTCAAATATTTCATTATATCTTTCCATGCGACAACACTGAATAAATGACACTTTGATACAATGTCAAGTAGTCAGTGTACAGCTTGTATAACAGTGTAAATTTACTGTCCCCTCAAAATAACTCGACACACAGCCATTAATGTCTAAACTGCTGGCAACAAAAGTGAGTACACCCCTAAGAAAAATTTCCAAATTGGGCCCAAAGTGTCAATATTTTGTTTTGCCATCATTATTTTCTAGCACTGCCTTAACCCTCTTGGGCATGTAGTTCACTAGAGCTTCACAGGTTGCAACTGGAACCCTCTTCTACCCATTCATGACGACATCAAGGAGCTGGTGGATATTAGAGTCCTTGCGCTCCTCCATCTCCCGTTTTAGGATGCCCCAAAGATGCTCAATAGGGTTTAAGACTGGAGACATGCTTGGCCAGTCCAAAACCTTTACCCTCAGCTTCTTTGGCAAGCCAGTGGTCGTTCGGAGGGGTGTTTGGGGTCGTTATCATGTTGCAGTACTGCCCTGCCCCAGTTTATGAAGGGAGGGGATCATGCTCTGCTTCAGTATGTCACAGTACATGTTAGAATTCAATGAACTGTAGATCCCCAGTGCTGGCAGCACTCATGCAGCCCCAGACCATGACACTCCAACCACCATGCTTGACTCTAGCCAAGACACACTTGTCTTTGTACTCCTCACCTGGTTGCCCCTCCACACTCTTAACACCATCTGAACCAAATAAATGTATTTTGGTCTCATCAGACCACAGGAAATGGTTGCAGTAATCCATGTCCGTAGTCTGTTTGTCTTCAGCAAACTTTTTGTGGGGTTTCTTGTGCATCATCTTTAGAATAGGCTTCCTTCTGGGACACAGCCATGCAGACCAGTATGATGCAGAGTGCCTATGGTCTGAGCACTGACAGGTTGACCCCCCACCCCTTCAAGCCCTTCAGCAATGCTGGCACACTCATACGTCTATTTTCCAAAGCCAACCTCTGTGTACGACGTTGACCATGTGCACTCAACCTTCGTAAATTGGGCCGCAGGGTGGTATTGCAACATGATAACGACCCCAAACACACCTCCAAGATGACAAGTGGCTTGCTAAAAAAGCTGAGGGTAAAGGTTATGGCCTGGCCAAGCATGTCTCCAGACCTAAACCCTATTGAGCATCGTTGGGGCATCCTCAAACGGAAGGTGGAGGACGCAAGGTCTTTAATATCCACCAGCTCCGAGATGTCGTCATGAATGGGTGGAAGAGGGTTCCAGTTGCAACCTGTGAAGCTCTAGTGAACTACATGCCCAAGAGGGTTAAGGCAGTGCTGGAAAATAATGGTGGCCACACAAAATTTTGACACTTTGGGCCCAATTTGTAATTTTTTTCTAAGGGGTGTACTCACTTTTGTTGCAAGCAGTTTAGACATTAATGGCTGTGTGTCGAGTTATTTTGAGGGGACAGTAAATTTACACTGTTATACACTGTACACTGACTACTTTACATTGTATCAAAGTGTCATTTATTCAGTGTTGTCCCATGGAAAGATATAAAGAAAATGTGAAGAAATGTGAGGGGTGTATCACTTTTGTGAGAATGTATATATATATATATATATATATATATATATATATATATATATATATATATATATTTGGCGACACCTTTGAACAAAAGCGGTAGTATTTTTACGACGCCAGCTGTCATGAAGCTGTTTTCTAGCTCGTGCAGGGCGTGTAAGATTCAAATAATCAGGAAGCAATATAGTGTGTGTCCGTGTGTTGAAAGTGTGAGGGCACCGGACTCTTTTCGGCTCGGTGAGAGTGGTTAGTGACACAGCATCAACTACACCTGATTGCAATGAGTTGATCCATTTTCACCTCTCACGGAGCTGAACGAGTATGTGTCCCCACACAAAGCGAATGAACGAGAGACGGCAGTTAGTTATGGATCACGATGAGGTAATGTGTTTATGTTGTTGGAAATAATGACTATTTCAGATGAATAATGGTCATCTGATGATGCTGGTGAGGCAAAGTAGACTTTGTTTTAGTAGGCTACCACTCATTCATTTAGGAGTAAACACTGCAGTCTAGGTTCAATCACTCCGTGAAATTGTGTATACGTTGCTTGGCAACGCCCTCCTGCCCGCCTATCACTCTCCCTTTTAGCTTTTCTTCATTGCATTTTCTTTTTTTTTTCTTTGACGGTTCAGCCCCGTTATCAGTCATTATGACGACAAATAACTGTCTCAAACAAGGCTCCCGCTCCCCTTCTAGGGTGACCAGATCGCATTTCCATTACTTTTCACACGTCCCGCAAATTGAGACGTTGTCCCGCATTGTTATTGAAAGTGAGCCCCCCTTTTTAAATGTGTGTTTTATAATCTGGCATTTATCCGATAGCTGTGAGGAGTCTCCGTTTGTCTGTGTGTGTGTGTGTGTGTGTGTTGTCTGTGTGTGTGTGTATCGGGCTGCTGGGCTCTGTGAAGGTGCTGCCTGCAGTGCTACAGCGTTTACCTTCCTGTTACTTCAAAATAAAAGCCAACTCACGTTTGTCAAGTGAAATGTTAATGTGAAGCCAGTGAAATGCTTTTAATGCGAAGCCGCAGCCTTAATGCTCTATTTGTTTAACAGTAGCTAACTTAACTGCTGCGCGCTGATCTAAAGATAGTGTTTTTTTAATATAGAAAGCCGTGTCTCTGGCATTACCGGTGGTGACACGAGTTTATTTTGCTAAAAAAACGGCACTTTGTCCCGCACAAACGTAGTCTTTGTCCCACAACTGGTGAATTGGGATCTGGTCTCCCTATCCCCTTCCCTCACCTTTAGTGACAGGCTTCTCAAATCGCGTTCCTGCGCCACACTGAAATCTGCGACCAATATGGATATGTGACCATAGAGCATGCACGCGTGAACCGAAAATCGGACTGGGTGTACGACCAGATCAAATGCAGTAATAAAAACTATATAAAAACGTCTTTCTTTGCACTGATGGTCTCGTTTGCTGTTAAAGGTAATTTATGATTATCAGAGGAAACATGAGGCTGTTTAAAAGATATTTAAATGTTACTAGTTGCAGCTTTAAGTCTATGTTTTTCCAATCTTACCAAAGGCATTGACCAAGGCCAGATGACGTATGATGGACAACACTGGCACGCAACTGAGGAATGCTTTTGCTGTGCCAGTTGCAAGCGCTCTCTGCTTGGCCGCCCCTTTCTACCAAAGCAGGGGCAGATCTTCTGCTCACGGTCCTGCAGCACCGGACAGGTGGGAAACCCTAAAATACTCTAACGATATACATGAATTCTTAGATAAAATAGGGGAAATCCATACATATATTAAACAATATTACTTTTTATGCAACCAATCAGGATCCAGATGAGTCTGACTCCTCAGATTCGGCCTTCCAAAGCGCTCGTTCCCGTGAATCCCGCCACAGCACCAAGATTGGGAAAAAGGAGCGTAGGAATGTGGAGCAGGACCGGCGTAGTGCAGAGGCCCGCCAGTCAGCTCCTCCCCCCATGCCTGACCGTCTGTCTGCAGACAGTGATCCGCTCTCCGGTCAAATGGACCGTTTAAGCCTCTCGTCCAGCCAGACCCCGAGCAGGACACCTAACCGCACGCCCAGTCGCACTCCGAGCCGTGCCCCGAGCCTTAACCAGGTGTGGATGAGCCGCGACGACCCCTACGTCCCTGCTGCCTATGAGGGACCCCAGCTGGAACCCTCCCCGACTCCAGCACCTATACATCTGCTGGCTCAGTGTAACCTCAGACAGGGGTACAATCCCAATGCAAGCGCTCATCCTCCAGCTCAGAGTCCTGCCATCACAGGGAAGAGGCCTGATTCTTGGGGGAAGGAACCAGGCAATGCCAAGAGGACCCCTATGGCTGCTATGAGGGGGCAATCTTTCAATGACAACTGGACCCAACACAACCAGGATGAGTTCAGGCCCAACAAGCTACGCACCCAGATGAGCTTCAATGAGATGTCAAGCCAGAACCACGGCTTCTCTGACAAGAGGAGCATCAGCTTGCATGGATTCCAGAGAGAAGGCAGACCGCCACTGACCAGGAGGAACCCCATCAATGCCATGAGCTTCAATGAGCCCCTCACTCCTCTAGAGCAGACTCCTCATGGATCCATGGACTCTCTCACTATCTCCAATGCTACAGGTATTATACAGTCTACAGTTATGTAAATGATAGAATATCATATTATGGCAAGTTACATAAAAATGTGACATGTGATTTATGGTTTTTACAGGTCACTCGCTTGATGGGGTCAGTAAGCGACAGGAGCATTTGTCTAGGTTCTCCATGCCCGACCTAAGTAAAGACTCAGGTGTGAATGTGTCTGAAAAGAGCAACATCGGAACCCTCAGTTCCTCAGTCCAGTTCCACAGCACAGAGTCGCTGTCCTCTTCTCGCCCCTGCAACAATAACATGTACACTCCGCTGGGAGTCGGCTACCCTCTGCAGTACTGGGACGGCCCGCAGCCACAGGGCTACAACAGCAAAGGTCGTGTTGGGGTGATGGGCAGCAATGGGAACCTGCGGATGGCTCCGATGAGCGACAGAATGCCCCGCCGGCGCATCAATGGGCAGGAACCCGTGTCGTCGCAGCAACAGCAGCCTCAACCAAGACGACGCAAACACCACCGCGGGAACCACGGTAACGGGCAGCACCGCAGTAGCCGCCACCACAAACGCTCTCGCCGCTCCCGCTCTGACAATGCCCTGCATCTGGTGGCCGACCGGCCGGCTCAAATGGTAGAGCTGCCCTACCGTCGCGTCCAGGAGGATTATGATCGCTTCCCCTCCGGTAATGCTGCTCGGGAGCTGTTCGGCCAGGAGCCCGGTGGAGGGTACAGACAGCAGCCCCAGCGGCCCTGCCCCCGTACCACCTCTGATCTCACCCTGCAGAATGCTGGCTGGCAGCCTGTGAGCCTGGGTGGGCCACACTGGGGCGAAGGACATGTGGAGGCCACCGACCCCTGGTGCTCCAGCTGCTCCTCTTCCTCCGAGTCTGAGGGAGAAGAGGCTTACTTCCTGGGCGAGCCAATCCCTCGACCCGTGCAGCTCTGCTACATCAACAACGAGGAGCTGCGGCATCGCTACAGCCCCTCTGCTGTAGGCGGCCATCACAGACCTCTGCACGGACCAATTCATGGCCAGCTGCACACCCGCCAAAGGAGGAAGAGCAAAAACTGCATCATTTCCTAGATTTAGAGCAAAGAGATGGAGCGTGAAAGTAAGAGAGAGAGAGAGAGATAGGGAGAGGGTAGGAGACTGTTAAAGCAAGAGAGAGGTGGAACAGTGGACGTGGGAAGGTGAGAGTGAGAACGTTGACAGTGAGAGTGAATTACCGTTTGTGTGTGTGTGTGTGTGTGTGTGTGTGTGTGTGTGTGTGTGTTGGGGTTGAAGAGAAAAGGCCTATTTTTTGTGCTTGTAAGCTTACACAACTCTCCACTGGGTAGCGTTTGTGTACACCTACACAGGATGATCTAATCATATGAGGATGCTCAGTTGGCTTACACAATAGAAATGTTTACAATGATCGAGATCAACTCCTCTGATGGTACAAGGAAGCACTGATGAATTTGACTACTAAATATAATGTGGTCAAGGTAAATAACATGTTTGTGGGTGCCCATGTGTGTGTTCATGTTTCTGAAGATTGAATAATTCCTTTACAGATTGAAAGGGGAAGTGGAACTGGTCAAACTGCAGTGATAAGACTGTCCAGGTCATGCAGATCAGTGATGAAACTTCTATTTTATTTGGACAAACCAGATATCGTGTTGGGATAGCTTAAGTTAAGTGCTAGATTCCAAGCTATGTCACTGTTTACCTCAGTGGAATCCAAATGCTGCTGGATTATGGTGTTGGTTCACTAGCCCTGTTCTCACCTTGTACAAATAGTCAGTTTAACTTTGTGCTCTACATAGCCAGCTCTCCATGCTTTACCAAGGACAGAGTGCCAGACAGCCTCTGCTCCTTGACCATTCAGGCACTGTAACGTCAGGTATGGTCCCGTTTTCTCTTCTGCTACATGCTTTGTTTTTTGGGAGTTACTTATAGATGATTAAGAATGATAATAATAATGCTACAAATAATAATAATAATAATGCAAATAATAATTATGATAATATTAAAAATAATACCTGTTAAGTGTATATATAGTAATAAACTTAAAGTAATGGATGTAGTAATGTAAATGTTATGTACATATGGTCTTAAATATTTATATATTTTGTAACTAAAGAATCATTATTTGTATAACATGTAGACATAGGGAGACTTGCATGTCAATTTGTTGTTGTCTCATTGAAAATAAAGTCACTTATAATCTATAAATTGTACTGATTGGTAAGTGAAACATAGGCAGTGCTCCAGATCCAATAATGTATTCTATTTCTAAGTAAAGTTTAAGTATGTAAATGCGTTAGGTAAAGTGACCAAAATAAAATAAACCAAAAGGCACCATTGCTTTGAACACACTATGCATTATGGATGAACGATTAAGGAAAATATAATACTGATAATCTGAAAAATATTACTAGTGTGTTTTGATTTGCGATAACATTTTCTGAGCCACCTAATTCAATATTAACTGCATTAATATACACAATGTCTTTATCAAGGCAGAGTGTATGGCCTTTTTTGCATCACTGTGCCTTTGTGAGCCCTTTTCATATGGAGGAACAATTGCAAATGACGGAAAAAGTTATTTTTTTCTTTTCTAGACTGGGCTTGAATATCACTACCTTTACTAGTATCAACTCTATTGCCATGCACTTGTCATGGTACGTCTTCAAGTGCTGATATTTTTGTGGGCGTTGCCTTGTGATCTGGTGACTGTTCCACAACAGTCCTTACACAATATCTTCTTTTGTTGCACATCGGACATCTCAAACCAAGCAAAATGGAGTATCTGCTCACAGGTGCAAAAAATGACTAAACGCAAGTACAGCTGAGGCTAAACCCTAAACAACACTGTGTGGCCTCGTCGTCTAGTGACCCATGAATACATATCCTGCTACTGGATTTTGTCTTAGAATTGCAGCCATGAATAAATCACTGACAATATTTAACCACACAATTTATATGTTGTAAACAAAATTAAAATATCAAAAAGGTAACGATCATAAATTAGGCCGTCAGATGCCAAAGAAACATTTTGGACTTCTTCAAAAGGACACTTAATATAAAACAATCAAGAGTATTTTGTTTTTTACTTCACATTCTCAAAATTAGAAGCAGTATCAAACATCCAAATCACGTTCAAAGTTTTCTTCTCATTTTTCCTCACCATGAGGCCGAGCCTAGAAGGGGACTTTGTCCAAGCAGCAGACATTAATGTGCGAGCTTATTGCTTCTTCTGAAAAAACAAAAGCAGTGTTCAATCAACTGGAATACAATTATCAACAACTATTAACAGTAGGATCAACGCTAAGAACAAGGAAGGTGTGTCTGATTAGTGAGACAGCTCCCTGGAATCGTAGTCCTCAATAAACTTCTCCATGGCCTCCACACAGCGCTTGCCAATGTCTCGTAGGTTCTCTTGCAGCGAGGACTGGATGGGAACCTCCAAGGACTGATCCTTTGCTATCAGCATCTTTGCTACGAGGCCGAACATTTCACATTCCTCATAGTACACCTGGAAAACACATACACACACATCTTTGGTTTTAGGGAAAATAGCTCCAGGAGCGTTGTGCATGGATATAGACAAACAAAAAGAGATAGCAGAAGAGTATAAGGGGGAAAGGAAGACAGCACAACAAATAAGTGGGAAGTCTGGGCATGTTTTCACAATGACCACTGAATGGATTTTCAATCCGAAGAGAAGCTCACATACAAACTGTTGATAAGTATTGTTTAAAGATCTGGTGGACATTTTTGTATCAGCTTCTAGTTGCCAGAATGCCTTTTCTCATAATGCCTCGATAATTCTGCAAACATGGCGATATGAGAAAAGGAGCAAGGGGCCATCTTTTACATCAAGTGGGTGTCAAACACACGTGCAAATGATAAGTAGAGCCGCATGTGATGTCACATTGAGGATGGTATTAAAGAACGTGTTGGAGCCTCTCATGATGGAGTTGACCCTGGATAAACAGCCTCACTTCATGCTTTTGCTCGATTATAAATCAAAAGAATAAAACCATAAATGACATGCAACAGGCGATGAATAAGACCTTCTTTGTCAGGCAACGGCAAAGAGAAGATGACACTCAAGTTGCCTTAGGCTCAGGGTATCAAAGCTAATGTTTAGACTACAGAAAACATATTTTCCTCATGTGTCATGGCCCCCAGCCCTTGCCAAGATATGTCTCTGTCTTTAATCATATTAGCTTCTCTCATATCTCCTCTATCTGTTTAGAACTAACCGCCCTACTCAGGAAGTGTGAGTATGTCTGTGTAAATGAAGAAGCTCCTCTACCTCATCGATCGCTTTCCTCTTCTGTTGGATGGCTCGGTCTCGTGCCACTGCCGGGCTGACAGTTGAAGGGATCTCCCGGTCTCTGCTTCGCTCCCTTTCGCTGCTCCTGGTCCCCTTTGGATCTCTCTCCCTGCTTTGGTTCCTTTCGCTGTGACCGGTCTGCAAAAAAACAAGAAAGAAAAGACAAGAGTTGGCCTGTAGTAATAGGACAGATGGTCAAAGACATGGGCACAAACACGCAACGACGACTGAGCTGCTTGTTATGACTAAAGTGAAGTTCCATATGTCAACTATTAACACTGATGCAAGGGAATTATATGAGCTAAGAAATTGAATACGATCAAATTGAAAAACATGACAAATCAAAAGGGGTGTTAAATAGCAAAAGTAAAAGCGGTACCACTGTCAAATAAGTCAATTTGCAAAGGATTGGTATATTGTAGCAAAAGTGTTTTTTTATTTTTATTTGTACATGTAGCGTGTTAGGGATCATCTGATGAACTCAAAGAATTATCACCAAATTGCAGTTCCTCTTAGCTCTAAAATGGATCATCTTTCAGCTCATTGTTTTGGTTCACTCTCGCTGCTTTCAGTGTTGTTTCTGAATGAAACAGTGAAAAACACACAGTACACTACCTGCCAGTGATGCCGGTGTTGCACCAAAAGCTATGACCTGTCAGAATGTGTAACCCTAGAGGGCACTGTTCTTATTTCTTAACTGATTTCAATAGACTGTAGGCATATAACAACCCAGTCTCACAGTGAAATGTTTTAATAATTATGTTGGTCCACAGCTGAAAACAGTTTCACAAAAACAGCCCTGCAATTGAGATTATTAAGTTGTTTGCTTCCAATTTAAAATGATTGTGCAGTGGAAAAAGTATAGCCTACACATTTCACTGTGATGGGTGGGTTATTCACCTAAAAAAAAAACAATCTGACCATTTCAGTGCCAATTTTGAGAAACTTCTACGATTTGCTTTGCGCAATGGACCAACGTTTTCACATAGCTTATATTTCACTATGAGACTGGGTTAAGAAATAAGAACAGCGCCCTCTAGGGTCACACATTCTGACAGGTCACAGCTTTCGGTGCAACACCGGTAACTTGGTACTAAGTTACTAATGGCGCTTTTCCACCGCATGGTATCAGGTCAACTCGACTCGACTCAACTCACATTTTTGGCGTTTCCACCGCAATTTCATGGTACCTGGTAGCGGCTGCTTTTTTGGTATCGCCTCGCTCTAGGTTCCAAGCGAGCTGAGCCGATGCTAAAAGATGTCTGGCCAATCAGTGGCCGGCCGTCTGCCGACGCTTCTGATTGGCCAGAGACTACCGGCTTCATTCTGTTGTTTATTCTCCCCAACTCTACGGGACTTCTGAGTGTATTTACGCAGCGTGTAGCCTTCTCTGGCTTTCTTTCATTTGATTTGCATCACAGATCCAATTTTTTTTCCATATATTCGCTAAGCTCACCCAGTGTTGGTTGTTGGGGAAGTTACGTTTAACATACGAGAGGAGACATGTAGGGCAGCTAGGCTAAATAGATAGTAGCAGCTGGGACAGACATGATAGCGAGCGATTACATTACAAGCCTCGGACTGAACTGATTACCTCAATAAAATATTCAGGCTGAGACACGGCTTGCATTTGAAAACACGTATTCTGAAACAAGCACTAAACAGTCAACTTTATCATGCGTTTACGTGCATAGGGATGTACGTGACGCATTCCTACAGCTGACTGTGTGGCAGAGTCACACATCGGGACAACAACCATCCCTTTTAATGGCCCGTAGCAATATGCTTCTACTTCTTTTAGCAAACAGATACAAGGGGGGTATTTCTTAAACATTTTTCATCCGTGTTTTTGGCGGTTGGTTCAGTTAATAGTGCAACAACTGCTTGTAATTTCTGCTTTGCTACTTTGCTCCGGAGTAGGCTTTCAGCCCCTTACGACAACCCCGTCCACGTTCAGGAGGTTTTGCGGTGGAAAACGACCCGTGCTGCTACCAAACCAAGTTGAACTGAGTCGAGTAGAGCTACATTTGCGGTGGAAAAGCGCCATAAGTAATAAGAGGCCCGATGCCGGGCCTCTTTTTTCAGTAACGAGTAATCTAATGCGTTACTATCTCCAAACCAGTAATCAGATTAAAGTTACTCATCAAAGTCACTGTGCGTTACTTTTTCTGTCATTTTCCTTCGTAAAACATTTTACATTTAATGTAAATAAATGTGTGCGCAAGTGTCTCTAAACGCTCCAACTGCGGAGTAAGGAGTAAAATCAGATTACTTTTTCAAAGTAACTGTGGCAACACTGCTACCTGCCCAGTGTAGACGGACACACCTGGAAACTATCTGCGGACTAAGAGGTTCATATGGCTGCTTAAGAGCCATGTATTTCCCTCAGGAGCTGGAAGGTGAACGATGAATAGCCTATTAGTGGCAGCCCTTATTTCTACCATGTCCTACCATGTATGGTATATTGCATAACCGAAAATGGCATTTCATCCAAAATATCTTAATCTTCAAATGTGTTTATTTGCGACCAATTGTCAAAAAGGTCTCTTAAAAATCATATCACAATAACAATGTTCTGACTATTTTTGAAAGAAAATGTTTTGAGGAAATTTTTTTTCATGATAAAATGGAAAAGGAGAAGAGGAATAGCAAAGCATGTTTTCTGCTCGAGAACTTACAGTGAACTGCATGTCCTTGTCTCTGCTGGAAGTAGACCTTGGTAAGAAAGGCCTAGTTGCTGGAAAACAGACAAACCACAAGGTCAACACAACAACATGGGAATTTATCAGTACTAAGTATCTGACACAAACGGATACATGTTGCAGAGCCTCTTTCTTGTATTTACAATACCTATAGGCAGATACAGTATCAATGCTTCCTAATTGTTTTGTTCTTTCAAGTATCGCTAAAAAGCAAAAAATGTTAAGACAGAATCTGCTATATTTGGGAATTGTGCCTCTCACATGTTGGACTGCAGCATTCTACAAGATACTTTTGTTGTGGCTCATTATATACTGCTAGCTAGTATTTCTCTCCATCTCTCACTCTCATATACACACAAATAAGGTATGAGTCACCAACATCGCACCATCACTCAGGCACACAAAAAAACATGTTCCACACTCACACATGCACACACACACACCTCCACAGTGCTGCAGTGTGCACACACATACAGTTGACTGAATGCAAGAGAAGATAAAAGCATACAGTAACCAACGACTCAGTCGGTAGAAAAACAACATGCCATACCGCTTCATAACAGGAAAATAAGATCAACAAAAACAGACTTCACAGTTAGTTTAAACAAATTAATTTTATTTCAATACTCTTCCGACTCCCAATTGATGAGGTTATTCACCACTATCTAATGCATCTACCTGTCACTAAATTACACACTATACATGAGCCCTCAACTCTTTAATGGCTGGCCTACTCTCAATAACACTGTGAGAGCGCTGGCATAATCCACCTATTGTATCCAGGAAAGGCTCCTTAGTGATCTACATTATGTAACACTGATGTGTTGCTACCAGAGTGTGACTAACCACCAGATACCACGATGAGCAAATGCCCTTTCTAATGCAAAGTGTTGGTGAAAATGTGCATGCGTCTGTCTCTGCTTGCTCTCGCTGCCACCCAATGGTTGTTCAATAAAGTGCACGAAGATGCCGTATACATAGCTTGTAAAGCACATAATTTAAATATGCTGTACATGAGTGTTTACACAAAGAAGGTTGCAGCTTTACATCAACATTGTATTGTGTTTATAATGTATGTTAATGTAACTGACAGCTTTTCAGGCTGTGGTCTGAATTAAACTGTATCACAGTGTTCATGTTTGTCTGTCGAATCATGTTAGCATTCAGGATGTGTGCCAGTCTTACCATTATTGAGTTTTGGAGGTGAACACCCTTCAGCGCTCTCTCTCGACTTCTCTCGCTCTCGCTCCCTCGGTTCATTGCGGTGAATTTTAGGATGGAAATACTCTTTCCGGTGGAAGTTTGCCCGGGGGTTAAAGTGGTGGTACTTATGGTTACTAAAGCCAGGTTTGTAGTATGAGTGGTGGTGGTGGTCGTCGTCCCTTCTAAAACTGCATGACGGGAGAGAGGTGGTGGGGGGAAAAAAACGTTCAATTTCATTATCAATATCAATATCAATATGTTGCAGGTAAAGAGTTCCCTTCTCTCCCCCTGTCAATCTTACCTGGGTCTGTAGAATCGCGCTCCGAACATGGGTTTGTGGGAGCTGGTCAGCCAGGCCCTCGGCCTGGATGGACTTCGCACTCTCCTGATCACCCTCTTCTCATCCTGAACAGACAGGGGTCAACAAATTATATCAGCACATTGTATCATCACTTAAAGTGGTCACATTGAGCCGAAACATCTGAGAACAGAAGCTATATACCTGAGAGGCAGACGCAGGGCTGTCCGCGGGCCTCTTGTCAACGGGCTCAGCACTGTGCTCCTTGTGACGCAACACAGGGCCCTAAATGAGGAAAGCACACTGTTAAACAGTCATTATGCTCCTGCAGGTACAGGCAGTGACTGATATTTTCAGTGGATAAGAACAATCCTTTGCAACTATTTATATGATCAATTCAAATCCTTTTTTTAGACATTGTTTAAGCAAAATCAGCATACATACCACAATGTTCCAGCTTTCCTGTTTGTCAGACAAATCAAAAATAATATTTTCACTTTGTCATTTTTTCTTACATTTGATAAACTAAATGAAAAGGAGATTGAGCTACAATGGGACCTGTGTCTGTTAAAAGAGTTTGATTGATTGTCAGAGTTGCAGCCCAAAGAAAAATACAAATAATGCTGACAAGAACACCGAATTTTCATACCGCAAGTAAGGTGTGGTAATGCAAAACTAGCCTAGCCTAGGCTGAACCCCTGTCCTGTGTGTGCTGCTTACTGATAAAGCACCACACGTCGGTCACTGTTACTAGCCTAGATCTGTGTGTGTGTGTGTGTGTGTGTGTGTGTGTGTGTGTGTGTGTGTGTGTGTGTGTGTGTGTGTGTGTGTGTGTGTGTGTGTGTGTGTGTGTGTGTGTCATCAGAAGTAGCAGCTACTCAATGTGTTTGAATATACTGTCCTTTTTCATCATATTTTATGATAATGTAAAAGTTCTTGTAGGCTAGTTAATCATTCCGCTGAATCGAAAGTAGGCTAAAATAGATATGTTTGACACCTGACCTTCGCTCTGTCACGTGGAGTTGATAGTTGATTCCAGAAAATCTGTTTTTTGTTTTGTTTGTCTAATACCTTGCTTTGATGGGTGTCCTGTGGCGATGTGTGATCCATTTCCGTCTCTGTGCAGCGTGGTTTGTTCTGTTTGACTTTAGTTATCTCCCTCTTACGAGTCCAACAGACCAGGAAGCGTGTGCGAACTATCGAATAACTCTCTTGGGAGCATCCGAAGAGGGAAATCTTCTTTACATTGTTTGTATCTGTCACTATTGCCTCCCTGTACCGATATGTTCTTTAAAGTTTAGCCCTGGATATGTAGCCTAATGCTGTGCACAGACAGCCTTCAGTTCCCTCTAGTCCAAGCAGCAGGAAAAAAAAACAATCCAACTTCGGTTTCACTTCCTTTTTCTACGGTCACCCAATCAGGTTCAGCCGGCGATCAAAAAGCCTTACCAAAAACGAGAACAGATTTTCAGGCTTTCTCACTGCAGGCGCACCGTGTCACCAGCTGTCACCTGCTTTTTACACCTTTGCTTTACAGTCAAGTCGAGACAAGACGGTCACGACTGCACACGAGTGTGGTTTGACCAAATGATGGCGCACTTGGTCGACAATTGGGAGTAGGCTAAAGGAACTAAAAAGTAGGGGAGAGTGATCATGTGTAAACATTTTTTGCCATAATAGCCTACAGTCTATATGGACCATCATCAAACCCCAGTTTGTGAACATTTGGTTCTGTTTTACAATAGGTCTAGTCTACTTCCATTATTTTTGAAACGGCCTTACCCATGCTGACTTTTTTAGCGCACTATGGAAAATACTGTAGGCCTACAAATAATTTCCTTATTAAGGGTCATTTGTTCACATGGACTATGATAGTCCTTCAGAGGTGATACAATTCAGACAATAGGCCTACTGTATGTTTTCCAACATTTTAGATTACAATGCACTAAAGGACTTTTGTCTTCTCTCCAAAGCTTGAAGTCCCCTTCAATTTCATATAATAAGCACACACAAATAATTTAAATAAGAAAATGTCACCCAAACATTAACAGAGTATCCTTCTTTATACATCAGTTCCACTTTGCTCTAAACATTATAAATATACAACCTTTTTTTTTACTAATCCACAACTTTACATCTTGCTCATGGGTCTGTTCCAAAGTCAAAATAGAGCCAAAGACAATTCTGTAGCTCTGGCCTTTTAATCATCGGGTGCTGATCAATCAGGGGAAGTTAAGGGATTGAACTAACATTTGAACACAGTTTTGTAGATGACAGATGTTTGCGATGCAGCATTTCAGCAGTGACACTTATTGGTGCAGTTTATTTACATGTGTTTACAGTATATAGCAAGAGTTTGTGTTAAACCAGATATAAATTGTCGGTAAAGTCAACTCTTTAGTGTGAATAAAGAAATCCAGAGTCTGCTTTAATTCCAGTGACTCTCAGGTGGAACCTGAAGAGAACAATTTTTTTGTTTTCCAGGTGCGACGAATGACACTGTGAGTACAAAGAAAAGCTGAGGTCATCACATACTGACATCCCTCCCATAGCTTAAGTGTTCCTCACTCCACCCACCGACTACACCTATTACACCCTCCTCCCACAGAGAGAGAGAGAAAGTATTATTAAAACCAGGCTACTCTAAGATGAGTTTATTCTTGTACTCTCTCTTTCCAGCCGGTGTAAGAATCAAAACATTCAACAGAGGCCCCTTTGGAAAGGTAATCCTGAAACAAACATACGATAGTGAATCTTCCATGTATTTGTATGTTTGAAGACTCCCTGTTCTGCTCTTTCTGCTGTTTGTGTTGAGGGGTTGAGAACTTGTCGGAGCAGTTTTTGTTTCTTGTCGGGTCAGTTTTTTACTAATTGTCCCGTGTGGATGTTGGGCTGTCCCTTTTGGATATGCCACGAGGGCATGAAGGAGAGTTCTGCTGAGATTAGAATGTATTTTTCTTGGTTTAATTTAGTAAAATAAAAAGAAAAGAAAAAAAGAGGCCAGGGGGCATAATTAGATGCAAAGAAAGCCTTAAACTTACATGTGCAATGCAGCTGTTCTCACTTATGCCCAGTTGTGTTGAAGGTATTTTCTCTGGTATTGCATACCTCTTAGGAGGGGGACAAAATGTAACAACTCAGGGTAGGGCAACAAAATAGGATGTACACAGAAGGTTGTCACCTTTTAAGTCTCAGTTGTCTTTACTACATCTTCTTTGAATGTGTTTATTTTACTTTGTGACAAAGGATTTTTTTTCTCACAGTATCACCCCTGAAATCAACACCCTGATTGCCAGCTAAGCTTGTACCTAAAGTACGAGTTTGACTGCAACGAAAAGACATGAGGTAAGTGTAAACTTCCTTGTGGCATCCTTAAAGGATGAGGCTGAGAGTATTCTTAATTGTTGCTATTGTCAACAAATGGCATGAAAAGTACCAACACCAACTAAATGTCTTAGCTTGTCTATTAATACTTCCCTATCCTGTCTGTGTTGCTGAGCACTTGGCTCATTAATGAAGATGTCAGTCTTTATAAAAAAGGGCAAATACACTCAGCTGTCAGTTTATTTGTTGCACCTAGCCAAAACAAGCACAGTCAACAAAGCTGCAACAAATCATACCATCATCAAGGTTGAAATGATTGTGCACTTGAACATTGCAACAGAAAGTTGTTTTTGTTGTTTCTACCAGCAGTAGGCTACAGTTAAACTGTATTTAAACCTTAGTGATGGTTAGCTTTATTTCAGGACTTGTATTAGTCTGTTACTTTCTTTTCTCGTCATTTCTGAACTGCTTGGTTTTATTTTATAAAATGTTATTCAAACTTGAGTAAAGAGTTCAATATCTTGGACTATTTCACAGCTTGTGGGTAGCCTATTTATGACAGCATGATGATATAAATACAATGCCCATGTTCATTGTAATGGAGGACAATATCAACCTGTGCAACTGTGTGGCTCATTTGATTGGTTTTTGGAAAATAGTTTTTGGAGATTGATGGCAAGATGAAAAAAGCAATGTCAAGCTTTGGCTACAATTCATTGTTGGTTTTTGGGCTTTTAATTTGTTGACGATGAGAAAAAGTTACAATACCACCAGACTTATCCTTACTGTCAGAGTGCATCGATAGCCTTGAGATGCGTTAATGTAATGTGCTCATGTTTCCCCAAGGGTGCAAACTACCTCAAGAGCTCAAATTCGACAGGAGTTTGGGCTTCGATGCCAGACACTTGCAGCAAATAACACCAAGGGCTTTAAGCAGGAGTTTGAGGTAACTATTCTGTTTTATTTAATAATCGAACTTGTATAAGATGTTTGGTTATTTAAGCTAGAAGTGTTTTTCATGTGTGCTTATGTATTTGACTCTGTGAAGGAGCTAAATGATGTTGGCAAAGACCTCCCCACCAGAGCGGGGGACATGGAGGCCAATAAAGAAAAGAACAGATACCCCTACATATTGCCATGTAAGTCATAGTAGGACAGCATCACAGCAAGTACGTTTGGAAATGTACGAGTCAGCTCTAATTTCCTGACTTTGTGTTGCTACAGATGACCACTGTAGGGTGAGGCTGTCCGTTCAAAACTCCAATCCACACTCTGACTACATCAACGCAAATTTTGTGCCTGTAAGAACTCATTCACTTCCTCAGCCAAATGTATATTGTCTTCCTGCTTTACCACCTCTGCATCCATCAGGCCATTGTTAATGACTGTGCGTCTGCATCAAGGGCGGAGGATCAGAAAGAGACTTCATCTGCACCCAGGGTCCTTTGCAGAACACAATGGCAGACTTCTGGAGGATGGTGTGGGAACAAAACGTCAGGATAATTGTCATGGTGACGGCTCTGAGACACAAGGACATAGTAATAAAGACATATTCAGTTTTCGTGTGTGTGTGTCAGCTGCATAATAATCTATATTTTCCTTTTATTTTCCTATTTGAAAGGAATTGTTAGTTATTTTGGAGAAATTAGCTGCATTATTTTTTTATTGCCTAAAGTTAGAGGAGAAGATTGATCCAACTTCAATGTCTGTGACTGAATTTTATCTAAGCTTAAATACTGAAAATTTGAGGGAAGCGGCTAGCCTGGATCGAGACTTTCTAACTAATTCTAATTGCCCAAGTGAACAACATGTGTCAAGTCTCGGTACGAATTCTGACTCTTCCATCTGAATCCAAGAAACTCAAACTGTTCCTTTTAATAAGGAAAGCAAATTCCTTATGATTCCTTACATATATGTGTGCAGGTGATGTGTGATAAGTACTGGCCACTGGAGCAAGGGAAGGTTTATCATGGACTGATCCAAGTGACGACAGTGAGTCGCAAACAAGGTCCAGATTATTTTATGACCACCATTAACCTCAGACAGGTGAGCAAAAACATACATCTATCCTCCATGTTGACTGACCGAACACATAATTAAAGAAAGTCTTTGTGGTTGGGATTAAAGCAAACTGTTTTTGTTTCAGAGGGACTGTCCAACGGACAGGATAATCACACACTACTACTACCCAACCTGGCCTGATCGCGGAGTCCCAGACTCATCTTCCCTCTGTGTCTTTACTGAGCTAGTGCGGCAGCATTTGGGAGCTATTCCTCGCCTGGGGCCGGTCGTGGTGCACTGCAGGTCTGACCTTTGACCTACAGTAGGCCTTATCTTACCTCCATGTCTAGACAGCCATTACTAGATTATGTCAAAGATGAGTCCCCTTTAACGTTTTCAATCAGATGACACTTGAGAAAGCTTTGTTCATGTGTTTTAGTGCTGGTGTTGGTCGATCAGGGGCATTTGTGACGTTGCTGTGGCTGATGCAGCTGTGTACAAGGGGCATCCGGCCTGATATCCGGGCTGCTGTGGAGGACCTACGGCTACATCGAATGTGGATGGTCCAGACTCTGGTCAGTCTGACACTCACTTTGAATGGTGGAAGAAGTATTGAGATATTTTACTTTATATAACAACAATAAACAAGTAAAAATAAATAAGAAATAAGAAAGCCCTCAATTTAAAGTAAAAGTTTTGCATTATAGCCTACATTTTAATAGATTTAATTTCCAAATTATTAGCATAAAATGTACTGCGAGCAACGGTAAAATAACTTGTCATGCAAAATTTCAACTGAAAATTATTACTGATAAAATTAAGATTAAGCAGCATTTTAACTTAACAAATGTTTTACTTTATGTAGGCTACTCCTGGGAAGTTTAATCCACAGTATAAAAGTGGTAGATATTTTATATTTCATAAACTGGTATGTTTTGTGTAAAACATATGTATAGCTATCGGATAAATATAGTGGAATAAATAGTGAAACATATTTCTATAAAAGTAAGAAATACTCCAATATAGAACAAGTTTCTCAAATTGCCGTACAATGCTTTAGGAAATGCACTTTCTTTCCACCACTGCTCATCTTCACAGGATCATCAGACATTCTTAAAATTTGATAATACATAAAATAAAATATATTTAGTTAACTTAACCATGGACTATTTAGACTGTTGTATCAAAGTGTACTTTTACTATTTGGTATAAATGTGATGTTAAACCATCCTCATTCCCTTGTGTTTCTACTCAGGAGCAGTACATATTTGTTCATCAGTGTCTTCTACACTGGCTCAGTGGAGGAGGCTCAGCAGGGTGAGGATCAAGAAAATAAGCTCAGTGTGCACCACTGCACTCCAAATTCAATTTGGGCACAGGCAGTGCATTATTAGTCATGGTAATGTATTCTGACAATTTAATTAGGCGTCTTCTCTTTCCCAGCATCCAACAAACTCAAGGAGCCAGTTCAAATATTAACCAGCGCGTTCAGGATCAACCCCACAGCTCGTCAGCAGGGAGGAGGGGACATAACCATCGTAGACGGACACATCCACCTGATCAACCACAGACCACAATGCAGCAGCGTTTACACCCTGGGAACCTGTTGAGAAGGTTACTGCCTACCTCATCACCCTTTAATCCAGGCTCACACACTTCCTGAACTCACATACAGCGTAGCTGTTTAATAAAACAAGCAAGAGGAAGGAGAAGAACTTCAGAACTGTATGTTCTGTACGATGACAGGCCCCGCAGGCAGAAAACTGGCCTGACAACATGCAAATACGTGCTGGAAGAGAAACCACACGCAGCAGTTCGTATTACAAGGGGGATATATTAAGGCAAGAACCTGCTGTTCAGGTCAAACCTGCCCCACCACTTGAATTACTGACAATGAGCTTCATAAAAACAATGAGTAAGCTGCAGTTATGCATGCAGTTAAATACTGAGGCTGCACAAATGCAAATCCCAGTCAGGTCAAACTCAGCTACCAAATGTATTTGGATGATTCATTGTTTTTTGTAACTTTGTTTGCCTCCATTACTGATGAAGTGATGTTGCGAGATGACATTTATTTTCATTTATGTAAAAATAAATGCAGGATGCATGTGCAGAATTGATAGCAGACTTGCTAGAAAGGCAGACACATGGTATAGTGGCTGTACAAAAAAGGTCATGTTTCAAAAACACACAGGCACTGCCATTCTCCTCAGATGACTGAAACCCTTTACAGTACATGAAGGAGCTATGAGTATTATACATTATAGAACATTACGGGCTAACCCAATTTTTAGAGTCTTTCATGTTGTGTAAATAAACATGTACGATACAATAGATTCCTCTCCGGGTGAGTTTTGGGGGGGGTTGATGGTCAGAAAAGACAGAATGGAGGATCCAACATACTTCACCCCACCTTTTGCCACGTCTCCATCCCTTGACAAGTGCTAGTGGCTGCAGTTGGGAGTGGCGACGCTATATTGCAACAAAGTCCATGTCCTGACTCGATTAAATGCCGAGTTAATCCGACCAAGTAGCATTCACTAACAAGCGTGTCATCTCCACAGTTCAAGTGTGTTCTGTGTACTGACTCAGCTCAAGACAGACAAGAGTGAAATACAAAGAAGGGGGGTGGGGGGCGACTTCACAAAACTTGAAAATGAGCCTTAACACTACACTTGGCTAAATAATGCAGTCTTGATACCACTGAGGTATTCATTGTGACACTTAACCGTGGCCAAGGCAAATGATGAGAAAAAAGAGCAACAAAGAGGGACGTCTATAAAAAGCAGCATAGCGCATCACCGGTGAAAATATATACGATGTATATTACAGATTAAAACAAAAGGGAAAGGGATATTAACAATTGTTCTGGACTATTCGTACAAAGAATAAACTGTTAAAATAACATTTAAATTAAGAGTTCAGTTCCAATAAAAAAAAAAGATTAGACACTACATCCTTTGGCCAAACAAAAATAACTTGGTGGTAAAGTTGAGAGACTGTCAAATTATTAGACAAATTATGATCCGCATTGGTTGTCTGTGTATTTACAGTCTGTGTGTGTGTGTGTATGTGTGTGTGTAAAATATGCTGACACATAATATAAACATATACATGCCACCCTTTAAGACCACAAGAGGGTGTGAGAGAATAGAAAACTACGGATAATGAGCAATCGAAGGCTGGGTGACGGGAAAGAGGAAGAGTCTAGTCAATTTATGCTTCTCCTCCAGTGCAACTAGTGCACGCTCTCCGACATGGAAATTACTTCCTGGATTTCGCGGACGGCGAGGATGCGGGCGAGCATCTGCTCCAGCTGTTCTTTTGTGATTGGTTGAGTTGAGTACCAGATGGGGCTGTTTGGAGCCACCACGGGCTCGGGAGTCAGGTAGAAGGTGTCGTTGCGACCTTTAGCGCTCTGCGGACTGACAAAAAAACACAGCGTGAGCACATTTTCAGGATGTCAAAGTAACAGTTTTAGTCCAACTCTGAAAAAAAACATAATTGAATTAAATACTCTTCTACAAATGAGTGAGAGGATAGGTGGAAAAGTGTGCTCTCATATCAAATTTGTGTCAGAATGAACGATGCCCTTTACTTGCTACTATTCACATTAACCAATGGCAACTAATTAGCTTCCATGAATGTCTTTGATTTATGGTGTGTTTTTATTGTGTTTAATTATTTGCCTTTATTCGTGGGCATAATGTTAAGACGCAGAAAACACAAAAATCCTTCAGTTTTGTTGAGGGGAAAAATAGTGTGTCCTTGTTTGTCAGTTGCCTAGCAACAGTGTTTCACAATTTAGACCACTTAAACACAGTGCACCCTTTTTCAAACGCATCCCATGCCAATAATATAAAAACACAAGTTATATTTAGAACATAATTGATAAACCCAACCTTGGGCAAAGTGAAATACACTGCATGATGGCACAAAGAGGCATTTTACCTTATTTGCAGACAAATTAAAGTCACTACGAGTAACATGGCACGTTGGCGTCCCCTTTGGACAAAAGTATTTTTACGACGCCCGCTGTCGCAAAGCTGTTTTCTAGCTCGTGCCAGGCGTGCGAGTGTGAACTGAGAAGGGCGCAATATAGTGCATGTCCGTGTGTTGACAGTGTGGGGACTCTTTTCGGCTCCGTGAGAGTGGTTTTGACACTGCATCAACTAATGCCAGTCAGTGATACACACACCTGATTGCAATGAGTTGATGCAGCAGCGTCACCTAACTACTCTCTCTCACGGAGCTGAAAGATTACGTGTCCTCACAGAAAGCGAATGAACGAGAGACGGCAGTTAGTATGGATCATGATAAGGTAATGTGTTTGTGTTGTTGATGTAAATAATGACTATTTCAGATAATGGTTATCTGATGATGGTGAAGCAAAGCAAACGTTGTGTTAGTACCGATCGCTCATTCATTTAGGAGTAAACACTGCAGTCTAGTTTCGCTCTCGTGAAATTGTATACACAACGCTTGGCAAAGCCCTCGCCCCGCCCGTAGCCTATATCACTCTCCCTTTTAGCTTTTCTTCATTGCATTCTCTTTTTTTCTTTGATGGTTCAGCCCTGTTATCAGTCATTATGACGACAAATAACTGTCTCAAACAAGGCTCCCGCTCCCCTTCCCTCACCTGGGGCCTCATTTATAAAGCTTGCGGCGCACAAAAACCTTGCGTAGACGGCCAGAAATGTGCGGGAAAATGTGCGGTGGCAAACGTTGGTATTTATAAAAACATTCTTTGCGGAGAATTGTGCGTATTCCTACGCCAACTTTCGACCATGCGTAGAGCTACCGCAAGGTTTTCCTGACTCGGGGAATCAGCGACACTCAATGGCAACACCACGAAATAAAGCTCAGTCATATGAGTCAAACACAGACAAATGACTGTGAAATGCTTAGCACCCAATATATTTAGTCAATAAAATGTTTAAGCTTACCTATAGTTGCGAATATATGGCTACTGTAGTCTATGGCATACAGTTGTGATGTAGGTTGAATTACTTATCAAGTTGAAGCCTAGTTCTACATGTTTATATTTTATAAGTTGAATCTTAAAGCGCTACTCTATAATAATATCCTATACGTCGGGAGGTGTTTCCGTGAGTGGCCAGCGGGAGAGCAAATTTTAAGAGGTGTGTAATTTTGTACAATGTTAAGCCAAACAGATATTAATTAAAACTGTAGGCCTATATTTCGTTAGATAAAATCATGTTATGAATTTAGCAAATCATTACACGCATCTCTTTCCCATAACAATTCACACTGGAAGATATAACTATAATCTGACGTTGTTGGAAATGTGTGGATCTCACGGGAGATACACAATGCTCTCGAATAGACTATAGGCATTATTTCACTAGTCACACCAGATTTTAAATAGGCCTACATATAGTAGCCTACTACATGTACGCTAATATGTGATATTGCATACAGTACAAAGTTGGGCGAAACTGCTTTACAAAGACTATAACGACTGTGCCAATCATATGTGATAAGCGCGCGTGTGTGTTTGTGCCAGTTACTGAAGCACATGCACGTCACAGGCTTTCTTCCTTCCCAGTCGCTGTCTTTGCGGCCAGTTGCCTCCCTTTTTTTCTCATGTCAGTCACAATTCCGTGCTTATTAAGTGCGTCATCATATTCAGGAGCTATTTAGCATTCGCCATTTATGGTAGATTGTGGGATGAAACTGGGAGGTGAAGTGGGAGGACACGGGGTGGAGATCGTCTGCGCACAATTCACCGCAGGTGGGCATTTATAAAGGGAAGATTGCGTGGAACTGTGCACCGCACAGTTTTATAAATCTGAATTTTTTTTTGCGCAGCACATTTTTGGCTTTGTGCGGACGCAAAGTTTTAGGATGGTTTCTACGCACACCGTTATAAATGAGGCCCCTGGAGGGGTAGGCTTCTCAAATCGCGTTGCTGCTCCACACTGAAATCTTCGACCAATACGGATATGTGACCATAGAGCCTGCATGAGCGAACCGAAAATCGGACTGGGTGTGCGACCAGACCAAAAGCAGTAATAAAAACTATATAAAAACGTCTTTCTTTGCACTGATGGTCTCGTTTGCTGTTACAGGTCATTTATGATTATCAGAGGAAACATGAGGCTGTTTAAAAGATATTTAAATGTTACTCGTAGCCGCTTTAATGTTGACCAATTGCAGTTAAGGTGCCTGATAAATCATGTATTTTGTTTTTATCTGTTGCTGTGCTCCCTATTGTTTAATGTTTACCATTTGAAGAGGTAGAAATCGTAGAGCTTGATGGGGCATCGCAGCGGGTTTTCAGGATCCTCCATCTGCTCTGAGTACATGTCGTCAGTGACTGTGCAAACAAATATGACAAGATGTAAGTGTTATTTATCTTGAAATAGTAGATGTTTGTATTGTTGATGAGTTTTCCAAATAATAATAATAAAAAATAAATAAATAAAGGGTGTTTTCCTGTCAGACTGTTACCTTTCTGTCCTATGAACCTCTCAGTTGACTTTAGATATCGAATGCTGGTGCTTTTGTCTTTGGGGTTGTTGGGACTCTTCCTGGTGTGTCTCAGCACCTTAGAAAAGGCCACTTTTAGATGCTGATCGACTGTTCTCAGCTGGAAATACCTGTTCAAAAGACATACAGTTTATACATTGACTGATCTGATCAGTGTGTCGATTGGTAGCCAAAGCTCTGTAAGAGAAAACCAGCACAACTCACTTGGTGTTGAAGAACATTAAAGTTGTAAGCAGCGTTGAGGGAGAATGAGCGCCCAGCTGTTTACCTTCCCACAGCATCTCCTCTGTAACATGACTGGGGATAATATAACCTGGTAGAAGGGGTAAAGAGCAGAGTATGGTGACCATAACAGTTTATTAAATTGGGTAAACAACATTTATAAGGAATCAAATCATCACTTGCGCCGGAAACACACTGGACATGGAAGCGCCACAAAGCGTGCAAAACGCTCCGAAAATCATTTGGTTGGCAACACTGGGAGCGAATTTCACAGTGCCACTCGACTCAAAAAGGGCTTGTCTTACCATGCGTTAGTAACAACCTCATTAATTTACAATTTGTGTTTGTATTTTTAATTACTGTGCATGTTTCTCCACACCCATGGCATCTAGTTTTGATATTTTTTTTAAGTTATTTTTCTCACTGTTTCCCAGTGGGGGTTAGAGGCGAGGCAAGGCAAGGCAAGGCAAGGCAAGGCAATTTTATTTATAGAGCACATTTCAGGCACAGGGCCACTCAAGGTAGCCTGGCTCCGCCCGCCTACCTACTTCCGCCCAAATTTAATTTTCCCTTCAGTAGTCAGTCTGGTGGTGGGGCGTATTAGTGAGATTTTTCTCCGAACAGATTTCTGAGTATCTAATCAGCGAACAGAAGAAGTGGCTGAGAACGATGAGGGTCGAAGTCGCGCTCCAGTTTCAGTTGAATGCTGCGTTCCCTTACGCTCGGAACTCGGAAACTTCCGACTTGTTAGTTCCGAGTTCCGACCTGTCTGTGTTCCAGTGCATCTGCTCGGGAAAGTATGGACGCCTACAACCTTTCACATCCAAATAACTAAACGTTAGGCTCTAGCAAGTTACCGTTGCCAGGTACCGGTAGATCCATAGACTACAATATGTAGTGAAGTCGGAAATTTCCGAGTTCCCTGAACGCACCGTCAACAGCCGGCTCACGACCAAACGTTATGCGATTGGTTGGATAATCCAGAGTGGCACTGCGCAGATCCAATAGTTTTAAACTTCAACAGACACCCACCTCCAAGTGAGTGAACGTTTGCCAATTACAGCACTTCCAGACCTTCTGTACAAATGAAATGAAGTACGATGGTCAGGTAGCGCCAGGCTACACTCAAGGTGCTTCACAGGGTTAAAATCAAATAAAGAATACAAATACAAAAAAAAGGAACAAATTTAAAACATGGATAAAAATACAACATTTAAATAAAAGAATTAAAACATTTTACCAAAAAAAAAAAAAAATAAAAAAAATAAAAAATTACAGGTTAAAAGGGAAACAAGAACGTTTTGAGACCCGATTTAAAAGAGCTGAGAGTCTCAGCGGACCTCAGACTCTCTGGCAGTCCGTTCCAGACATTGGGCGCATAAACGCTGAATGCCGACTCTCCCTGTTTAGTCCTAGCTCTGGGGACTTTTAAAAGACCTGTCCCAGACGACCTAAGGGCTCTGGGCGGCTCATAACGTATCAGCAGATCAGTAATATATTTTGGCCCTAAACCATTTAAGGCTTTGTAGACCATCATCAATATTTTAAAATCAATTCTTTGAGTGACAGGAAGCCAGTGCAAAGACCTAAGAACTGGGGTAATGTGATCTACTTTTTTGGTCCTAGTGAGGACTCGAGCAGCAGCGTTCTGAATTAGCTGAAGCTGTCTGATTGATTTTTTAGGAAGGCCTGCAAAGACACTATTACAGTAGTCAAGTCTACTAAAAATAAATGCATGGACAAGTTTTTCTAAGTCCTGCTGAGATATTAGCCCTTTAATTCTCGATATATTTCTAAGGTGGTAGTAGGCTGACTTAGTAATTGATTTAATGTGTTTTTTGAAATTGAAGTCGGAATCTATCACTACTCCAAGATTTCTAGCTTGGTGTGTGCTTTCTAACATAACAGATTTAAGCTGTGCGCTGACTTTTTATTGTTCATCCCTGGCACCAAAGACAATTACTTCAGTTTTGTCGGTGTTTAATTGAAGAAAGTTTTGGCACATACAGTCATTGATTTGTTCAATGTATTTACTTAGTGCTTGAATCGGACTATAGTCTCCTGGTGATATGGTTATGTACATTTGTGTGTCGTCTGCTGCATAATTATGCTAGCATAATTTGTTTTTGTTCATAATCTGAGCTAGCGGTAGCATGTATATGTTAAGCAGATGAGGCCCAAGAATGGAACCCTGGGGGAACCCGCATGTAATATTTGTTCGCTCGGATGTGAAATTGCCTATTGACACATAGTAGTCTCTTTCCTTTAAGTATGATTCAAACAAGTTTAGCACAGTTCCAGAGAGTCCAACCCAGTTTGCAAGTCGATCTAGCAATATGCTGTGGTCAACTGTGTCGAACGCAGCACTGAGATCCAATAAAACTAATACAGAGCTTTTGCCACTGTCTGCGTTTAAGTGGATGTCATTGAGGACCTTAACCAGAGCAGTCTCAGTGCTGTGGTGTTGTCGAAAACCTGACTGAAAGACATCAAAGCAGTTATTCATTGCTAAGTAGTTATTTAGCTGATGATGAACAGCTTTTTCAATGATCTTGCTTAAAAATGGTAGGTTGGATATCGGCCTATAATTGTTCACAAGTGATGTATCTAGATTTTTCTTTTTTAGGAGTGGCTTGATGACAGCTGTTTTCAGGGCCTGTGGGAATACACCAGTGCAAAGGGACATATTGACAATTTCTAGGACATCTGAGGCCATACAGCTAAAAACAGTTTTAAAGAAGCCTGAGGGCAGAATGTCAAGGCAACAGGAGGAGGAGTTCAGGTGTTGTATAATGTCATCCAGGTTTTTCTTGATTATCAGAAAAAACTCTGTCATGGCATCTGAATTCGTTTTAAATGGGTACAGAGATAAAACATATCTTGAACCTGGTATTGATGCAGTGACAGCTTGTATTATTTTATGAATTTTCTCAGTAAAGAAGGAGGCAAATTCATTGCAGGCCCTCGTGGAAAGATGCTCAGACGCTACTGACACAGGAGGGTTTGTTAGCCTGTCAACAGCAGCAAACAGGACATGTGCATTGTTGCTGTTTTTGGTGATGATGTCAGAGAAGAAAGACTGTCTTGCATTTCTTAGTTCTAGGTTAAACGTGCGTAGTTTCTCTTTGAAGATGTTATAGTGAATATTTAGATTTGTTTTTCGCCACCTGCGTTCTGCTTTACGGCACTCTCTTTTTTCAATTCTGACCTGAGGGGTATTTCTCCAGGGAGACCTTTTTTTACCAGAGATGATTTTCACCTTGGTGGGTGCAATAGCATTGATAACATTTGTAATTTTTGAGTTGAAGTTACATACAAGCTCATTAACTGAGATACAGGGGAGGAGCGGGGACAGAGAAAATGCCTGGATAAATTGTTCACTCGTGTTTTCAGTAATATACCGTTTTTTGATAACCTTTGTTTTTGCAGTTGTGTGCAAAGATATTGTACTCCCAAAAAACAAACATGAATGGTCGGAGAGACCCACATCAGAGACTAAAAGGTTTGAAATGTCCAGGCCCTTTGAAATTAATAAGTCCAGGGTGTGACCTTTGTTATGTGTAGGCTGGTTTACGTGTTGAGAGAGTCAAACATTTTCCAGTACATAGCATAGTTCTTTAGCACTTCTGTCCTCGGGTTTGTCCACATGTATATTAAAATCCCCAACAATCAATAAACAGTCAAACTCCATACAGATTACTGACAGTAGTCCAGTAAGGTCATCAAAAAAGTTTGCACAGTTTTTAGGTGGCCTGTAGATATTAATAAAAATAGCTTGAGAGGCTGAATTTA
The DNA here is from genome assembly GCA_026929865.2 of Hyperoplus lanceolatus. NCBI lineage: Eukaryota > Metazoa > Chordata > Actinopteri > Uranoscopiformes > Ammodytidae > Hyperoplus > Hyperoplus lanceolatus. The sequence goes on along the minus strand of CM049404.1, from coordinate 15,540,405 downwards.
ACTTGAGAGACACATATTCAAATGAAACAAAGTTTCCATAAAACATCTTTTTGCATGCTAAAGATTCATTAAATAAAATAGCAACTCCACCACCTTTCCTATGAGCTCTGGCCTCACTCTCGAAAGTGTAGTTGGGGGGGTTGACTCGATAAGAACAGCTGAGCTGTTGTCTGGGTCCAACCAAGTTTCAGTTAAAAACATAAAATCAAGATTGTGCTTGGTAATAAAATCATTAATTAAAAATGTTTTACCTGACAAAGATCTGATGTTTAACAAGGCCAAACTTAGTGTGTTTGAGTGTGAAGCATTGTCAGCCCTATTTACTACAGCAGATTGTGGCTGAAGGGGAATGGATACCAAGTTTGACAGGTTTGCAGTATTAAAGTGACAAGTGTTTCTTGTACATATTGTCGGGTTAGTCACATAAACAGCAACAGTATGGGGAGGTGAAGTAGCCAGTAATCTACATGGTGATGCCGGAGGTGGACAGTAGCTGGGCGAGCTAGTCACACGAACCGCAGTATGGGTCACTGGCGATGAAGGATTGAAACCCAGTCCATGTTTTCTGTCCTGCCTGGTGAGCTGCTGCTTGACAGAAGCGGTGAATGGTTCAGTAGCGGATGAGTCCTGATGAATTGACAGAGGTAACCGGACGAATGGGAAGGAGATGCTGATGTTGTATCCTTTGCCCTCAGCCGTCTCAGTGGACAAGACGGATGGGATGAAGCCGACAGCCTTAAAATCCACTCCGCGCAGGTTGTAATCCACTCCATGAAATCCATCTAGCCGGGACTGCGGGGATCTCGCGATGTTGTGTCCTTTGCCCTCAGCCGTCTCAGTGGACAAGACGGATGGGATGGAGCCGGCAGGCTGACAATAAATAAAGTTTCTCCCTGAGCCTCTGTGGGTATATCGAGGTCTACGCAATAGTCCTAGCTGCTTTATGGTGGAAATACAGGGTGGGATTGAGCGATTGTTGTACTTCAGCAGCTGTGAGGCGAAGTAGGTCAACATCAAACCAGCCAGAGTGATGTTAGCCTGTTAGCAGTTAGGTATGGACCCGAAGCAGTTGGAGAAGAGCTGAGAGGCAGTGTAGAAAAATCCACGATGAGACTGTAGAGACAGCTTTGCAGGTTGACCGGGGCATATTCCTCACCAGGATCACCGAAGAAAACGCCAGTAGTGACCAGGAAAATGTCACTACTACTACTTGTTTTTAGCCGTTGCTAGGGACGCCAAAATAGCAAGTGAGCTACACGGCTCCTCCACAACAAAACCGGAACAACCAAAGACAGTCCACAAGCCTGCTTTTCGATGTTGGTGTAGCCCGCAGGGAACCAAGAAGAGAACAAAGGTCCACAAAAAATCACTTTTAAAATAAAATTGGCCAAAATTGGCCCAAAAATAGCTTGGAGAAGCGGCGAACCGATAGCGCCAGCGTCCTCTCCAGCTGATATTTACATTCCAACTAGAGGAGAGCCCTTGCTCTTAACCCTGCTTCAATTAACACATAAAAACCTAAATAACATGTTTGTTTGTCCAGTTTAAATGGGGTCGAATGCGGCTTGCGGAGAAAATAGAGCAGATGCAGCGTGAGGAGTGCTGCGCGGCTTGTCCTGTGTGGCTGGTCAGATCTGTCGAGAGGGGTGCCGAAGTGAAACTGCCTGAGCTTCTAAGCGCTTTGCTTCACTTCCATGTCCAGTGTGTTTCCTTCGTTAGTGTTTAATCAATGGCAATAGGGCCTTTGAGCTGATCATTGCACAGCCATGACTTTGCTGTTCTCCAGCATTATAGCAGACAGTCAGCAGCTTCAATTCATATTTACAACGACAATGTGTTAGCAAGTAAAAGGAGATTTTCATTTTGTACTCATTTGCAGATTTGGCTCTGAGGAATTACTGTTAATCAAAACCATTTTAGATAATGTATTCTTATAGCGGAGCTATCAAACTAATTTAACACATTTTAATATTAGCTTGTGATGGGCTAAACTTCCACAAATATAAATATCAGATTGTATTCAGCACAATGTATCAGAGATAAAAGTTTGTAAATTAAAATGGAAATTTAAGGAGGAACATGCTTTGGAAGTCTACAGGTTAGGAAAACAACTTTTGTCCACACCTAGCGGATGAACAGATGGTCTCCAAGGCTCCAAGATCTGGTGCAGACTGTGAGCAAAGCGAGTGTAGTACTGATCCGAGAATACGTCATCAACGCGACCATTATCAAAGAGATACTGCAGTGAAAAATTAGAGAAAGATGCGGTCAGTCAGTCTTTGAATTAAGTCACAACAACAGAGATGGAATGCGATCGAATGGAGAGTCTCTAGTTGTCTGCATAGTGTGAGCTTACCTTTTGTATGCATAGAAATACATAGTAGAGGACATCAGAATCATAAGACTCTCCTTCCAACCCCCGAGCATCTGTTGTCATCAAAGAGAGGCCCATGCAGAGCTCGGCTACCGCACAGGACACCAAGTCCTCCTGGAAACGCAGTGCCTGGCGCCCTAAAAGCCACACACAAACAGATACATATCACTGACTGGTCTTATAGATAGACACAGAGAAGATCAAATAATGGCAAAACATATGTACGTCAACAACAAAATATTGCTTTTGACGCTGTAAACAATATCACACTCACGGCCAATTGGGGCCAGTTTATTGCTGTCAGATTTTTCCAATTCCAAGTTTTTCCGCTGAGCCCAAATCCGCCACACTTCCAGTCCCTCCTCTGGCTTCAGTGTGGCCGGCAGAAGCAGCTCCTGCACCTGCACTTGGTGCTGGCCTTGGCCATCAACCTCTGTTACCACTGTATGACCCTGCACAGACACAAACAAGGTTACCTCAAGCAATCCAGAAATACAGCACGTAATATATATCTGACCATGTATCAAAGACCATGACAAAGACAACTAATGTTATTACCTGCAGCTGTCCGTCCTGCCCTGTCAGCCCCTGTGTGTGCAGCACCTGCTGCTGTGGATCCCATATTAGTGACTGTGTTGCGTTTGGATATCCCTGCACAGCTACTGGGATGTGGATGTTTCCGTTCATGAGCTGGGCGGGGAACAGCGTGTTTGCAGACAGCGTGTGCACCACTTCTTCTTGGCCCCCCATTACTCCAGAGCTAGTGATGCTTGAAACGGCCTGCGCTGTTTGACTCTGACTGCCGGCGTTTTTCAGCTTGTCGCTGTCAACTGTGACATGAGTCGGCATGGTGGTCATTGTCGTAGTGTTTGGCCCAGACACCTGGACTGTTCCATAGGCCTCCTGGGGGATGGCGATGTGCGTGACCTGCTCTCGACCACCGGAGCCGGCAGGAGCGGAGTAGACGGGGATTGTCCAGGTTTCCCCCGTGGGGCTGGTGATGGTGCCCGTAGCGCTGTACAGGTGGGAGCTGTCCACGGTGAGGAGGTCCGGCCGCAGGGACACGTAGCTTTGCTGCTGGCCCTGGCCCTGAGGGATAGCCAGGACGGTGGCTACCTGCTGACCGGGCAGGGCGTAGGACACGGTGATGGGCATGTCCACCTTTCTCTTCTTGGCCGGCTGGAGGACCCCCGCTCCCTGCGACGTGGTTCCCAGTATCCTCCTCTCCATGCCTTCCTGCTGCTGCGTGGGAGAGAGGGCCCCCACCGTCTGGATTTGGATCTGCTGTCCTCCTGCAACGGCTGCCACCAACTGGGCTTGCAGCTGAAACACACAGGGAGGGAGGGATGATCATTTGTAACTAAATTCAGATTCAGAAGAAGGCTTGACATGCAATAAATGGTAGCCTATGCCCTGTGACATGCATTCGCTCTCTGCATGTCAATATATTTGGCCAAGTGGTAGCTGAAAAACTAACTGCCTTTTTAAACTCAGGACAAGACTCACTTCATCCCATGCAATTCAGATTCAGGAAAAATCATTCAACTGAGATGGCAACTTGCTATCTCATTGAAAAAATCAAAACAAATATTGACAGTGGGAGTGCTGTAGGTGCGGTATTTTTGGATCTGAGCAAAGCATTTGATACTGTTAATCATAGCGTTCTGCTCTCAAAAGTGTCCAATTTTAATTTGTCTGTGGAAACAATGAAATGGATGGAGTCCTATCTCACTGGAAGAAAACAAGGCACCAGAGTTGGGGATAGGACTTCATCTTTCATTGGCTGCTCTGTTGGTGTCCCGCAGGGCTCAATTTTAGAACCTTTGTTGTTTAGCTTATATGTAAATGATCTGCCACTTGTATGTCCAGAAGTGGACGTACAAATGTATGCAGATGACACGGTCATCCTCGCACATGGAAAGAACAGATGTGAGGTGGCCGCCAAATTAACAGAAGCAATGGCCAAAATTTCTGATTGGCTCTCAAAGTCCTGCCTGACACTCAACATCAGTAAAACAGCATGCATGTACTTTTATAATAGGAAAAATGGAAATCAGCCTGATATCATTGTTAATAGAGAAAGGAACCAGACTGTTCCACATTTTAAATATTTAGGAATAACTGTGGACTCACAGCTCTTATTTAAGAAACATGTGAAGCAGGTGTGTAATAGAGTCAAATTCAATTTAAGGAATTTTAGGTACATCAGGAACCAGCTCCCTCTAGATGCAGCAAAACTTTACATGCACTCCATGATCTTTTCACACATCTCATACTGTATTACAAGCTGGTCACAAACTGGAAAAACAACACTTGCTCCACTGCAAACACTTTACAAACAAACACTCAAGGTACTGGACAAAAAGCCATTACGATATCACCACTGTAACATAATTCAAAGACATAATCTCATGACTTTTGATAGTTTTGTGTTTCTTGCGGATGTATGTTTAGTTTATAAAATAATGAATGATTTGGCCGCTCCTCCATTAAATGAGTTTGTGTCACTGCGCTCAGACAATGGAAGGAGAACTAGAACGTCTAATAGAGGGGACTGTGTAGTACAGCACAGATCCACTGAGTTTGGCATGTCTGTATTTTCAGTTAGAGCCACCAAGTCTTGGAACTTAGTACCAAGCGAGATAAGAGAGTGGAACACCTTTGCTGGTTTTAAATGTAAGATGAAGTCATGGCTGAAATCAACCCAAGCATGTACCCATCATGCATAGATTGTTTTCTTAATGTTGTGATGTCCTGTTTTCTTGGTGTCTTACTGTTGTGATGTTGTTGTTGTTGTTGTTGTTGTTGTGGTGTCCTAAATGTTGTGATTTTATTGTTCGTATTGTGTTGTTGTGTTTTACTGTTGTGAAATTGTGTGTTATTGTTTTTATACTTCAGTGTGAGGTTTCCCATCTTGACAGAGATGTAATACTCTGTTTCCTGCCCAGGGACTGCAGATGAAAATTAGCTTATAGCTAAATCTGGTACTGCTAATGTGCTGTACATTGTCCCTGTTCAATAAACAAATAAATATTATAAATATAACCAGATGTGGCCTACAAGAAGATGTTTTGCTTATGTGAACAATAAAATGATTACAAAATAAAACCATGTTGTTCAAATGGATTTTTTTGTTTTTTTAGCGGCTACATAGGCTACTTAGTGTCTGGGGTCTATCTGGGCAGTGAACTCGTAGCAGAGAGACATTAACACTGTAAAGGTGCCAACACACTGCACATCACCGCGCGGCGAGTTTACATAGAAAGTAGGGCTGCACGATATTGCCCAAAATGATTATCACGATTATTTTGGTCAATATTGATATCACGATATTTTACCACGATTATTCAGTAATTGTAGTGAGTAAAATATTTTTATTGGATTGTCACGTAAACATAACAGCGCTTTCATATCCATGTGATCGGCTATGCAATATTACTGATAATGTACATATATTTGCAAAAATATAATAGATATTTACCTGAAGTCAATGCATTTCCACAAAGAAAATATAAATCAAAATATTGCACCAAAACTTTACTCAAAATCAAATCAACAGAGCACTGCTTTAACTTTTCCTTGTGCTACATTTCTGTTGAATAACACATCTTTGTTTCCTCACCTGACCTCATTGCATCTCCTAAAAGCAAAATATAAAATATTTTACTCCATACATTGTACCTGCATGATGGATGTGTATAAAACTTGATTTTGAACTAAATAAAATTGTGCCCACAATGTATAAATAAAATAAGTATATTATGAGCTGCGCCCTGTCAAAATAAATCACAACCTATATGGCTCTACTATGTCAGAATTTAATTTGAAAGGACGGAGACGGGAAGTGGCAGGTAACACTCAGCAACACGTTAGTCAAATGTTGCTGCCTCTCATGCCTTTACTCCCAACGCGAGGTTTCATCTTCGCTTCAGGTCGTGTGTACGCTGAGGCACTGACTGTATGGAGTTATTAGCAACCCTGGGAGCTTGTCTAATAACTGGAATAGTCATTGCAAACCCACTAGGTTCTTATGTAATGAAAACGTAGTTCAATACGCCAGTAAATAGGAACGACCAAGGATACGAACTAGCAACGGTGGAATAGTCTACTCGCCCAGCTAGACTGCTTCAGCTGACTGAAGGCTCCGGCTCAGCTGTTAGCCACAGAGCTACTGTTTTGCTAACACAACTCAAGACTCGCACACTGTACAAACAGTAAATGTAATCGGCCAACATGCTTAACCAGAGCTCCATCTAGCTAACAAAGCATTATCCCCCAAAATCTATAACACAATTCACGGAGAAATGACTGCCGAACATTTACATTGCGGGCTGCAGCCTGAAGCAAAACGTACTCACGTCGTCTTGCTGGAGTCCTGTCGGACATTAACCATGACTCCTGTGTTCCCTGCTCTCCTGATACATGCAAAGACGTGTTGAAAAAGTTTTCCATCGTTTTCTGAACGAGTAGCCCTGTTTGTGGACGTCTATCCATCAAAACTATGACGTAGGTCCTTAGGTGACCCGTTCGCTATACATTATACTCTTGACAGCGGTCTGTCTGGCTGGATAACAGACCTGGCAAAGTGTCATGTAATAATGGGTTATAAATCCGGCCCCACACAAAAAAAGAGACTAACAAGGGGATGTATGTGATTTCACAAGCGCAGATGTCTGCTCCCGCTCGCGCGATAAGCAGCAGCAGCTTGCTTCTTCGCGCGGCTCTTGGAGTGCTTTCTATCTATGCGGGCAGAAAATTGTTCACACTTTGGGGGCGGAGCCACTGGACTTACATTGACAGCTCTCGGGGAACCTGGGGTTGCCAGGTTGGAGCATGAACAGGCACATGATCAGCGAGTGGTTTGGGGAGTGATTGATTTGCTTCGCAGCTGAGCACACATTTAAAATATCGCACATTCATGTACACGTCATCGTGGGAAGCCAATATCGTCATCGCGATGAAAATTCGATATATTGTGCAGCCCTAATAGAAAGTCAATGTATTTCGAGCGCCGCCGCGCAACTCGGCGGCCAGCGGTTCACGCGGCGCGGCAGAAGTTGAAAATATTGAACTTTTCGCCGCCGGCCGCGATAGCCAATCAGCGTTGAGCCCCCCCCCCCCGACGTCAGTCGGGTGAGTCTGCTGAGCTACAAGACACGTGAAACCTGGCTGGTGGTGCTGTCGGGAAAGAGACACGCACACACACACACACACACACACACACACACACACACACACACACACACACACACACACACACACACACACACACACACACACACACACACACACACACACACACACACACACACACACACACACACACACACACACACACACACACACACAGAGCGAGAGAGAGAGCGAGAGTTCCAACACATCGACAAAATGTATGACAGCAGTTTAATGAGACACCTTTTAGTAAAAGGAGCAAGGAATAGACTCACATTATAGAAGAGAGAAGGAGAGAAAGCCAGGGAAGATGTACTGCAGATGAGTGAATATGCAGAGACAATGCAAACTAAATATGACAACTGACACTTCCAAACCTTTCCCTAAACATCACAACAATATCAGAGGTGAAAACAAATCTGGAAAAAGGGAAAATCTGTTTGGGTTTTCTCTACATGTTGATATGCCGGCGTGAGTGTGTATATGCACGGCCATGGATACATATGTGCGTGTGTGTGTGGGCGCATGTGTGGGTGTGTTTACGAAGCTTGGGTGGCAGGTGGCGGGGAGAAATGTGTGAGAGGTGCAGTGAGACCAATACAAGGGCCGATGGCAGAGATGATGAAGGCAGAATACTTCAGAGACGCTCCCAACAAAAACAAATCAGTGAGGATGACGACGATGATGAGAGAGATGTAAATAGCGGGAAGAAACTGGGTGTGCACATTCAATGAGTCATCGGGCGGCGGCGGACACAAATGAGCCAAAATGATCACGCGGCGCGGAACCTGCGATTCGCGCGGCCAACCGCCGCGGTGTGCAGTGTGTTGGCAACTTAATAATGTTGTTTTTTTTAATCGCAGGCTATAACATGATTGCAATATTTGCCAATGTTATCGCATGTTTTCCTGATATCCTGCAGCCTTACTTTCACCAAAATCAAGATTTGCTAATGCGCCATGATGTTCAGTGTGTGTCTATGCCAAAGCGTACCTGTTGGTGCTGCTCCTCCGTAAGTTCCCCAGGTTGAATTAGCTGTGCGGTAGTCACACCTTGAAGCTGTTGATGGGAGCCAGAGGGCAATTGGAGGACATGACCCAGCATCTGACCATGCTGCTGGCCCCCGATCTGCACCTGAAAATAGAGACAATAGTCCAGATTTAGTGGACCAACCAGGTTAAGTGATAAATATAACTGAGTTAGAATCAAAAGAGGTTTAAACCTGCACGATCTCATGCTCTGTATTCTGTTGCACAGACTGCTGCTGAGACGCCGACTCCTGCATTTGTTGCTGCTGCGGCTGGACCTGCACCTGAACCTGCCAGTGGAAAATATCGTCTGTCAGAGAGATTCATTTCAAAGAGAGACCTCTTTAAAGCTATAGTGCGTTACTTCTGTTGCCCCCATGAGGAATACAGAGGAATTACAACAACACTGTTGGCGCATCTACATAAGGTCAGCCTTTGATGATCGCATGGATTTGATTCCTTCTGCTATATCTCCAGGGTTTATTTTTAGCAGTAAAAATCAAAAACAGAAAAAGTTTGTAGGCAATTATTAAGCTCCTGCGCCAGTGTACCGGGCGACACCAGTTTTTAAAACGCAGCCATACTGAGTAATAAAGAGAGTTTTGTGGAGTAGATTGGCTTAATCGACCTTGTGTTAACTCATTTGCCAATGGCTTGAATAACCTATATTCAGTTATATGAAAAAGTTAGGCACTATAGCTTTAACAGATGGCGTGAGATGATTCAGTTCACCGACTTACCGGACAAGCCAGTTCCAGCAATGACCCTGCCACCTCCGTGCTGTCTGTGTAGATGCAGTTGGCCTCTTGTTGGTAGACCATAGTGGTGGTGGTGGTCGTAGTATCTCCGCTTTGCTGGCTGAACTCCTGCAGGGCGTCTGGACCCTTGTTGGCCAAGGACTCCAGGAACTCCTTCATGCGATGCTGAGGGATGCTCCGAGCTTTCTGCCTCACGAGCTCCTCATAGGAGCCCGAACCATCCAGTGAGTTATTCATTGCTGCTGAAAATGCCGTCTTCTTCTTCTAGGGGGGATCTGAGGAATGATGAGATTACTTTAGGATTGTTCTGCATGCACACATTTTCTCTGTATGTATCAATAACGAGTAGCTCGAAAGCACATAAATAACACCGTGAAAACGTTTTCAAATAAGAAAAAGACATGGTGTTTTAAGTTCCAATGAAAGCACAATAAGCGCTGCGGTGACATCATTGAAACTTTTGTTGATCAGCAGATGACTGTCCAGTTGCAACACAGACGGATGGTAATACGAAAGGGTTAATTCTAGACGAGTGAGTACGAGCAGGGACAAAAGCGCGGCCACTTTCCAAATCCGATGTAGTCTTCAGAGCAGCGGTGAAAAGCGCTGCACAATGAAACCGTGCCAGTTAAACACATTGATTGTGTGCAAGGTGTAATGGCTATAATAGCTAATATATCCGCTGATTACACAACAAGCTACGTTAGCCAGGTACACGGCTAATTAGCCGCGTGTAGTTTGCAAATACTGGTGCGTTCCAGACACGTCGGATGTGGAAAATTATCCAGTCGTAATGTCCGATTTCCGATCTCAAAATCGGGGTAAATGGATGTGCTCCGGTTCACGAGTAGGAACTCCGACTTTAAACGGCGTTACAGTCGTATTTTCCAAGGAGGAGGTAGGAAAAAATACGACTTCCCAGTTGTCTGGAACGCACCCCCAGCATCCGACCGTAGCTGTGTTTGCCGGTGTAACGATTGCAAAAAACAACAACAACGCAAAAGCAACGCAGCATGAAAAGAAAGAAAAGCAAACTGGAGTAACCCTTGTCTCCAGTCGGTAACGTTGGCACGGACTACATTTTTTCTGTAATCTCCAGAGCTAGCATGCTAACTTTAGCATGCGCGTTAGCTACCTCTTGCTCTCTCGGGCCGAGCCGCCCACAAGCACTCCTCTTTCAACGGACAGAGAAGCGAGCCGCTTCTGACGTTTATCCGCAGGTTATTTATTTTTTCGTTATTTTAGTTGGATGGCTTTCTGTAGTTTTTTTTTTTCTTTTTCTAAACCACTCATATTTCGCTGGGCGCCATCTTACAACAGCTCCTCTAGACCAATAAGCGAGCGAGTTGGACCTATGACGTGCTGTCGCGTTATTGATATCGCGATAGCTGATGCTTGTAGGACAGTTCGTTAAAGGCGACACACACGGGCAAAGTAGCCTGCAACATAGACATAATAAAGGATCCTTTATTATGTCTATGGCCTGCAAGATCAGGTAGATGCCAGTCCTCCTTAAAACCCGGTTTTGCTAGACAGACGCTCCTAGTGGTTCACTGGCTTCTGATTCTTTTAAGGTGGTCCTGAAGAGATGCTATGAATATCTGGATGGTCCTCGGAAAGCTTTGGGCAGCTGAGGGTTAATTCCCACTCAATATACTTCAGCGTGGTCTTCATGTGTATACAGCCTAGATAGCATATAAAACACTGCTTTCCGTTTGGATCCGATATTTACAACTTTGAATGGCTCTTTCTTTATTTTTATACATTTCGTTGTTTCAATTATCAATATTGGGAATATCACTACTTAAAAGATATCCCTCCCTTTTCTTAATTGGACAATGGAACATTTAATTGACTTTACAGAACTTTGAGATTGTTTTGTACATTGTTGTGCATGTATCATTTTAAAAAGGGTAAAGTGGTGACGGTATATCTTTTCTAATTCATATTAATAGCAATAAGATATCCAGGCTAGTTTGCAATCTAAAAAAAACATGCAATTTCTTAACAAAGACAAATAACTCGACGTCATTGAAAATGAAGGTCACCCCTCAATTGGTCTCTCGAGGATAAATAAAAGTTAAATGAAAAAAAAATTAAATGAGTTGTTTTTGCACCAATGCATAGATTCATTTTTGACCAGTACTTGTCCAATATCATTTATCATTTCAATATTTGACTGATTGCAGATGCAGATAATATCACTTAACAAAAACGTCAAGTAAGCCACAGAAAGCAATGTTGAAAAATATATTAATTTCCTTGGAAATTTTATATTCTCCATTTATATAAATAACATAATTTGACTGGGTTCAAAAGGTATTACTTGTCTAAGTGAAATCATCAGTGAATATCTCTACCAGTTAGGTAATCACACACATTACCAATTACCATCAACCACCCCTAGTTTTAGGATTGTGTTAGGACTTTAAGATATTAACAAAGACATTGCAGTTTTAAGTTGTATTATTTATTCTTGTCTCCTATCAAAAAGGACCCATTTGCACCATTCGGAGTCTTAGAAAAAAACATGGTGTTTGGCATTAATTTGCCACTTTTGTAAGTCATGTTTGGAATTTGAGAGCCCTACGTGTAAGACCAGCTTAGAGCAGATATTGAGATAACATACCAGAGGACCTTTTTGAACAACGAACACAGTTGCATACATTGAACAACTAGGAAACACGGTAATTTCAGATCATCTTAGCTGAGGTAAAACTAGGATGCCTATGTAAAGTTATACTGCAGTATTTTTTTAAAGTCTAATCTTTTATTCAGTCTCAGCCTAAGCAGTCAGAGCACTTGCTGATATTACACAGTAATTGATGCAAACAACTTGGACATGTATCTGTGGGCTCATGGGAAGCAGCAAGTGTGGCTTGATCTCAGTCAATCAGATCTTCCCAGGGTCTTCCTTGAGGGTGACCGTTCTGTTGAAGACAAGCTGTGGGGAAAAGAAAGATTACAGTTAACTCTAAAACTTTCTTATAGGAGCTTAATAAGCATGTGTAATAAAGAACAGTTTCAGTATAAATAACTTATGCCTCGTTTCCACCGAGTAGAGCGGATCAGAGTGGTTCGGTCCGGGTAGTTTGGCTTTTCATTTGCCAAAAGTTGGGTAGGGTACGGTTTAAGCGCACCTAACCGCTCTGAGCCGCCCCAAATCTCAGTACTCCTCCGTAGGGGTACTAGCCACCTGAAAGGGTGCCTAAAAGGCGGAGCTACACACTGCCGTCATTTGATTGGTCGAAAGAATCATTTCCGCCATGTGTAGTCATCTCGGCAAGAGTGAAGATAGTCTTGTGTTTTGGCGAAAATGTGAGCACAGCTCTGTTTATTGTGTGGTGTTTTTCCTCGTCAATAAATTAATCAGTTGGTTACACTGTTTCCCATAGTCACGTAGCGGCAGCAGCCAGCACTGTTCGCTCACTGTATCTATGAGTTGCGCCGAGCCGTCTCTGTGTGTTTACGCCATAGATAGTAGTAAATACACGCTCACAACAACACGGGGGGAATAAATAAAGAAGCGGCTGGTTTGAATCATTTCCGCCGTTTGTAGTCACCTCGGCTAGAGTGAAGAGAGTTTTGGCGAAAATGTGAGCGCGGCACTGTTTATTGTGTGGTGTTTTTCCTCGTCATTAAATGAATCAGTTGGCTACACTGTGTCCCACTGCTACAATGTCACGTAGCTGCCGCAGCCAGCGCTGTTCGCTCACTGTCTCTTATCAGTTGCACCGAGCCGTCTCTGTGCTCACAACACGGGGGGAATAAATAAAGAAGCGGCTGGTTTGACCAAGCAAAAACAAGAGACCGCTGGCTTGACCACAGTTGTCCCACAGCCCGATAGTTTGACCTACATTCTGGCGGCGGCTATCGCAGTCCAGCCTAAACCCTGCCCTACCAGTAAGGGTAGGGTCGGCGGTGGAAACAACACCGAGATTCTTAAAAGTGAGCTGTCCCGCTCTGAGCCACTCCGATCCGACCCGCTCTACTCGGTGGAAACGAGGCATTATACTGTACAACAGTACAAGTTGTTTTGTCTTAATGTACCTTGTCTGCTGTGCTGTCGGGGTCCATGGAGAAGTAACCAACTCTCTCAAACTGGAACTTGTCAAACACTTTTGCTCCCTTGACTGAGATATCTACTAAGGCACTGCTGATCTTCTGCAGGGAATTCTAAATGACAAAATGGACAAATACATGAGACAATCACTAAGCACAATGAAATATATTTCAGTTCATCCAAACAGGCCTTCTGTCAAAGGAGTTCAGAGGTACTCACAGGGTTGATGTCGCTGAGGAAGCCATTGGGCACTTCAGATGGATCCTCAGGATGTTTGTGCATGAACCTACAAAGACAGTGAGGAACATTTGATTAAGTGAGTTTTCTACATATGAGTATTGGTTGAGTATGACAGTAGGTGGTTTCTCTTTGTGACTTACAGTCTTTCATAGAGGCGTACTTCGCACACCAGTGGCTCACTGACCCAGTGGATGAAGGCCTTTGGTTTCTCTGCAGACTCAGAACTGCTACAGTTCACTTCCAGTTCTACCACTTTACCCTGAGCATCCTGAGAGACAAGGTGGAGGTCAGCAGGGCATGTTGTAAGGCGGTAGGTAAAAAGACAGTATTTTACATAGCTCTGGTAAACTATCAAACATAACTTTGACTTCATTAAATGGGAAATGGACAGGGGGCATAATTTCCAGTCCTGCCTGATTCTCTCCACACCTGGAGAAAAACATCTTTGAATCATCTGTAGTCTTACCTTGATGATCTTCTGGACTGAGATGACATACCCAGCATGCCTTAGACCTACAGGCTGTTCTGGGGTCAGACGCTTGTAGCCCTTTTCCATCACCTGAAAAAGCAGTTATCATCATTATCTCCTGTCAATAATCCAAACACATTTACAAAAACGGTAAGGCAGAGGTATTCATTTAGTTTTTTTCTCTCTTACCTCTCTGAAGTCACTTTGTTCGATGAAGACTGTGCGCGTTAATGGAACCGTGTGGCTGCCCTTGGCCTCAATGGCAGGAAAGTTTGGTACTCGTATTTCTGACTGAAACAGAAGAGGAGGACATCAGGATGACTAAGTGCCCACAATGTTAAATATCATGTCAAAGACGGAACAAGAGAAGAGGAGAGAAGTTTAATGTATAATTTCAGCGTAAATTGGGTTTAAAACCTTTGAGTTCTCTGGAAGGTTAGTTATGGTGACTTTGAGTGGTTCCAGCACGGCCATGGCTCTGGGCGCTGTGTCGTTCAGCACGTCCCTCACACACGACTCCAGAAGGTGGGGCTCCATCGTTGTCTGGGATACTGTGACTCCAACCTGCCAGCAGAGGAATCATTATATTACACAGCAGCTGCATCCTCATACATGCATTAGGGAATTCAATACCGAATGTTCATCCATCTATTCTGCATACCCGTGCGCAAAAGTTGTTAATTGCCACTGATGGGAAACCTCTTCTCCTAAGCGCAGTCAAAGTGAAGAGTCGGGGATCATCCCAGTCACTGTAATAAAGAAAGATTTCCTCTACAGTTACAAAGACAGCTCAAAAGGACTTGTGATAAAGACTGTAATATTGTAATGTTATTCAAATCAATAACTAATAGAATGGCAAAAATAAATGCTATTTCACCTGACAACGTTGCTCTCTACCAGTTTGATGATTTTCCTTTTGGACACAACAGTGTAGGTGAGGTTTAGGCGCCCATATTCCCACTGAACGGGGCAGTACACATCCAGAGCGTTACACAGCCAGAAATATGATGAACGCCTGTCACAGAAACAAAGAGTACCAAAAAAGGTTTGCGTTTGTATTTCTCCAAGAAAATAGGACACAGCTGAACTACAAAAGATCAACAAAGAAGTTGTGTATACCTGGCCTGGAACTCTTTGGTACACAGTGAGTGTGTGATATTTTCAATAGAGTCACACAGACAGTGGGTGTAGTCATAAGTAGGATAGATGCACCTGCAGAGAAATATAAGAAGCAAGTGTAAGTACAAGACAGCTTGTTGTGATACGGATATTGTATAGAAATTAAATGAAAAAAGGAAAACAGTTCAGGTTTTCATACCATTCATCTCCTGTCCGATGATGCGTCGTGTATTTGATTCGGTATGCCACGGGGTCCATCTTCCCATCCTCCATGACCATCTTCATCCTAAGTGTAGCCTCTCCCTCTGCAAACAGGCCCTTCTTCATCCTCTCAAACAACACCAGGGACTCCTCAACGGGCCGCTCCCTCCAGGGTGATGGAGGAACGTTATGGCCCTTCAGTTCCTCTCCTTTCTGGTGGCACACATACGCATGACCCCTGAAGAAAGGCAAGGGGGACAGGGGGGGGTTCAAACACCATCCACTGGCTTGTGAAAAACTGGCCAACACGTACACATAGCTGCTATGCTCACCTGCGAACCAGATCCACAGCGAGGTCGTAGAGTTGCTGAAAGTTGTCCGATGCGTGTGTGACAGCGTAAGGTTTGTAGCCTGTGTAATACAGAATCATTGATCAGAAACTATCTTTATGATGGTAGAGTTTACCAGACAACATGAGCAACAAATCAAAGTGCTGTAAATAATCAGGTTTCAAACTCACCAAGCCACTCCACCATGTCCTTAATAGCAGTGAAGTATTTCTCCTCTTCTTTCTCTGGATTGGTGTCATCGTACCTCAAGAAACAAATTCCGTTGTTTGCCTACAGGAAGAGACAAGGTTTAGAGGAAACAGCTGAACGAAAGATGGGCTTAATATGAGGTAGTGATAAAGGACAGAAGGAGCCGTACCTTTGCATAGCCAAAATTGAAGTTAATGGCTTTGGCATGTCCAATATGTAGGATGCCGTTGGGCTCAGGAGGAAAACGAGTACGGATCTAAACGGAAATTCAAAAGGTTAAAACATCTATATACATGTATAACTTACAGAATCAAGTGTTTCTTCTGCATGGTAAAGTGTGTACCTGTGCCCCAGTGATCTCGAGGTGCTTTTTAAGCAAGTTCATTGTGTTTGGTGTGACCATGTAGCCCTCAGTTTTATAGTTCTCACCTGGATGATGGAAGGATGAAAAAACAAAGTGAGAAAATTATTTGAATTTTTTTTACATAAAGCATGAAGCTAAAAAGAACAACCGGTGTAAGTAGAACTTGGCATAGACCATACTTTACCATATATAAAAGTAAAACATTTACAAGTCAAGATTATCCTGGCTTTAATAATGGGAAGCCATACATTCAAACATGGTGACAGGTTAAGCATTTAGAAATGATTGGAAAGATGAGGGATTATCACCAGACATAATTTAAATTAAATAATGAAATCAACATGGGAGGTAATTATTATTATTTTTTTTTAAATCACTTATGTGAAAGTATTCCCGATAATCCCGATTATGGAAATTGGCAATAAAAAGTTATTCCTCCCATCATGAACGTGATCTTATTGTTCAGGTGACTACTTCTCACCTGGTTTATGGAACTTCAGTGCCTCTCCTCTGAGCTGCTCCATTAGCGACTTTCCCTCTCCAGTCATCACATCACCTAAACAACCAACACACAGTCTTTAAAAAAAATAAAGAATACATTTGACAAGAACAAACCATTTATTTGACTGCTGTCCAACGTCTACTTCGCCTGCAGCTTACCATTCATTGCCACATCTTCTTTCTTCGCCTTTGCCTTATTCTCTGGGACTTTAGCTTTCTGGGGCTGCAAAATGATTAAATATTAATCGCAGATGAATTAAAACCATCAGAATGCAGTGTACAATTACAGGAATTGTTATACATATTGAGAGAAAAAAAGTTGTTTGCGTTCTAGCAGACAAGATAAATAAGGAGATTAATACCACTCTTCATTTAAATACAATATCAAACAGTAAGTATGAAGCTACAACTACCAAAGTGTCCAACTATTCATAGAAACAAGGTGAGGTGTGTTACCTTGGCTTTCTTCTCCAGGTCAGCCTCCGTCTTGGGTCCTAAGAGGTGGAGGACCTTTAAGACAAAAACCAGAATTAGCTATGTTAAACAGCGGAATAACAACCCCAGAGACTTATATTCAATCAAAACAATGGACATCCGTCTTTTAACAATATTCTCTTTTCCAAAAACACACCTGCAAGTCCACTTCATTTTTGATGACCTTTCCGTCGGCCCATTTCAGAGCAGAGCGCGCCTCTCCTGCGACAGACACAAAAAGGCTCAGTGAGACATTCTGTTCGCCTCCGTTGGGATTAAATGGGCTTCAAAAATATCAAACTAATTAAGCGTGAGGTCATACCCATCAGTAGTCCCATGTTGAAGTGGTACCTCTCCTTACACAGCTGTTCCTTGTGCTTCTTGAGTACCGTCTCGACCTGCGGGACATTCCACTGTCACTGAACACACCGTGACCACTGAAGCTTGTAAAATACATACACAAACATGTCTGGGCAATGTGAGCTCAAGCACTTACTGCATCTTCAACCTGCTCCGGTGTTGTTACCACACCCACTCCACATGCTGCATCAAACTCCTTCTGGTTGATGGGGTCCTGAGGATGGCTCTTCACAAAGTCCAGTGCAGCTGTGAAAAAAAAAAAGATTGTGTGAGATCAGTGATAGCTGATAGGTAAGTAATTGTAATTTATACGTA
The DNA here is from genome assembly GCA_026929865.2 of Hyperoplus lanceolatus. Lineage (NCBI taxonomy): Eukaryota > Metazoa > Chordata > Actinopteri > Uranoscopiformes > Ammodytidae > Hyperoplus > Hyperoplus lanceolatus. The sequence continues at coordinate 15,522,428 of CM049404.1, read as the reverse complement.
ATACAATTTTAAAAAATCTTGTGATTGGGATCTATTTGTAAATCACCCATTGAAAAAAGATCATTAAATGTCTTTACATTTTGTTCATGGTCACTCAGGTTTGGTTACAGCCAGTCAGGTTGAAACAAGGGTGGAGCCATGGTGGTAACGTGTAAAAAAAAATCCAGAAATTACCTGCCAGCTGTAGCTCTGTACAGATTTTACTCTGAGCTATGGTGTCTGAAAGGAATGCAAGGCGTTTGGTGTCTTTAAGGCGAGAGACCATGCTATAAAGCAGTGTCCCCATGGCTTTGTCCATCCCTGACGCCCCATGGACATGCTGGACCTGTTGGAAGCAAATGTGAAATAGTCTGTCACTACTTCTAAATTGCAGCCTTGCACACTTACTTTTATGTATAGTGGAGCTGTTTCAGTGTATTGTAACTGTATATTGTGAATCACAACATAGTTATAATATGGTGTATGCTATTTGTGAGCCCCTAACATAAAAGCATATCATTATGTGATAGAAAAATCAAGTTTAAAAAAATTAGAAAAGCCCAGGATAATTATTTTTCTACTAAAAATGTTGAAGCCCTATGTGTCAAGAGCATAGATAGCATAAAAAGAGCTGCTGGACATATAGCTAGAGCATACAGTGATACTATTACTACTATTACAGTTGGCTTTATCTTGGTCTGCAAACAACCAGAAACATTCAAAGTGCAGGGAACCCTGCCACAACTAAAACTCAAAAGCTATAATGACATTAGTAGGCAGAACTGAAGGTGGATACAACATGTTAGACAAGCTACTGACTTTCAGTCACATTTCACAGCTGTCCCTGTGGGGAGTAGACTTTCCGCCTCGCGGTCTACCAGAGGGTCGTACCTGAGTAATAGCGTCCCTCAACGAAGAGCTCAGCGCCTCATTCTTCAGTGTTTCTTTCGCTTTCTGCTCACTGAGTCCAATGGAAGTGAAAAGTGTCAACGTATCCGCCATTTTCCCACCGTGTTCACCGGCTTTATTCGCTGCCACACAGACACGCCACCGAGACCTCGGTGCACGATTCCCCTGCTGGTAAAAATAGGAAGGCCGACTTCCTGGATGACGTTGACCAATCGCGAAAGAGCTTGAATGAAGTTGCAGCCTACTTACTACGCTCTGTGTTGATATCAGCTAGTGAGGGGCTACCGGTGTTGCACCAAAAGCTGTGACCTGTCAGAATGTGTGACCCTAGAGGGCGCTGTTCTTATTGATTAACCCAGTCTCATAGTGAAATATAAGATATGTAAAAACGTTGGTCCATTGCGCAAATCGTATGAGTTTCTCAAAATTGGCACTGAAATGGTCAGATTGTTTTAGGTGTTTTTTAAAGGTGAATAACCAACCTTAGTTAGCCTACCCATCACAGTGAAATGTGTAGGCTATATCTTTTCCAATTTCTCTCAATTGCAGGGCTGTTTTTGTGAAACTATGTTTTCAGCTGTGGACCAACATAAGTATTAAAACATTTCACTGTGAGACTGGGTTGTTATATGCCTACAGTCTATTGAAATCAGTTAAGAAATAAGAACAGCGCCCTCTAGGGTCACATATTCTGACAGGTCACAGCTTTCGGTGCAACACCGGAATCTGTGTAATGTTGCGTCAGGTTGACATTTAATCAGTTTAGGATAATTATTTACATAAAATTGGGACTGACATAAATTCGTATTAATATTAGATAACAGTTCGAATTTTAATGAGCGTTAAGACTGCTTTCTTCGAAAACTTTTCTTCTCAAATAGCCTACGCATATAGCTTTTCAACGCTGTGTAAGGTCTTTGTTGCCCATCATTATCGAACCAAGCTCAAACAACTCTGCGAAAGTTATTACAGCGGCTGCCGTAAGTTCACTCGCACAGTGAAATTGTTACTCCGCGTAAAATCACTTTAAATGAATGTATAGGCCTATGAATATATGAATATATAGGCCTATATATTCATTTATAGGGGTTTGTTTTACGCCGGCACCCCAACTGGATCGCACCATGGCTTTTATACCACAGATGCCGTGCACTGGGTTAATTCGTTTTTTTTTGTTTTTTTTACCTCTAAATAGTCAGTAAGGTAGCCTAACTGCTAACGTTAAAACAGTTATGGCTATACACGTCGTGTTGTCATCGGGGGCAAAGATGTGGAGATCTCTGGCCTGTGCAAAGTCAGAGCTGCGTCTGGATCTCACTCTCGCCTGTGGACAATCTTTCCGGTAGGTTTGTTTGTTTGGTCAGACGGTGGAGCCCGAGTGTGTCAGCATCACGATCAACAGGACCTACCCCACTGTCTTTTGTATTAACATATTTAACCCACAGCTGGAGAGAAACTGCAGAGGGCCACTGGACCGGAGTGATGGGAGGGCGAGTTTGGACTCTGACTCAGACAGATGATACGGTTTGGTACCACGTTTACAAAAACCAAGACGTCCATGGGGAGGGAGGTGAGAGGAGGAGAGGTGGTGCTTCTCTCCAGGCTGTCAACAGGTCAGAGAAGAGATTCAAAGGAGCTTTGAAGAAGGAAGAAGAGGAGCTGGTGGCGGTGACTGCGGTCCAGGGCCCTGATGAGGAGGAAGAGGAGATACTGAGAGATTACTTCCAGCTGGGTGTCAAGCTGGAGGACCTGTATAAAGACTGGGGTGCAGCAGACCCCCACTTCAAGCGCATTGCAGACATCTTCACCGGTAAACATTTGTGTTTGTGCCTACATGAATTCAATTGTTATTACACTGTAAGTAAGTACTAGACTAAGCCTATATATTTGTTTTATGAAATGTTATCTTTTTTGTTTCTCCTCAGGTGTGAGAATGCTGCGCCAGGACCCCATTGAATGCCTGTTTTCCTTCATTTGCACCTCTAACAACCATATCTCTCGTATCCAGGGCATGGTGGAGAGGCTGTGTCAGGCGCTGGGCGCCCCACTGTGCCAACTGGATCAAACCTCATACCACAACTTTCCCTCCCTGTCTGCGCTCGCAGGTGCTATTTCTAACACCCCTGTTTACAATCTTTGAAGAACATTGGTATCAGTTATGCAGGGTTAACAACTGGGTCAGGACCCTGGGTTCTCTTGGGTACCCAACAATGTCATTTGTCCCTTCACTTTTGTCATAGTTCAGTGGTATAATGGTAGAAAAAACAAGCACAAGGCTTGATTTGCATTCTGCATATTCAATGCAACAATACAGTATGTCCAACTTCATTCACTGGCTCCAGGTTTCATGACAGATAGGTCACATTACCCTGTCTTTTTTGCGTATTCTTTCAAGTGCGTAAATAATTTCATGCGGCCGTACAATGAGAAATTGAGACATTTAACAATGTAGAAAAAAAGGATATGCTTTTGAAACGTGGGCAAGTGAACATGACTCTCCAGTGGAGAGTCATGTTCACTTGCTATTTTAAGGGGTTAGTAGATTGGAATTTACTTAACTTTCAAATCACAAAAGTTCTACATGTTCATTTTCCTGTATTTTTCTGCCCTGCACATTGTCAGACAGCAGCGTAGAGGCGTGTCTCAGGGATCTCGGTTTTGGATACAGAGCTCGGTTCCTTCAGCAGAGTGCGAAGCAGATTTTGGACACCCACGGGTTCCAGTGGCTTGAAGGACTACGCAGTGTCCCATACCCGCAGGCCCGTGAAGCCCTTCAAACTCTCCCTGGTGTGGGCACCAAGGTAGAGTGGAGAAGAAAAACTTTTTTGCCTTTTATATTTTCCTGAAATGAAGTTAACTTGTAATAGTACCTTGTGATTGAGGCTATGAGTCTGCCTGTAGGTGGCAGACTGTGCGTGTCTGATGTCCCTGGATAAAGCAGAGGCCGTGCCCATAGACACACATGTGTGGCAGATTGCTAAACGTGACTACAACTATGCTTCTGGCAACGGACCAAAGAGCATCACAGATAAACTTCACCGAGACCTTGGTTAGTATTCGTACATCTCTCATCATTGTTAACACAGAATAATGGTAACGTTGAATTTTGTAATACAATTTCCAATGTAATATTTGTACACAGGGGATTTTTTCAGAAAACTGTGGGGTCCTTATGCTGGTTGGGCACAGTCGGTGAGTTTTACCATTCGGTATCCGTCATGTCTCTTCGATCCTGTTCGATATAACCACAGTGTATTTGAGTGTATTTGCCTGATTTCAGGTGTTGTTCTGTGCTGACCTCAAGAAGTTTCAAAAGCTCAAAGAAATGTTACATCTGAAGCAGCCGCGCAAAGAGGACAACAGTGAGGAAGAAACGAGGCTAGTGGGCAAGAAAATAAAAATCAAGACAGAGGAAATTGGAAAGGTGAAGAACCCGAAAACCAAGTCAGTGTCTAACAAGAGAGCAAAGATGTCAGACTAGAATGAGAGTGTTATGAGATAAACACACGCCTTACAATACCCCACATTAATCCACATACTCTGAAAATTGTTTATGAGTCAGGAACATGATATTAAAACCAATTATTTTTGAGAATTTTTTCAGGGTTTGCTGCATACTGTTTTTCGTACAATAAAGGCAACATTACTGATTTGCTATTTTTCTGTCTATGTATTTTGAGGGAAAATATCCTTATTAGCACATTCGGCCATATAACCTTCACTGTCCTATTGGCTCTTTCCTCTGCTAAATTTCGCCAGGAGAGGCCTCTGGTGTCAGTATGCATTGGGAGATACTGAGCTGTGGGGTAATAGTGGTCCGTTTGCTTAAGCCAGCCATTTCTTTACAATTATTATATGATGATAATTTTCACTATTTCCCTGGGGAAAAACACTTTCTGTCATGCCCACTGGTTCCAGTTACACCATGTGCCAACGCGTCATGGCATCTGTATGCGTGTCTGAAAAGGTCACGGGACAGCAACATGGTGTGCTGTGTTTCTTCAGTGCATTCCCTGCATCAAAATAGTATGTCTGTCTGTTGGTCTGTAAAGTGCCATGGTGTCTGTATGTGTATCTATAGGCATTAGTTGACTGTGTCAGCTAGTCTTTTTATAGCAGGGATTGCACTTATCTGCTGTCACTTCTTGGGGACAGCATGACAGTCTCTGGTGACCATTTGGACAAGTGTTTTTTTTTTTTTAACTTACTGTCCCTTTAAGGAAATGACCTAGCAATATTGTAGTTTTTTGAGAGAAATCATTCCAAAATGTGGCAACAGTAAGTGATTATCAATCCTTTTGTATAGCCCTAATTTGAAAGGAGAATTTTCTGGCATTTTGCAAGTGATCAGGTGCATCATGCATTTAGTTGTTGCCTGTGTGTGCATCCGTGCATGTTTGTGTGTCTATGCGCTTGCCTTCCTTACATCCATAGCGTTGTTTATTTGTGGAAGTGTGTTCAGCCATGTGTGTGTTAATGAATATGTGAGTCAGCTATCATCTCCACTCCAATGGAGCTGGACAGAAGCTGGGACTCAGTTTTAGGGCAGATTCACTGTGAAGACATGACTAAAAATAGAGTTGACAGAACAGGACAAAATATGGTTTTATAAGAAATAAAAATTAATCGGGGAGAAGCCAAAGTATGCTGGAGTTGTGGATGAGAAAAAGCAATGTGCGCATGCTTTTTGACATGCAAAAGACTAAAACGGCACAATGGTGGCCTGTGCATTATGTAAGATATGTGTCTCAGCTTGTGTTGTGCCCTCCAGAGTTGTTTAGTTCAAAGAACAACTCTCATCTTGTTTACTTTCTCTAAAGAGGGCGTCATTTTGTACTGTAGGCACCAGGGAGTGCCACTTTTGGAGCTCCATCAAAAGGTAAAGGCGTCTGTTAATTTTCCAGATGTGCAGCAGCAAGATGACATTTGAAATTAAATTGGTTTCTTTATGAGTGCCATACGGTGCCATGATGTGAGAGTTGGTTTTGTGTACTTAAGTTAGAGAGGTGGGGGGTAGGGACCTTAAGAAGTGTGTGATAAAATTGCATACAATTTATTCAACTTAATATACTGTCGATTTTGTTAAATGTCATTATATCGTGAATTTCCTGGAAAACCTTTTTTATAGATTAACTTGTATGTTCATGTAAACAGACTAGTATTCATTTGTTTGTACCTTGACATGTTTCGACTACTTCCTGCAGTCTTCTTCAGAAGTGTCAGCTGTTGCTGTGACGCGTGTTGTGTCAGCTGATGTTATCTCAACCAGCCGTCCCGCCAGAAGAGGCAGGAGGGCTGGTCCTCTGCTGTACGTCCGTTCTATGGAGAACTGCATCCCAGGTGTGGGACAGCATGTATGCCCCCTTGTCCCGGTTTACTGTCCCCTGGGTGGGCCCGTTTCCTGATCTCCACTGCCTCCCTGATCCAACGTTGGAACTTGTTGCTCTCTGTACCTATGACCTTTGCCCCTTCCTAGTCCATGATATGGTTCTCCCTTTTGCAGTGATCCGAGATGGCTGATTTTAGATTCTCCTGCTCCGCTTTCTCTTATCTTTATAGATTTAACAAACAGGTGGGTATTTGTGTTTTGGCTAATGCCTCACAAACCAAGTTATACCATCACTATAGATAGATAGATGGATAGATCAATATATGGATAGATATAATGATTGATATAAATGGTTATTCATATAGGTGCTTCATTGGAATTGCATAGATGAGAATTGGGGATAACTATACAGTGAATTTACCCTTAGTGGACACTTAATTAGAAATAACAGTATACATGTTGCCATTCTGTTAAAGGTAACCATATATTTTAAAGGAATAAACGTTATTAAATATCTAAATTAATTTGATTAATTTATTATGACGGGCTCTATGTGGATTTCTCTCCCCTCTTAGCCCCTAAAATGGCTCTACTCTGTCTGCTATTTAAAATGATTATTATTCCAGCCTAGTAACTGATGTATCACATGACCATATCTGATACAATTCCAAAGATGGAACGAATCTAAGGAGAATTGTGTTGATTCATCTTAGATGTGGCGAAACTCAACGCTGCTGGAGGAAGCTGTGGGGCAGCCTTAGGGAGGGAGGGGGGTTTGGGGTGAGGCGATCCCCACATGGAAGTCTGTCTTTGGGGCCCAGTGTTGGGGAAATTATTCTTTGGTGTCTAGACAACCATAGGGTGAGGGGAGAAGCCAAAGAGAGGAAAGACTAGAGCACAGAGCTGGCAGAGGTATTTCAGACCATAAGCTTTTTTGACTCATGTGTGCGGATGGACATTAGCATATGAAGGTCTTGGCTGTTCTTATTTGAAAGAAGATTATTTTTTGGAGAAAATTCATACTTTCCACCATCTGATAGGACTCCGCACTTGGCTGGCTGTGATTTAAGGTTCAATACCTCATAGATTAGTGAGAGGAAACAGTTCTGTCTACTACCAGAGTTAAATTTCAAAGCCCCTACTAGGATCAATTGCCAAGGGGAATGTATTCACCACATTCCTGGACAAAGATGGTATAGAAACACTCTCTACCAGTATAATGTGGGTGTCGGATAGCACAACTTCCATGTTTGGTTTTAGTGGATATCAATGTCAGTGCAGCTAACTTCCCTCCATTTTAAGAATTTGCTCATTTATTGACCCAATTTAAATACTCACCCGCCCTCTCACTGTATTTAAAGCCTGCTAAAAACGCGCCTTATGAATCAAGAGCTGTCAGTCAAAGGCATTTCATGTAGTTCCTGGGTTGACCGCCTGCCATTTAGGTTGAGTGTATGACATGTTGACACACTAGATTGGGTTATTTTATTCTCGGTTACAAGGAAATTCTTTACTTAATTTCAGGGGAAAGTCAAATGTTCGTTTAACAAAACTGTGTTTACCCTTGAGAAGGAGGGCCACACCTGCTGAGGCCGCTCTGTGTGATCATTTAATACTTTAAACTGAGGGTTTGGGCACTTGCCTTAAGTCTCATTTGGATTCAGGTCTGGGCTTTCAGTTTGAAAGAGAATGCTCTACTTTTAATTGGTTAAGCCACATTAGACCACCAAAGCTCAAATATATCATTTTCCTCTTTTTTTCACATTCAGAGTAGAGGCTGTCTGCAAGAGGAAAGACTTCTTAGTGCCTTTGTATTTATTTATTGTTTGCAGATGTCCGATGTATCTGGTACAACAGATTACGATAATCTTATTACATCAGCAACATAACTGGATAACGATGATATGATTAACAATGCATGCAGGATGTGAGCTCATTCCACACACACAAACACGCACACACACACACAAACACGCACACACACAAACAGTCTGCATGTGCTAATCATATATTAGCCTAGATGACTGACATATCTTGCAGTAACTTGACCTATAAGCATCCATTCCCTTTCTGTTTTATTTGATCACTTTTCCCTATATATAATATTAATCACATGTTTAATAATGTGATAGCCATTGTACTGTGTAGCTGCTCCTCCTGTCCAAGCCCTTCAGTGTCTCTCCAGCCAGCTCAGTAGTAATGTAATGGCATTAGGACAATCCTCTGAGCTGGTTATTTTAGGACTCATCTGCACTGTGCAAACAATCTTATTAAAATGACAGAGCAATAATGATATGGAGTGAGATGGTTGCAGCTGGTAACCAGACTAATGTGTAGTTGTTGCTCTCATCCTGTCTGCATATTGGGGGCTCAAACATGGGTGCGGAGCTGCAGTCTAAAACAGCATGTCCAAACTGGAGCATTGTGCGTGTTGTGTAAGACAGAGACAATCAGATGGGATCAAAGGGAGGCATGGTGCCAAGTTGCAGCATGATGAAATGGTATCATCTCGCCTACTCCCTTCTACGAACCCTGGTTGGAGGACAGGAGACGAGGAGTGGGGTGTAGAGTTTCGTGCACAGCTCTGTTTGAACTGATCAGTGTCCTCGCTGCTCCTGCTGCACCACCACATGCCAGAAACATGTCAGGTGCTTTTCGATCCTCCTCACCTGTCCCCAAATGACACTGCATGGCCACTTTAACAACCTATAGTTTACGTCACAGTTTCCTTCTATAATCTGTGGAAAATAACCCAGAATGTTTAGTGTCACTGCATGCTGATGATGTCAATGCCAGTGTCGTCATTGGGCACCGTCCATACAGCACAGCTAGCTGCTTTCTTAAAGGTAGATGAGGCTTTAAGGTGCTCGCCTAGTCAAGTGCGTGCCGGTCTGCTTACGTAACACACGAGCAAGGCGGCCGGAAGGTCTTTAGTAGGAAGATATAGTAGAATCGTGTTGGTCCGCTTGTGAGGGGAAAAAAATAAGAGGGAGGGAGCGATGTGGAGTGAGAGATGGAGCAGTTAGGAGGGGGCGTTCATCTCCTCACTAGCTCGTGGCCAGAGAGGCAGTGGTACAAGGCTGCTGAACGCAACCTCTCTGTTTGTCATCAGAGGACCGTTTTCCCCTCCACCAGCGGCAACTAATCAGTAAACCCGGACTAACGTTACACCTAACTTGGTATGTCCTACTAGTCCTCATATCTTGCCGCAGAGGACGCCATCTGAGGGGACGGATCTCCAGGTAGGCTATATATTATAGGGACGAATGGACTTAAGGCATAGGCTAATTGTGTGTGTGGTGGCTGCTATGCGGCGTTACTTTGCGCAGTGATCCACGCGTGACGTAGCCTTTTACCTGTGCCGTTGCTCACGTTTACAGGCTTTAAGTATGATGAGAACCATACTATGATGAGAACCCGGGGCTTTTGGTTTAGCCTACCTGCGCATGTCCACCTGTAGGCTTCCTGCGTGTTGCTTAGACACAGTCTATTAAGCCACGGGCAGGAAGCGTTGATATTGGTAGCCTAATAAAGAGTTTATAAATGTCCCCATCGCGAGGAGTGGTAGTAGCGAAACCATAAAGCGCAGTCTTCATGTCGGACAGATTCGTCGCACTGCTTTCCGTACAAATTACGTCAGCATGTGTTTTTAAGAAGCGTTTATTCTCCCTCTCTACTTGCTTTCCCGTACCTTTACGGTTAGCAGTTTACACGCCCACATTTGTAACTAATTAGCTAGCAGACAGTTAGCTACTTACAGACATAGCAATAATTTCACCTAGCCAGAGGAGAATGCACAACGGCAAGTGCTCTATTGATGTAGGCCTAGCTATCGTAGACTATAGCCTAGTTTTCATTTTACGCGAAAAGTGGACGGACCGTTTTAGTCCGATAGGCCTTTGTTACAACTCCATCGCAATGCTAGGCCTAATAAAACTCATTTAGTTTGTAACACATAGGCTAGCCCATTCAAACTTCTACAGCGTTTCGTGTTTCATTCATTCATTTGCATGGGGAACCGAAATGCCCATAATATCACGGAGGGAAAAAAAGCCACGACTGTCCAGAAAGTGGAAAAAAATAGGCTACACTTAGGTGAACAGCAACAAGTGGGGTAGCCTACTATTTCTCCCTAAGCCCACTGATGGCAGGTGCGCTACATTTGTGGGTGTGTTTACGAACGGTATGTTTACGATGGTTGTCCAACCCTTGACATACAAACATAGGTGCTGCGGCACGTTGAGCCAACCTAGATTCACCTGTTTCTCATCACCTGAACTGCATCCAGCGGAGGGAGGGGAGAAGAGCTGCTCTACAGTGCTAGGCTACTGGATGGATCTTGAATCGTATTTAGGCTAATAGGTCCATTCATGTAACGCAGAGAAGAAAAAAATGCAATATCCGATTAATGGATAATGGATAGGATTTATAGGCCTAGGCTATAGCTTTACGATTGTAAAGCAGAGCTCATCAGAGAATTACTGACTGTGTTGTTGTGTCCTACATAAATAGGCCTACGTGGAGATTTGAAAGTGAAATAGAGTGAGTAAAACTGGGATGATCCATGACTGCATGTCTAAGCAGGCCTTCTGAGTTCTCGTAGACTTAAGTGGCTTACTTTAATGGCTATATATTAGGCCTATTCATCCATCTTTGGACCAGACACTTTTAAACTGGCAGTAGACTACAGTTGCCTATAGATATACTTTCCAGATAACAGCAGACATTACACACTACCTAGAAACACACAGTCCTAAACTGTCACAATAGTGGAAAATAAAGCATAAATCGACACCTTGGTATGTCAATAGGCTATCACAAACCCCTAGACACTTTTATGGCACTGGATCTGGCTAGGAAATGCATATTCCTTTTTTCAAAGTTGTAAATATTCACCCAGATAATACTTTATTTTTCATATACACAAAATCTGTTTGCAAATTGAGTGATTACCACACAAAACACCACTTAACAGAGCACTAACTTTATTGCATCCAGATGTAGTGTAAGAGTCATGGGTTTGAAGTGGAGCTGTGGTTAACTCCCTGCAGCAGGCAAAAGGTTAAGATTCGGGATGCGAAAATCTCTTTTCCCGAAAGTGTTTTTTTGGCTGGACGGCACGTGGTTACGCAGTTGACCTAAACCAGTCACTGGAGTTGCTGTCTCTCAGGGTGGGTTTCTGGGAATGTGTTAGTGTGAAAATCCAAGTGCTGAATGCACTCAATTTATGCTCTTTCATCTTATCTGAGTCTACAATGTGAGCTCTGGTTAACTTTCTTTCCATGAGCACCTATCGAATGTCAACATTCATAGCCTGTTTTTACCCCTGAGTACAGAGGGCTGTGTGTGTGTGTGTGTGTGTGTGTGTGTGTGTGTGTGTGTGTGTGTGTGTGTGTGTGTGTGTGTGTGTGTGTGTGTGTGTGTGTGTGTGTGTGTGTGTGTGTGTGTGTGTGTGTGTGTGTGTGTGTGTGTGTGTGTGTGTGTGTGATGCAGTCCAAGTACCTCATCCATTGAGACTGACCCTCAGCCTTTGATCTGTTGCTCGCATGAAGGCGGAACACCAGTCAAAGATGTTGTGGGGCTCAGCACTTTAAGCTGGGCATCCTCTTCAACTGGGGATCAAAAGGATCCACAATTTGTTCTGGAGCCTCCTCTCTTCATATATCTTGACCTCGCTGTGTGGTCGTTTGCTCCGCTGAAAGTTTTGGCCCCCACTCTCCCCACACAGGCAAGGGAGTGCCAAGAGAGAGGCATCTTTAACATACTTTGGTTTGTCTTAGGGGCTAAATGGACAGCTTTGATCAGAGGTTCGAAGTCAGTTGACCTTGCCTTGAAAAACTTCCTGTCAAATCTATTATGCATGTGGAGAGCTCATGTTATGATTATTGTATCTCCTCCTGATACATTGATCAGTTTTATTTCAACCGAATTGTTGATTGGCTGTTCTATCAAATCATTTGAATGTGGTGTAATTGAAGAAAGCCAGACAATATTGTGGAGAGCTGTTTGCAACTTTGAAAATCCATATGTTGTTTCAAGGTGTGGAATTTTTAACGGTCAAACCACCCCCACTACCCACATACCAAGTTAACCACACTTACTCCCCCTCCCCTTTCTCTCTCTGTCTCATGTACACACGAATTGACGTACATACAGTGCTTCACAGTCTCACCTTTCCCCCTGCATGGCGCAGTACAAACAAGTTATACATCTGTATGGCAAGCAATGCTTCATCATCTGTTGGACTGGGAAACAGTGAACCTTGGCTGGTTTATTCCAGTTTTCCTTTCTCCCTTTCCGCTATGTCAATTTGTACTATCCACCCCGTCTTTGCCCCTCTGTGGAGCTATCTGATTATATGAGTAAACAATATTAAAATTCTGACCAGGCATTCAATGCAGTTTTTCAGTATTTCAGTTTCTATATTTTTCTTTGGACACATTTGGCCAATGAGGTTTGATACCCAGCCCTGATTGAGACAAGTGTACATTGGACCAGTCTTTAAGACACAGATCCTTCTGTCCACAAACATACATGTGTCTGCCCTTGGAACTATTCACTCAAATTAATGGAAATCTTGCACCGCCAGACTGTCTGGAATCTGGCAAAACGAGAGAACATTAGCAAGAAAGGGAGATTTTCCAAAAACTTCACTGCCCACCCCCCTCCCTCCACCCGGTTACTTATGTAAAGTAAAGGCAATAGTTAGTCATTTTAATTTAGCAGAGAGATGACATCACAACGATGACTTCAACGATTAACAGATTAGTAACAGCTGCTGTTGTACTGAGTCATTTGAGATTGTATAACCAGCAGTTCTATACTGTGGACAAGGAGTTTATAGAAATCTTCAGATTCTTGCTTGCAGCTGTACTATTGGAAATTATCCACGGGCATTTCCTGCTTTGTATAATGAACGTATTGTGCGAGAGAGAGTGACGACATCTACACAACATGCACATCCCACTGAAAATGAAATACTGAGTGATGTGTCTCTCGTCCCCCGAGGGTCTTAAAGATAAAAATAGTCTGACTGGCCGTGCACCCATCTGCCTTGTTCTCCCCCTGGAGAGTCACAGAGGGAATGTGCGGTCTTATTTAGTGATGGTGTGTGTCTGTATTTTACTCAGTAATGAAGGGGATGTAGTACGAGCTAATCTGGTCTCTGTAGTTTGGTTAAAAATGAAATTCAAACAACACATGGTTGCCTTTTCCTGACCTATAATTCAGACTGCTTAGAGGAGCTGCCAATCAGCTACAATTTGCATTAGCTCAATGGAAACTTGTAGTCAATTTGTCTAAACCCAGTCAAGAAAATACATTTTTGGGGGGACCAGTGCTGTGTGTTTATGTGTGTGTGGCTGTGTGTTTGTGCTTAAGGCCCACATGTGCAGATGAGATTAATTCTGACAGCATTTCAAATACAGCTGCAGATTGTCTCTCTCCTTTCACTTAAGCTTATTTGAGACTCATTAATCTGTACAACCTACCTTCATACACATCCATCCAAAGGCTGACGCATTCAGGATTACTTTGGATGATAGATACTACTGGTATGTTTACTAGAAGCAATTCCTTAATAGTCAGTTTGTTTATCTTCGGTTGCCAGTTAACCTCAGGGGGACAGCAGGCTCGGTTTCGCCGCATGCCTCCCTTGTCAAGCTGCCCAAATAGTAATTCTGAACCACAACAAACCTGTTAATCCTGAAAAATAGTTTCCCTGTGACTCGTCCTCTTCTTCCCAAATATTCTGCTTCTTAAATGACTTCCGTCAGTTCTATCCACTAACTATCTCTCTACATCCTCCATTTCCCTATACCCACCAGAGACTGCTTCACTACCATCACCATTCCTCCACCACCTTCTCCTCTGTCTTCTTCACTCTTTTGCCTTTTCTCTGAGTGAGCGTACTCATCTTCTTTTTCAATCTTCGGTAATGTGTTTCCCTATCCTCAGGGCCCTCATTCAACCCTCACCTCAGAACATTTGGACTGTGTTGAAATAAAGTTTGATGTGGGACTAGAAAAAAAGAAAGAAAGAGGGGGGGAAAAACAGCGATTAATCAGAGGCTCTATTGGCCAACAGCCGACTAGACTGAGAGCAGAATAGGTGGTGGGGAGAGGGAGGAAAATAAACATTGAGGCTACTGTGAGTGGGTGGGGATTGAGATATACTACTACCACTTCTATTACTGTTCTGTCGGACAATTTTTCTCTGAAGCTAGTCTTGAGTAAAACGACCAACACAGTTAAAAAACGGCACAAGCTAAGACTGTATTTGCTGTACACTGGTCTAAAAGTTTCTCACATACCTAGCTCTCTGACTTCCTGCTTGGTGGCTGACCGCTTGTACACACACACACACACACACACACACACACACACACACACACACACACACACACACACACACACACACACACACACACTTAAACAGGTATTTTCCATATACTCACACAGATTACGCATGTCTTACATATGTGCCCATGAGCACGACATGCACATGCCAACCATGGTGTGCAGCTGCAGGCATTTCTCAAGAGACATTGCAGCTGTACGTATATGGGCCCTAGGTGAGTCATAAGCAGCAGAATGTGTTCTCCAGTATGCACTGTTTTTTTGTGTGCCTTTTCTTCCTAATGTTTCATCTTAAATTTCAGTAGGATCCTGACAGTCTCCCCCAAGGTTATCTGCCACTGTGAGTCATAGGTGTGAAGAAGGAAGAATTATGTTAGTCAGAGGCTCAACATTTTGAAAAAAGGGAAAAAGGGTGTTATTTGATAACAAGTGCATATTGAATGGATGCAACTAGCAGCTGTTTAACTAGATGACACTTAGGATTGTGTAATCCTCAGGGGCCGGGGGGTTTGTCCGTGTCACTGGGCTCTCTGAGCCTTACCATACTATGAGTTACAGCTGTCAACTCCTGGCATCCATGTCCCACTGCTTGGAACAAAAACTGAAGACATTTGACAAGAAAGAAACTGATGTTCATCCAAAGAACATTTTATGGCAGAGATAGAGAGGAAAGAAGTGTCCATCTGCCACTGAATAAACCATCTGTGACTCCTTTTTGGCTTCATCATTTTGATGGTGCAATGTGTTATATAACATACAAGCGGAACTCTTGCCTTTGTGTGTGTGTGTGTGTGTGTGTGTGTGTGTGTGTGTGTGTGTGCACGTGCTTGTGTGCGCATGCATGCGTGCGTGACGCCATATGCTCCATAATTCTGAAACGATACACCTTACCACACCCTTTGTGACCGCTGGTGTCATGCTGCTTAAAAAACCTTGAGGGAGTTTCATTTACCTGCCCTCTGAATCAGCACAGGCTATATCACACTACATCATTACTAATTTTTCCTGAGGATTTGAAACAATTTAAATAATTAAATGATCAACTACCCAGAGTAATTCTTGTGGTTTTGATTGTGTGTGTTTTTATGACCTGTTTTTCCTCTGTCAACAGAGGCACAGTGAAAGGATGGTGTGACACGTGCAGACAGCCAGAGGGACCAGTCACTGTTCACCGCTCTGCACAGACCATGGCTCCCATGAACGTCCTTTTCCTGGGTTTCATCCTGTCCCTCCAGCATCCTTCATATGCCCAGAGTATCATTGGCACCTCCTCCTCTTTCTCCCATTTGGACTTGCCTGTTAATGCTTCACCTCAACCAACAAAGCACACTACCAGATTCTGGCCTTCTCTGTCTCCTAGAGGGCGAACTGATGTCCCTGTCAGGGCTTCAGACCGGGATAGACTGACAGCTACCACTGCAGTGCTACAAGGGCGACAAATGCCCGGTCCAACTGCACAGTCCAGTCCTTCTTTTATATCCACCCTTTTCACACAGAACCTCAACAGCAGGCAAGTTTTAACTCAACCAACTGCCTCCCGGCCACGGACTGATACAGCCAGCATAGCATTTAAAAGGGATTCTGCAAAGGGGGGTGATAAAACAAAAGGCTCGACTCCACCTCTGCCCACTTTGCCCTCCTCTGCCGTCCCTCAGTCTGCAGGCGAGAGGCCGGTGAAAGCAGGATATCCAGAGGAGGACACAGAGAATGATGATTTGCAAGGGTTGGGATCAGGTAGTGTTCCTACAGTGATGCTTGTGGAGGAATCACCGGCTCCTCTGCCAACGGTTGGTGATGTCATGGCACAGTATCGGCCCCAGGCACAGACCGCAGTAACTAAAGTTTCTGATGTAGAAACACTACGGCCAGACAGTCAGAGTGTGAAGCCTCACCTGTTTGTGCTCACAACAGCCAGCAAAATCTCGACGACGCCACTGACCGATACAAAAGCCACTCTGTCCCCAGTGGTAACACAGGCGACTCTGACCACAGTGTTAACAGGTGGGTCACATAACATAAGAATGAATGATCCACGAGAGTAAGGTGCTGTTGAGATCACAATATTAACATCATGTCACAAATGTGTCTGTTCTGATATTTTTTAGGTGAACTGACGGACACAGCTCCTTCCACCGTCAGAGTTACTCCAAAGCTGGCTCCTGCTGCTGGCACATATCCCCAAACAACAACTACCACCACTGGCTCTGTCGACAAAAAGTCACAGACTGAAGGAAAACCAGCTACAGCCCAAAGCAGTTCACACTCAAACACCGTGACACAGCAAGTTACAGCCACATCTACCACTAGTATGTTTACTACTACACATGAGGTGGTGAGAACAGCCTCCAAAACAGCAAATCAACCCAACAACACAGCACAACTGGGAAGAAATTCAGCTAACACAACTGTTCAGTCCTCAAGGACAGGTAAGAAATGAGGGTCCTATGCTCTGTATTTGACTGCCCTTGATCCTTTGATAATGTAAAATGGAATTACTTGTGCAGCTGGGACTTATTTTATTGGAAGAATCTAGAAAATGGCTTCAAAGGAGGGAGAAAGCTTTTCCATGGAAAGTGGGGGTGGTGGTAATCGTGTGGGGTAGACACAGCAAGCAAAGAAAGTATGAGCAGCAGGCAAGAGAGAAGGTTGAAGAGGGGACGAGTGGAATCGCAGCTACGCAAAGAGATAGTCCAGAGGAAAGTGGGGTCTGAGAAGGGGACTGTCCGCAATACAGATGAGAGAGTTGATGGGGTGGGTGAAATTGTGGTAGAAGAAAGGTACAGGCACTGAAATGCAGGCAGTGGGGATGTTAATGAAAACCAGATGCATAGAGAAATGGATGAAGGGAGGGGAGTTGACGAAAAAGGAAAAAGTATGACACATGGGACACATGCGCCAGTCTTTTAGATACCATTAGAACAGGATATTTATTTTTTAGTTAATTCCAACATGTGCATTGGACATACTGTATAAAGCAGTGTAAGCATTGTGTATGTGTGTGTGTGTGTGTTAAAGAGAAAAACTCATGGTAGGGTTAGGTTTAAGTGTATCCAGCTGTGAAATGTGATCGGCACATCTGGAATGTGTCTGGATCTTGCTCATGTAAAAAAGAAAAAACAGAAAAAATGTTTGAGGTAAGGAAGTAAAACATACCTTTATATAAATAAAGAAATGTGTGTGTGATCTGCATTGAGTGCCCGCCTATGCGAGTTTAAAAGTGAAATGTGTGTGTGTGCGTGATAGGAGAGACGGAGGGAGGGAGAGACGTCCAGGAAGTGAAACACATGTTGGAGTGAGTCATTAGTCAGCTAAATAGGTGTCTTCTACGGGGTGAGGAGTGGGCTTATAGTTCTCCCAGGCGCTGATGATTGGAGTGTTTTACCACTGTTCCACCTTATAGGTATAAAGTGTACATGTGTGCAAAATGATTCCTTAGAAATACATTCTACATAGGTACACTTCAGCTAAAACTGTTGCCTATCAGCCACAGAGTCATTACATTCTATGTGTTTTTCCTGTCTTCCTAAACATATCTACATAATAATTTTTGATATTTTTGAATAGCGCTCACTCAGTTGTTGTTCTTTTGTTTTCTACAATGTGTGCTTTACCGATGAGTATTTCTCAAAACACTCGGTGATGAATGGCCCTATGATTGGGTGTTTCCAGGGTAGAGCAGGAAAATAAGGTGGAGTACCTTGAACAAACAGAAGTATGCGTGTGCATGAGAAAATGAGAATGGGAGTGACAGAGAGATAATGAGATGCAACATTGTCAAGGTGTTGCATCATCCCCTGAGGTAGTATTGTTTGTATAATAATGCAAATCTAAACACAAGAATTGTCCTCGTTTATGGACATGTTGTGACGCTGTTTTTGGGTTACGCCATGAAGATGATCTTATTTCTATACATAATCTAATCCAATTAAGACACGTAATTATTAATCGGTTATTCCTAGCAGCTTTGCTCAGCATGATGTTACAGTATATTTATGGATATACGTAATGTTGATGATGTGCTAGCATGGGATTCACATGGGATCATACTGACATTTTTGGATGTTATGATGCTATTTCAATTGTATTATATGGGTAAATACCTTTTCCACACAGTTTTCTTTATTCTATATGTTGATGAAATTGACATAACATAACAATACATGATCACTGTTCTCCTCACCCTGTATGCTCTTATTAGCTGATATAACTGCAGTGGTATATGTCTTACACCATGTGAATTTGTACGTGCACAAAGGGACACTGTCTGGGTTTAAGGTCTGTTATTTTCATACAAAGCCATGTTTTGCATTCTTACAGATGATGGGTATCACCACAATAACCCGATGCTCTCACAGCAGATGTAAATGGAACCCTTTGCAAATTTAATACGATTTTAGTAGAGTACAAGTTGGCTAATTTATGTATTATTTTTGGACCCCAGGACAATGTTTTTCTGCAGGAATAATTAAGGTATAAAAACTAACTGAGAGAACCAAATTGTTCTAGCTCATAACTTTGATGGTGAGCTACACCCCTCTAGTGGTTCTAAGATAGTATTCTTTGTACTTTTATAGTACTGTTTTGCGTTCAGATAAATGGCATTTACTGTACAAAGGCATTAACATTTTGTTTGTATATGTTCATAAATAAAAAATAAAAAACTTTTTCTCCTTTTTTTTAGGGACCTCTTCCTTCCTTGCCACTGGTGTTGTACCTGTCTACCGGAACCGCTCCATTTTCCTAGGACATCCTCACCAAGCTCCCCACTCTACTTCTAATCCAGCCCCCTCTCTCACCCCTAATGTTACACTTATCTACTGGGGTGACCTGAGCCGGACGCTGGCTTTTACCTGGGAGATGCATGTCTACGGCTCAGCAAGCCTCTTCCTCTTACTGTTTGCTGGAGCTGCTCTTGGCCTCACCCTGTCCCCTGGCGCAAACTGTCCTCATCGCGGGGCTCTTGCACTAGCCAATGCTCTATTGTTTCTGGCCGGAGGCCTTAGGGCAACTCTCTTTCTAATTGATCCCTATGGCACACGGAAATTCCTCCCTCGCCCTGCAGTTACGGCTCTCTACAACTTGCCTCTACACTTGCTGGTGTGGACACAAGCTGCCCTGGCATTGTTGGCAATGAAGGTAGCAGGATTGCCTCTGCTGCCTCCAACCCTGGAGCGTCCTCCTCTGCTGGCTGTGTTAGCTGTGTTGCAGTGTACCCTGCTGTTGGCGGCTGATCTTCTTTCCTCGGCCCTGTCCCCTGTTGTGCCCATCACCCTACAGGTCCTGTCCCTGTGCTGGGGTCTGGCTCTCTGTCTGGGCTTCCTCTGCTATATCTTCCCACGTATACGGTGCCCTCCCATTCCCCACCCTGGAGTCCCTGAAGAGGCCAGGCGTAAGGCATGGACAGGGAGCAGGAAGATGGGGGTGATCCTGGTGAGAGTGCTGGCAGTGTGTGCAGTTCTGGGGGCACTGTGCTGTGGGCTGCATGTTCATGCCACCTTATGGCTCTATGGAGTGCTAGGGGACTGGACACGCTTCAACTGGGGATGGTGGCTTGTGCACTTTTGGGCCCGGCTCCTGGAGCTGGCCTGGGGTTTCTCCCTCCTACTCCTGGGTTCCTGGGTGTTTTGGAGGCCTCAAGGGTGCCGGGGAGGGGATGAAGGTGGAGCAGATGGCAGAGCAGCAGGAGACCTGCCGTCCCCTGGCCAATCTACAAGCTCAAGTCAAAGACATACCTGCTGGTCCAAGATAGTCCAGAGCCTGAGGGGTAAGCCCTGTAGAAAGTCAGACAGTAATGGGGTGGGAGGAGGAGGACCAGGGGAGGTGCCTAACAACTGGGCTGGCCAGGAGCGTCCCGGAGCCGACATCAGCAAGAGTCTGATCAGGAACCAGAACCATGAGCAGAACACTGCCCAGCCACGGTGTGTCAAGGACAGCAACCAGGGACGCAACCATAGAGGCCACTCTGCAGAACGAGGCGTATCTGATGGCTCCACAGGCTCCCTACTGAGACTGCAAGCCCTGGGCCAGCCTCCACAGCGCTCAGTGAGTGGCAGTCTGGATATGGACAGGGACACTACCCTGTCTCTTTACGAGTTTGATCTGCGGCCTCCATCTCCCATTGACCTGACCCGCAGTATTGACGAGGCTTTGCACAGGGAACACCTGTTTGTAGGGAGCTTGTTTCATCCTATGAACCAAACCTCACAGTCCCCCTCTGCAGGCTCAGGGGTCAGCCAGGGGCCCTGGCTCCGCAGGAACAGTGACCCTCAGATGCTTTCTGATAGCAGCGACGCCCAAACAGAGTCTTCAATGCCACTGGGGGGAAGTGTCCTCAGCAGTGTGCCGAGCAGGCAGGTGACTGCTCCACCAACACCCTCCCACCAGGGTCACAGGTGGGCTGGAAGTGTCCCTTCCTCTGTGTCCTGCCCGGTGTCACTTCGTCCCTCCAGAACATCAACAGGGCATCTGGGGGAGGATGGAGTGGACGACACACGGCCGTTCATCACCCCGGACTCAGAGAGGGTGCGAAGCAAGGGTGGGAGGCCAGTGGGGTCGCGCAGTTATCTGGATGTCAACCGACATGATGACTCTGCTAGTGTCAGCAGTGAAATTATTGATCTATGAACTAAATATTTGGCATGAGGACCAATGACCGTACATCAAACACAGCCACTAATCAAATACAGTTCCTAACCAAGACTTATATGTTGGCATAGTGTGATGATTGAACTGCCTTTAAAATATTTTGAGAGAGGAAATAATTAAGAGTCTCTGGGTGATAACCTTAAACACACCATCCAGTTGCCCCTTTCTTTGTCCAGTTGAACAAATTTGTTTGTGGAACAGATGTGGTACCTTTTACTCTGGGAGTGAAACTTGGATATATAGCACACAGATAAACAACACAACACAATCCTAACTCTTTCCATCTCTTTCTGACACATTATCGCCCTGTCTTGTCCTGTTATTTTCCTCAAACACAGCTGCATAACACTGGTACAGCCTCAAATAAACTGGGGCCATATACATTTAAACAAGTCCTAAGATGGGCTCTTCAGCAGATTCCTGTTAGTGATTGGTGTTAAAAGTATAATGGTGACACATTTCATCTTCCCAACATCAACAAAACAAAGGTTTAGATTCTCAACTCCCTATTTGGGAACAGCACCAATGATAGTTTCAATATGTTTGGAGGGTTAAAGACGAATGTCTCTTATCATATGTCGGTCCTATTTCTCTTGTTTCTGGGCGAAAAAAGCTGCATATCAACAATGTTAAATTGCATTTCTTTCATGAATTTATTTGCTGTCTTCCATATTTCAATTTGCTTTGTGATGTAAAGATGTGCCATGCATAACCTTATTTGGTTCTGTGCTATTTTTATGGTTAACTCTCTCTAGCGTCTTAGCAGTATCATAGTGAGTCAGCTATGGATTACTACTTCTTAGCTCTGAACAAGCTTCTGCTGTTGTTGTTGCCCAGTCTGCCTTGTATGTTAATGTGATCCTGGTTACAAAAAGAGACAGGCGGTAAACAACAGATAGAGACATGAGGACGCATGCTTAAATGTGAAAGTGTTGCTTACCTCAAAATATTGTTCTTATTTTGACAAAGCTTTTGCTATCAATAATTATGTACGATTAAAGCCTCTGACTGCATTTTTATTTTATTTTTATTTTTTTTACAGAATTTGACGAAGAATATGAATCATAATCATGATACTATCAGTTGCATCAAATCAATTATGAAGGTGTGATATGTTATATAACAAATGACATGCTACACAGCTTTGCAGGGCTGCACCCCACAAGACTGGCTTTGCTTGAACCTCAGATCTCTTATACTAGACATAACTTAAAAACAGAGCACTTACCGTAACTGTAAGCCTGAGCACTAGACTGAAGTATTTTACTACTCAAGAGGAACATATCTTTCAATATATGATGTATAAGCAACAATGTAAATAATGTTATTTTTGATGATGTTGATGAATAAAGGTGTATTTGAAACATAGTTGTAGTTGTTACTGTGAAAGACAATCTAAAGTGGTATGTGTCTGAGCTGTGCATATATGCTATTATGGCTTCTGATTGTGGCCTGTTAAGGACTTTTAGAGCAGTACCTGTGATACCTGACTGACTGCAGAGTTTATGTCAATGGTTTTCTGGGCTGTGCTCAGGATTGTAATGATGCACATTTTGCAAAATGAATGGCCATGGAAAATGCCCAGTGGTTCTCTCCTCAGTATTACATTTAAAAAAAAAATTGCATTTCCACATGAGATTTGTCTAAGAAAAATGTATTACAAAATAATTTTCTATTATGAATACTTTATGACACATTTTAAGATGTGACTTTAGTCCAATGTGGAAAAACATAATTTTCAGTGATGTAAGATGCTTTACTTTTTTAGTATTTTTAGTACAATGGCCTTGTGTTGTCTACATTCCAATGAACCCAAAAAATGCTGCTGTGTTGGTACTTGGTACTCGCTGTTACCTCTTTTACCTCATGACCGGGTGGTATCCAACACCCTTAATGTTATATCTTCCATAAAGCAGGTCGTGCCATAAAAATAAGATCAATGTGCTTCTTCCAGTCTGCAGCCATAGAGTTAAAGTACAGTGTTAGATGAATATGTTCATTTCTCTCATGGAACTTTTGTTCTTGTATTTCTTGCTACATTTCATGTCTGGATTCAAATAAAAACAAGAAAACTACTGCCGTTTATTATTTTATTATTTAAATTTATTTCACAATGGTAAGAATTAGTAGCCTGGTCCTACCAGACCATTGTACTACATTTCGGGAAATGAAAATTGAGCGGAAGAAGGTAGGTGGGCGGTGCCAGGCTAAAGAATTAGAGCAATCAGTGAAAGAACAAATTGATCAGTGTTTTAACTACATCAAAATGTTAATTCTGTTGAATAGTGAAATTATATTTCCAATCAGCAACTTTACCAGAAAAAAACAACCACTATGAGACAACAAATCACAGATGATATATACAAATGTTCTTTTGTCATGGCTGGCCCAGTCTATGGGCTGGCCTCACTGACTAGTATATATCCAGACTAAAGTAACTTCAGACCTACACATACAAATGTCTGGGGTTATCATTGATTAATTTGCAACAATATACCTTTTGCAGTCTATTCCCAGAAGGGTATGGGGAAAAACTGAAATTGCAGGCGTCTCATTTTAGACTACGTGATTAAGGGATTACTACCCGAGAGTATGGGGCTGAATTACTAAACCTAGAACAATATTTTCAAAATAAACCATAAATATGTCATCATTAATAGACTATACTATCTTATTGACTGCGTAGTAATAAAATATATTTTTTTAAACATCCAGACACTTTATTACACAATGAATTATTATTGTATAGCTATAGGCCTATAGAGCCTACATTTAATTTAAAGCAACCTAATTTAGTCTCATTTGCTTGCTGGTGTTTTTATGATGTTTAGTGATGGTTAAGAAAGCACTTGAACACATTGTTTTTCAACAGATGCAGCTTCAGGCTCAGGATCCCTGGCCCTATCTCCATCCCCTAATGAACCAACTCCACTCCTAGCCTACTTGAAGAACAATGTGAGCACTCAGCAGCATTGTGTTGACTGATTTGTCTGTAGGCATCTGAAGACATCTTCACCAGTATCTGATTCTTTAACTGAAATTAAAATAGGATTTTTACCGATTTATTTGCTTATTTATATTTATCTTATAACATTTGTCAATATCACTGGATAATTGTCCTCCAATGATTAGAATCAATCAGTAATCAATCTATAATTTACAATCACTTATTAAATTAATCACAGTTAAGGACTCTTCGTTTTGCCTCTAAACTGCAGTACGAAACTGCAATGCCGGATTCTTCATTTTCTGTTTGCAGACCTTATCAAACTGTTCATCCTGGGCCACAGGAAATGGTTCTTCCAGTCACCAACTTTCCCTGGAGAAGCAAAAAGAATAATTCTGGTCATTTCTAAAAAATCAGCGACAAAGGGATTTGAGCACATTTTGGTGATAACAGAATTTAGTAGGACACTCTACCTTTTCTCGTGAAAGGTGACACGTTCTGATTCATACTTTGGACATTGGAATGGTTGATCATTTTGTTTTGTTTCATATTGTCAAACTTCACTCCAGTTGAGACTATTTCCTTTTCCTCAGCTGAAGGAGACAAACCAAGGAAGGAACAGAGTCGGTCTATTTCACGTCCAGAGTCCTGCAGAAAATGTGAGAAACTCTGTTAGCTTGAGTCACATTAGAATATGCTCATGAAGGGCGCCCTTAGCTCAGTTGGTAGGGTGTCCCCCCCATGGGCCTCGGGCAGCCGCGGACCAGGGTTCGATTCCAGCCCGCGGTCGTTCTCTGCATGTCACTCCCCTCTCTGCCCCATTTCAACTCTGTCTCTACACTATCAATAAAGCATAACAATGCCCCAAAAAAATCTAAAAAAAAAAATAATAATAGTATGCTCATGGCTTGCCAGAAATAGATGATATATTTGGTGTTTGATACCACTCCCATATGTGTACAGTACATTTGAAACAAGCTTCATATTGACTGTACAAACATGAGCGTGGTATAGATAATATAACTTTCCTCAAAAATGCAAATAATAATTTATCTAAGAAATGTCAAACAAATCTATTGAGCAACCAACGGAATTCAAAACATTCCTGAACAGCAAAAACACAATATACATTTTCTTTGAAAGCAGTGTAAACATTTTCAAACATCAGTGTTTAGTAAAGGCAAGTTTGCTGATGTAAAAGGGTCATGACAATTATTGAAGGGAAACAGCTCACCTCGACCAGATCTTCGTAGAACATGTAGTGAAGTTTTGAATGAATCTGTTTCTTCTCCCACCAGCCGTTCATGTGGTCATACCATGATCCATACAGCACTGAAACCAAAGAACAATGTATGAGAAATAAAGGAAATTAGATTATAGTGGGCTTTCTTTATAGTAAACATCTTTTGAACTCGCCTTTGCCCTCATTGAATTTCTGAAGAAAGGTGTTCCAGTCACCTGGTTCTGGATGCCCATTGTTCATGCGGCCAAAGTGGAAATAAGACACTATGTCCTTGGCATTACGAACCACATACACTATCTACACAAGGAGAAAACACAAGAAATTATATTCTATCTGCACAATAGTTATAAGGGGTTCATAACTCACTTCTTTCAAAGAATAAATACTGTATATGCATGGATTTTACCCGGCAGTTCTGCTCCCAGAAGGACTTGGGTATGAACTGCACTGGTAAATGAGTTTTAATGAGACGAGGAGTGGTGGGAAGCTGGTCCGCCAAGTCTGTGCCTTTTGTACATAGAAGCATTAGTCAGTAACTGATTACATCCATAGTTTGACTTGTTTCCACACCAACATTGAAAAACTTGACCAACAGTAACGTTGTAAAGTTATACAATATCTTTAAATGGGTTATGTTAGCCTGGTGGCCAGAAACACATAACTCCAAGTAAATAAATTAATGTTTACATCAATCACTCTTTAAATTGATATAGCAAACTTTTTTAGCAAACTGTTGCCTATTGACAAATCCAGCAGTCCTTTTCCCTTTGTCATTGCATGACTGAACCTCTGGGCAGATAAGATTTGCCGAACTCCAGAAACGGCAAGAGGAATGGACTGACGCTCTGGACATGTCTCCCCAAAATGCAGGAGCTCCAGTATGTAAGACACCCAAGTGGTTCCTGAGATTAAAACACAAATGATGGTCAATAGGATGGACGTATAAAACAAATGAATTCATATAATTTAATAAACATGAAAGGATATAGATAAAAGTATAGATTTTCCCGGATGTGCCAATGCTTGATTTTGATGCACATCTATTCATGCTTCACATACTTTTTTGCCGCTTTAAGAATCAAAAACTAGTACCATATATAGATACATACATAGATACATACATACATACATACATACATAGATACATACATACATACATACACACAGAGACATCTTCCTTTTAAAGTTTGATATTTTTACACACACAACTCCACCTGCTTTAGGATAAGTAGCTATAAGGATGTCATCTGGTCTCGCTTTGAAGTTCTGTACGTTTTCCCAGTTGTCAGTGAAGTGTTTGGTCATGGAGACTCCATGAAAGTCAAACAGTGTTGGCCGAATTGGCTGCTCCATCTGCGAGAATGTCTTATTTTATATGTAGAATATCAATGTGACACTTTGAATATTGTCCATGCTACCAGGACTGACACATATACTAAAACAAATTAGTCTTTAATCATTTTGTCCTGTTCAGATATGAAATGATCAAATTGTAACCTAGCCAGTACAATATAGAGTAACGATTCAGTAATGTTGTGGTGTTTTGCATTCAAGAGAAAAATAATTAAAGCAGAGCCTGGCATAACAGGAGTGAAAATGAGCATTATTAGGCCCTTACTTAAACAAAATTCCCAAAATTATGACATCTCCTTTTCTGACTCAAACTGAAAAGAACACACTGAAATACACAAAAGAACAATGATAGCTCAACATTAACACTTACAGTAAATAAAATAAATGTTACCCTTTATTATTTTCCCGTTAAGTATAAAAAAGGCAGATTCATTTCTTACAATGATTTAGAGGCTTCTTTGTTGCACTAAAAAAAGTGTATGACTGGTTCACTGTCAACTCAAATAGGGTCCAGATTGGGAATGAGGTGCCTGCATTCCTGCTTGAATTATAACTTTCCAGTGCAGCATATATCTAAAACATAAATATTTTAAACCCAACCATCTCCCTTTTTGTGAATATTTAAGTTCAAAGTAGTCTAATGCACACTCAAATCAGTGGTTGGTCCAGATCACCCACAATGAGACGGTAAAGTTGGTGTGAAACATTAAATGGGGCTTGTACTTCCTGAAATGAATGTAGGCGGGTAAATACTGTTCCCATGGGAGATTTGATCAGCTTTGAGTCTGACTGGTCAAATATAGAACACATAGCTCCAAAGAAAGTCAGATTAAATCAGGCCACTCCAAATCAAATGAAAAAACATTTGTTTGTCTAATCAGTTTGATATTAAAACACAAAATTATATAATAGAAGGTGTGACTGATTGATATTTGAGTTCTTTATTTTATATTTATATTGTCAAAAGTATTCATTTATGAACCCCAGTTCATAAAGTGGATAATATGGTTTATGTGATACGCAAAGCTAAATTATTGGCTACATTCTTTTCACACACACACACACACACACACACACACACACACACACACACACACACACACACACACACACACACACACACACACACACACACACACACACACACACACACACACACACACACACACACACACATACACATTCTCTTATGACAGAAGTAATAGACACTCTCCACACCTTTGCTACCACATTAGAGGCATCTACAATTTGAATTTCATGTCATGGACCAATCTCTACACAGCCTGTCCAGTCCTGTTCAAATGTCAGTGCGGAACTGAAGTAGAGGATCCTTCATCTTTTTCTTGTAGTCTTCATCAAACTCTTCATTCTGGGCCACAGTGAAATGGTTCCTCCAGTCACCAACCTTCCCTGTAGAACCACAGAGATTCAGCCGGGTCTTTAAGTGGAACTTGGAGATCGGAATTTGTTTCATTTTATAGCCTACATACAGTGCTGTGTGAAAGTTTGTGAACCCATTGAGGCTTTTGGAATTTTATTTATTTTTAGCATTATTAATTAATTTTTATCAATACCAGTATTTTTATATGAAATAACAGATGTTTGTTTATCAATTCAACATTTTTCTTTTCCAGAAATCAACTGTTAAAACAGATAAAATGTTTGGGTTGGCTTTTAACTGAAAAATAACTTTTCTTGTGGTGCTTATGGATATTTTTGAAGGAAGTCTATTTCTAGGCAGATATTCAGTCACTCTTAAAGCTCTCCATTTGTAGATGATTTGCCTCACGGTGGACTGATGGAGCTCAAACTTTTTTTAAATTAATTAATAGCTGTCCCCAGACAAATGTGCAGCATCACAACTCTATTCCTGAGATCCTCTGAGATTGTTTTCCCTTTTGGCATGTCTGACCTGTATGGGTTCACTTTGGTGTGCCTAAACTGACCTGGTTTGATCTCTGTTTTATCTAGTGCCGCCCAATTTCTTCCCTTAAAGATCTCATTACATTGGTCCATTACATCACTCAATTTGGCCCACCTGATTGTGTTTACCTTGCTCCATTTAAGCAATGCAGCATAGGGTTCACAAACTTTTGCAGATACAACATTTGTCAAATAATTAGTTTGATCTTTTTTAACAGTTGATTTCTGGAAAAGAAAAATGTTGAATTGATAAACAAACATCTGTTATTTCATATAAAATACTGGTATTGATAAAAAATTAATTAATAATGGTTCAAATAAATAAAATTACAAAAGGCTCAAGGGGTTCACAAACTTTCACACATCACTGTACGTACATACAGTACACACACACACACACACACGCACGCACGCACGCACACACACACACACACACACACACACACACACACACACACACACACACACACACACACACACATAGTTCTTTATCTGCTTACCTTTTCTCATGAACGGTGAAATTTTGAAATCCATGACTCCAACGGTAGAGTAGTTGGCCATGTCGTCCTTTTTCATTGAATCGAACTGGACTTTGCTTTCAACTATTTCCTTTTCCTCGACTGAAGGAGACAGACCAAGAAAGGAGCAGAGTTTGTCTATTTCTCGTCCGGTATCCTGGAAACACAGTGTTCAACTGTCATCTTTGTGCCATTACCAGCTAGAGGATAGCTAGCGGATAGCTATAGAAAAGTAGACTCAATAAGAAGAGATTCATAAAATAAAACAAAGCACCTCAGCCAGATCTTCATAGAACATATAATGGAGGTTGGAATAGGTCTGCTTCTTCTTCCACCAGCCGTTCACATGGTCATACCAGGGTCCGAACACCACTACAATGACATGCAAGTCTTTCAGTAGTGTTTAGCGGAACACTGTCCAGCTCTGTTCAAATGTATTCTCTTTTATGATAGTAATATTCACACATACTTTTCCCCTCCATGAATCTATGGAGATAGCTATTCCAGTCCCCAGGCTCCGGCTGACACATGTTCATGCGGTCAAAGTGAAAATAGGACACCATATTGTCTTTGGCATTGCGGCCCACGTAGACTATCTACAAACGAAAAAATATATATTTAAATTATCTGAGGAACGACATCACATGAGTCATAGTATACTTTTTCTTTGTTAGTTGTAGTTAATGGAGGTAGACATCTCTCAACTAGGCCTACTTCTGCTTCTCTTTCTCATCACCTCTTCAGATCAGTCTTTAATTTTAATATGAGTCGTTAATGCTGCTGAAATAACTTTGTCTTTTATATTCCGGCATCGATAACACACAAACTACTGACCTTGCAGTTTTGTTCCCAAAAGGACTTTGGCACAAACTGGACCGGAAAATGAGTTTTAATTAGACGAGGAGAGGTGGGGAGATTGTCCGCCAAGTCTTTGCCTAAGTGTGACAGACAGACAGACAGACAGACAGACAGACAGACAGACAGAACAGTGTGTAAAATACAGTGTCTTGTTAGAAACATGACTCTAATTAAAGGCATTTGAAGCTTTCAAACACAATGATACTCATCAAAATTTAAGCAAAAGGTAGAAAATCGCCCACATGTTATAGTGAAGGTAAAATACGATTGTTTGTATCTCAATGAGGAAAGTTTGCAAAAGAATATGTTTGGTCATCTGCTCAACCTGATCCAAAAGAAGGGATGTCCATCTCCAAGAAAGGCACCCTTCCAAAGATCGGGATGGATGTCTGACGCTCTGGGTCTGTCTTACCAAAATACAGCAGGTCAAGAATGAGGGAAACCCATGTGGTACCTGAAAAGAAATACAGAGATAACAATGATCCGAGGCAATCCCCTCTGTACACATCTTTTATGCAGAGCCGGCCCAAGCCTTCAGGGGGCCCTAATGCATGAATCTGGTGCACTTTGAGAGGAAAATTAAGAGGCTAAATCTGAGAAATGTTGTGTGAACAAATAATTTGGAGACACTGGGTCAGATGAATTAGAAGCTATTGAAGAAGGACACATGGATTTTCCATACAAATATTAATATAAAATAAAATATTATGGAGGGTCCTCTGGGTTGGGCTTGGAGCTCTTGTTCTTTGACGGGACATATTTCTGTGTAATATAATGAATGCATTTAAATGCAGTGAGAGGAACGAAGCAGAATAACTCTGTTGTCCAGCTACTGTATCTTTTTTTCCACAGACGAGGCTAAAATAGGCTATAGACTATACACAGTGCATGGGCAACTGAGGGCAGCCCCATTTCCAATTGTTTTTAAATAAACTCAATACACACTGTGCATGGATGTGAACGTGACATGATCAGATAATTTCGGATTACCTCCCAGATGAACTGATTACATTTTTAGGCTATTAATTATCTAGACCAAAACATTTTATTCCTTTTCTTGTATGATAACTCACATTTGCACAATATTATGTTAATATCAAACACACAAACTAAAAAAAAAATATATAGGGGAAGGTGGGGTGATTTGTGCATTTTGGAAGTTGCAAAACCCCTTGTTTCTAGAAAACCGTGGAAGAAATTGGAAATGTGACCACATATTTAAGAAGAGCCATCCATTTGACTCATCCTGTAAAGAAGGGAGACACAAGGAATAAGATATAAGCACATTTAAGCTCAAAAAACTGTGTTTTGCCTTTCAAAGTAAAATTTCCATGATCAAGGTTTTTTGATTATTGTGTCTGAACAATTATAGACACGTTTGAAAACATTTGACACATGTTTTAGTGCTTTGGTATGCTACACTTTGAGTCTATATAGTTAGCACAATGTCAACCCTAAATTGCTGCATCATGCCTATTATCCAAAATTCTGGGGATGGGGTGATTTGTGCGCAAGGGCCTGGGTGAGTTATAAGTAAGTAAGTAAGTAAAATGTATTTATAAAAGCACATTTATGACAGTTTGCACTGTCCAAAGTGCTGTACATAGTGCATTCAGTAGGTAAACAATGAAGGTAAAATAACAATAACCAAAATAAAAGACGTAAAGCCCATACATCCACATAAACACAGATAGTAGTGCAGAGGTAAGTAAGTAGTGCAGAGGTTAATGGGGAGGAAACACCAGGGTGTACATATGGGTTTTGAGCCTTGATTTAAAGGCAGAAATGTAGGGGGAATCACATTTGTCAGGTGGCAGTTGGTTCCACAAGCACGGAGCAACTAGTGCAAAGTACATTTCTGAGAGTTGTGCCAGTGGCATGGCTGTATACGCTGGTCACCAAAAGAAAGTGATAGTCTACAGTAGCTCAGGAGAGAGTGACATCTCAATTCCACTTAACGACACCACTGATGAGAGTTCAGATGGCCAGAAAGATGATGATGGTGACTTTGTCATTGTGACACAATGACGCACAAATCACCCCACTACGTGGGGTGATTTGTGCGACAAGGCAACTTTTTTTCCGAAAGCTATATTTCTTAAACAGTTTATTCCAGATCCAAAGTTTTTATTGCCAGGGATGCACAACATCCTGAAATATATGTACATATTTGTGTTGGAGACATAACTGTCAAGGCCTCACTTTAAAATCACTTTGAGTAAAAAGTTGCACAAATCACCCCACCTTCCCCTATATATTTTTTTGAGGGCGGTCGGGGGCCCTAAGCGACCGCTTAGTTCGCTTATGCCTCGGGCCGGCTCTGCTTTTATGAGCTATACAATGTTGACTAACTGATCATGTGTGTGGGCTGACCTGCTTTGGGGTAAGTTGCGATAAGGATATCATCTGGCCTGGCCTGGAAGTTTTGAACGTTGTCCCAGTTATCTGTGAAATAGGAGATCATGGAGACTCCATGGAAATCAAACAGCTCTACTCGAGGGGGTGACTTCATCTTAAAGAATCAAGACATATGATAACTGAGTACGAGAAATGAAACTGCAGCAATTTGGCGTTGAGGAGGGAAGAATGCAAACAACATTGGTCACAGTTAGTTTCAGAAAGTCAAGTCAGATTGTTTTAAAAAGTAACTTGTGTAAGTTTTCTTAGAGGCAGCAGAAAAACAACATGTTGAAAATACAAAGCTGTTGAGCATGCATATTGAAAATTCACTCTACAAGTCCATTCTCATTAGCTTGTTACATTACATGACATTACATGTGTTAACCAGTAATGATTGAAAGTAAAACAAACTGTATCTACTTGCCAAAAAAGATTAATCTAAAGACATACTTTGCCCGGCTCAACAGATGTGTGGAACAACTGCTGGATTCTCTGCAGAATTTCGGACACTTTTCTCTTCTCCTGCTGTAATTTTTCCCTGACAAGTGAACTATTTCACTTCCTTTCGCTTCTCGTTGCACAACACGGTTTCTATTGTAACTGAACACTCAGTCCCAGGCATGATAGGAAAGTCAAGCTCCTCCCTGTCCCACCAGATTTCCCTTCCCTCTGAAGTCAGCATGGAATGGTCAGTATGATTACATTGACATTCTTGGGTGGGTTTCAACAGGAAAGAACAATAGATGAGTCTCACGATCAACAATCCTCAAATACAGGGTATACTCCAATACCTTGATTTTTTTTAACCATTACAAAGTGAAAGTAGTGTTTGTTATTTGCAACTGTGTGCACATTCAAACATGGCCAGCCACTTGGGAATTATCTACAAAGTTAGAGGTTAAACTCAAAACACATGCCATTCTTTCGAGTTTTGGTTTCATAGCCTCTCAGTATCTGTTAAACCAACCCAATAAATAAAGTCTGACTAGATCCACTTTGTTTTGCCCCCCAACAAAATAACTAAAAACTGTTATCTTTATAATATTCATGTACTGTATTCCTGTAACCATCTGGTTCCTGCTCTTCAGAAACCACCAAGCTAGCCTATATCTCTTTCTCTGAATTTGATTCAAGGCTTTATTGGAATTGCATTTGGCGTGCAACTGAAATCACATGGACATCAACACTAGACATCAGAACAAATAGATAACAACAACATAAAAGAAATAAAGGAAAAAATACTTAGGATGAATGTATCCAAATAGTCTACATTTGTGCATTTGCAACACAAACTAATGTATAACATATTAAGATAAAATAAAACTGTATTGTCTGTTCACATGGGAAATGTTTAACATCACATGCTCCTGCAATCTGGAACAACATAAAAAAGAAATTTGACATGAAAAACAATATCTGCACAACTATGTGTCATGCACACACAAAGACATGATTCAAACCTCTTCAAAAATTCCATGTGGAGAAGTTTACTTGTCTCTGGATAGTAAGGCAGTGAAATAAAACAATCAAATGAAATAAATGAAATATCCGTACATTTCCAAAGGTTATATCAGAATAGAAGAGAAAAAGGATCCATACGATTTAGTTTAGTTTATAAGAAAAATACTGCACCTTGTGATTTCCAGGTTATAACTCCCTGTTCAAAAGTAAGTTTAGTTAACAAAAATGCTGCAATACACCCCTGATTTCCTGATCACCCTAGAAACAAACTTAAAAGAAGGAAGTTCATTTCAGTCCACTCAGTAAGAAAAGTCCGTAACCCTGCCCGAAGTTTAAGCCAAGAAGAAAAACGGCAAAATGTTTACCTCTACTCTTTTCTATTCTCTTCCTAGTTTTCAGGGTATCCTGTATCTCTCTCCCTCTGTGAAGCTATATTTACCTCTTTAGTGGTTTAGTATCCTGTTATCAGTTTTCTATGGTGGAGATGAGGTAATTTGGCTCACAGCTTTCTGTGACACCCACATTTGTACAACATTATAGGCCCTGTTTCCACCTGGGATTATGATGTGATTTTGGTAATCCGATCAAAGATGGCCAGCTCTCAGTCCTTGTGTTCATACTTGTCTTTCCACATGTGACTTCTTTGTCTACTTGTGATCGGATTCCATTTACCCGCTCTGTATGTAAATCAACACGTACATAATTTCCGTTTGCATTGGTGTCTTTTGTGGGGTTCAAACAAGTAAACATTATAGCAAAAAAATAATACAGCACCTTACTTCGACTTTCTTCTGTATTTAACATTTTATATTTCCATAAACAGCTGTCACTTAAATGCAGTCCTCCACCCTCTTATGTCTTAAAATCTTTACCAAATGTTAGGCGAGCATTTCTTTTGAGGACCAGTATTCATGTTTGTGCATGCAAAGCACTCATTATGTAACCTGTCTTCAGGTGGACGTCATAAATCCACTAGTCTCGCAAAGCCAGACCAAACTACAGCAAGTAGTATGGTCTGGAAGCACTCCGTTTAGAGCCGTCTATTCGGGGGGGAAACTGGGCTGGCCTGTTTTTATTTATTTAAACCAATCACAATCATCTACGGCGGGGCTAACCCCGGGAAGCAGCCAATGGAGGCGTAGCGTTGTTTGCCGACGCCAGCGCTTAATAGACGCTGGCGGGAGTGGTCAAGCCAGACTATAAATCCACTGACAAGCGACACCAATAGACCTTTGATTCCTTCTTTCAGAGAGGAGCAAATAATCTGCAGATCCATAGTGGGCCTTATAATAACACTGTAGTACTGCTTAACTACACTTAATGGCTTGATTGGCACATTTTCGTCATCCCTGTTTCACTACCTCCACTAGTGTTATGTGTACCTGACACTCTCTGTCTCAGAAGCTTAGAACAGCATGTTCTGACCTAATGCACCTTTCACTGTCCTTGAATCCTGCTCTCGCCGAAGCTAAGAACACTCAGACCTTACATGTTGCAACAATCAACTACTAAGTATTGTTGAGGTACTTGCACTGCACTTGTGCACCTCTGTTTTATGCCACTATACCATCATTTCCTCCACTATAGAATCTGTGGTTCAATAGGTTGAGCGGGTCATCCACAGATCACAGGGTTGGTCTCCAACTCCTCCTATATCCTCCAAGTCAAAGTGTCTTTGGTCAAGGCTAAAAGCAAGATAAAAGTGTGTAAAGTACTAAAAAAGCAAAGATTACAAAAACATTACAAAAAATTTAATGGGCTACGCATATTTGCAGCAAAGCTTCTTTGTGTCTTCTTCTTTCCTATCCTGTTTTTTTTTTTTAAATCTTCCAACACCTCAGATTTTTCTTGTGGCCCTTTGGAGGAGACCAGACCCTTGATAGAGAACCACTGGACTTAACTGTAGCCTAAAGTATTTCACAGTGAATAGCTACTACAAAATGCTGCTTACAAACGGCTGCATTATTTTTAACAATTCGATTATAAAGTCTAATATGTCAAAATACATAATCCACGGGAACCAATTATTATTTTACATTTATCCAATAATACGTAGGCTATGTAACTGTAATTCTGCCTAATACCTAGGGGGCAAAACCCCTTTTTTTTGAAAAACAGACATGGAGCGTTGTAAAAGGTTGTTCACCAGAAATGATATCCAGGACCTTCAAGGATCCCAACCTGGGTGGACAACCTGGTCAACAAGCTGCTGGAAAGCTACAGGGGGCCGACAAAGAGCATATCAGAACCACTGTTTAAGCGAATGGGGGTGGGCTAATAGGGAATTTTTTAAACTTATAGATATCATTATGAAACTTTGCAAGTTGATTACTGACATTAAAACAACAACTTTTTGTATTACAGTATTTTCCAAAAAGTTTGAATAAATATGACAAATCATTAATATCTTACTAATGATGCGTAAATTTGCATATCTGCAAAGCCCCAAAATGCAGATGTTGGACAAAAGCAGAGTCAATTTGTTTTTAAATTTTGAAAACAAAACAAGTGTCCAACTGCCTGAAGCCTTTCCTAATCACAGTTCAAATTTGATCAATAACCCATAGAAAATGCATTTTTTACACAGTTTTTTCCAAGGGAATGTCTAGCCGTTTCCTACCAGTTAGAGACTCCAAAAGGACACATTTGGTCCATGGCACATGAAATGTAACTGTGTAAAAAATGTATTTTCAATGGGTTATTGATCAAATTTGAACTGTGATTAGGAAAGGCTTCAGGCAGTTGGACACTTGTTTTGTTTTCAAAATTTTAAAACAAATTGACTTTGTTTTCTTCCAACATTTAGATTTTGGGGCTTTGAAGATATGCAAATTTAAGCATCATTAGTAAGATATTGATGATTTTTCATATTTATTTAAACATTTTGGAAAATACTGTAATACAAAAAGTGTTTGTTTCAATGTCAGTAATCAACTGGCAAAGTTTCATAATGATATCTATAATTTCAAAAAAATTCCCTATTAGCCCATCCCCATTCACCCCCATTCGCTTAAACAGTGGTTCTGATATGCTCTATGTCGGCCCGCTGTAGCTTTCCAGCAGCTTGTTGACCAGGTTGTCCACCCAGGTTGTGATTGTGGAAGATCCTAGATGTCATTTTTGGTGAACAACCTTTTACAACGCTCCATGTCCATAAAATCACTTTGCCCGCTGGGTATAAGTGAATTTATGAATTAAATTAGCCAAAGATATGTTTTTGGTGAAACAATGACATGGTTAGTCCACCAGAGAGCACTAACGAGATTATTTTAAATACAATGACCAGCGGAGTTTATATTTTAGTAAAGACGGATCCTTATCACAAATGGTGAAAGTATAGGCCTAGGCCGATATAGTTTACCATAATCAAATAGTTCTATCTGCGACAAGTCGACCACATTTTTTTTTTGTGAGTTGAAATTAAAACAATTCTGAATTGCAAAATAAATAGATCTCGAGTTGAGATTCTATACTATTTTCAATGTCAATAATAAACCATAGATAGTATAATAAACTCACTCGTAGTATCAAGTAATGAATGCAAAGGAATGTGAATGTAGGAGGACCATGGACGGATTCTTTAAAGAAGTGACGTCACAGGAACTGAACAACGTATACAACAAAGATGGCGTCTCCCAGCGAGGCAGCGGTGAATGTTTCACACGTGGGGAATAAGAAGAAGGTAACTATTTATAAGTCATTAGTGCGAGGACGTTCCTGTAACCGTGTGAAACTGTTGAAATTGTGGTCTAAACACAGACTGAGACGATGCTTTTCAAACTCAACGTTTCAAGCTGGTTGGTTAGCATCGCGCTGCTACCGCTAGTAGCGCGACCCCGTTTAAGTCCACACATAAATACAACCAAACTGTCCTCTCCATAAACGCACTTCTGTTAACACTCTACCGTTTGCTCCATTGTAACAGCCTGTAGCTCGCTACTGGGACGGCCAACCGGAGGAGGGAAAAGATGAAAACAAAGCCGAAAAAGACGTTGGACAAATTGAAAAGGCTGTGCAACAGAAGGGCCCAGAGGCACAGAAAGCAAATAAAAGAAAGCAAGATGAGGATCAAACAGATGCTCACAGATTCATATCAGGGGTAAGAGTGTCACGTGAGAGGTTTGGATTATGTCCATGTCTTTTTAAGGGAAATTAAAGTATTACATAATCCTTTCTGACATTATCTTATAACTTTTTTTTAATACAGCAACACAGATTGAAGCCTCTGACCTGCTCACATTTATGCCCTTAATGTCGCTATAAATTGATCTCAATCAACGTAGTATTATATTTCTTACTTTTGAATGAAATAGAATACATTACTTTGTCAACCGCTTATCCAGGGTCGAGACGTGGGGGCAGTAGCTCCAGCAGGGGACCCCAAACTTGCCTTTACCGGGCCTCATTAATTATCAAGAAAGTATACATCAATTTGAATCAAAGTTGTATTGTTTGTTTCTGTGAAATCTTTTTAGTAAACACATCAGAGCACTGTTCTAAATGTTTCTGAGCATCCCTCAACTGTGAATCAGCCTTAGTGACCAGAAGATGTTATTTGAACTATACCACAATACTGCGATTGCCCAGATTCCAAATAAATGTCCATACTCCCTCAGAAATCGGACCCTTTCCCTGGACTTGCTCCTATTCCAGAAGACAGGTTACAGAAGTTTAAGAGGAAAGATACAACTAAAAAGGTAAGAAACTCATGTTTTAGTAAGTAAGCACACAGTCAGCTGTTGCCACTGACCAACATCTTATTTGTTGATTCTTTTCATTTTAGCCTCGTCGCCAGCATTACAAGCTGAAAGACATGATCACTCGCTCAGAAGAAGCTTCAGAAATGGCCCAGAAACAAGCTGCCCGGTTCGACCTCCTACTCCCAGAGGATGCGGGGTAATTCCTTTTTATAGTTACTGGCTGCTTGGTGTCACAGAGTCTCACTCGAAGCCTGATTGTGACACAATTTCTTTCTAATCTCAGGTTTCTGGAAGGAGATGAAGACGAGGACACGTGTACTATCTCTCAGGAAGATATTTCTGAAGCAGTGGATATCACATCTGGGTCAAAGGTGGGACACTGACTGGACACTTGTGTAGAAAAAAATGTATATATATTATTTTGACTGTGAAACTTCAAATGTTATTTGAAATTAAGAAAAAGGATTGCATGATAAAGGCGCTATTAAGAAAACCATGAACTGGGTTTTCCAGTATTACAGACACTGGGGACAACATGAACATATACACAGCACATGGTGTTACCAACCTATCTACTGATCATAAATGACGGCTTAATATTAATAGGGAGGTTAACTGTTAGCACTATTTATTTAGGGCGTGTTCACACCTGTGTTGTTTAGTGCGCTTGAAACAAACCCTGGAGTGTTTAAGCCCTTGTTACGGTTCATTTGGGTTGGTTTGAACGCGGTCCGAGACTGTTCAAACCAAGTCAACTCTGGTGCGGATCATCGCTGGTGTGAACCCCATCCTCACTAATCACAGGAAACGGTAGTGTTTACGCATAATTTCGCTGTCTTTTGCATAATGTCTTTTATTAAATGCACATGGTATTTAGCTAATGTTGTCAGAGCATACGCCCATATACTTTGCCAGAGGAAAGTTACAATATGCGCTTCACATGAAAATAACCGACCGATGCTCTGTGATGAAAATGTCTGACAGCCTTTCCGTGCACGTGACGTTTGTTTACAATGTATAGTCCGTTTGAGTTTTGGTTTTGTGAACGCGAACCGAATTCTCTAAAAAACAAAACAATGTATCTGCTCTCAAATGGTGCGCACCAAAGAATCGGACTGTTATGTGTGAACACAACCTTAGAAGGGAACAAGACTGATCAGTTTTTTTCTTTCCTTTTATGTCTACTAATGTTTTTTCTCCCCCACTTCCTCCGCAGTACTTTAATCTGAAACTGAACCAGTTTGGACCATATCGAGTGGATTACAGCAAGACTGGACGGTCAGTATCACATTCTTCTTATCGGCGAACCATTTATGAAGTTTTTGTATTCACGCTATTCATGCACGTTTAAATCATCATACGGGTTGGCTCAGTTACATCCAGTAAGTAGATGAACGGACTGCAGCTATTGGAATGAAGCAGCTAGAGCAGCAGTAAGAGGAGATGAATTCCTGACACAAAACTAGTGTTGTTAACAATGTTTTCTCTTCCCCTCAGTCACCTGCTGCTTGGTGGGAGGAGAGGCCACATTGCGTGTGTAGACTGGGTGTCCAAACAGCTAATGTGCGAGATAAACGTCATGGAGTCTGTAAATGACGTAAAGTAAGTCCTCCAGCCTTTTATTGTGCAGCACTACGCAAGGCCCAAAAAACAAAACACCCTCTCTGTAAATCAAATCAATTTCTGCCTTTGTTCAGGTGGCTCCATAGTGAGAGCATGTATGCAGTGGCTCAGAAGAAGTGGCTGCATATCTACGACTCCAGTGGAATAGAGCTTCACTGCATCCGCAAATTCAATGACGTCCTTCGAATGCAGTTCCTCCCATACCACTTTTTGCTCGCCACTGCTGTAGGTTCATTAAAACTACTCTTATAGCTTTTGGAAATGATATCATGCATGTGTTTTATATTATATGTGTATTTAAATATATTACAGTCACAACAAGGAGTTGTCATCCTTTAGTTATGTATCAAACATGTAAGAGAGATATTTTGTTTTAATGTTCAATAAGCATGGAAACGGTGACAATAAATCAAAAATAGCAAACTGAAAACAACTTATCACACTCAATAAATATAAACAAATTGCAGTTGCGATACTAAACATGAGTTTTCAAAACTATCTACATTTTCAAATACTGACTTTTTTTTGCCTGTATTTGTGTATATATTTTACAAATTGGCACCATTACAAGAATTGGCTATTAGCAGTTTCTCTTTGCGATGTATCCCTTGACGTACAGCAAGTTTTCACTGGACTATAAGTCTCAAATGTGATGATTCTATAGCTATAGCTGAGCAGGATTTATTGAGGGTTCAGTAATCGGCCCCAGACTAAATTGAACCGTTTTCGCTCTTTTCCTCAGAGTGCTACAAGTTTCCTGCAGTACCTGGATGTGTCTGTGGGTAAGGAGGTGGCAGCTATCTGTACTAAGACTGGCCGTCTTGACGTCATGTGCCAGAACCCTCATAATGCCATCGTCCACCTGGGCCACCACAACGGCACGGTCTCCCTCTGGGCCCCTAATCAGAAAGAAGCCCTGGTCAAGATGCTGTGTCACCAGGGCGCCGTTCGCTCTGTCACTGTAGACAAGACGGGCACGTGAGTAACCTTCAAATCTTACACTCATTAAGGACTACATGGATTTTGGATTTCCACACACAATCATTATGTTTTTTGTAGTTGAGTTTATTAAGTC
The DNA here is from genome assembly GCA_026929865.2 of Hyperoplus lanceolatus. Taxonomy (NCBI): domain Eukaryota; kingdom Metazoa; phylum Chordata; class Actinopteri; order Uranoscopiformes; family Ammodytidae; genus Hyperoplus; species Hyperoplus lanceolatus. The sequence goes on along the minus strand of CM049404.1, from coordinate 15,481,108 downwards.
CTTTTTTTTGTTTAACCAGAATACAAAATGGTAAATGTCCACTTTATGTAATGTAATATTAGACAATATTGTTTCCTTCTCTTGTTTATCTAATCCACCTTTACATACAGTAATCCTTTTCTATCAGTGCAACTTTCCATTGTAACAGTCTGTGAATTGACAAATCGCTAGCATCCCCCAGGCAGAACAATAGTCTGTCAAAGATTGACACGTTTGCAATAAGTAATCCTTAAATGACCATTCTTATTGTTTATAGTCAGGTGGAATAACTATTACATTTTCTGTTGAGAGCAGGAAATGCAGTTCCCTCAGTGTCCACCAGAGAGCAATCTGTTGTTATGGTCTCCACTTTTGGCAGATATATGGTGACATCTGGAATGGATAAAAAGCTGAAGGTATATGACATACGAGCCTTCAAGCCCCTCAAGTCCTACTTCCTCCCTGCTGGAGCTTCCTGTTTGTCTCTGAGCCAGAGAGGGCTGCTTTCTGCTGCCACGGGTGACATTGTTCAGGTCATTATCATCTTCACACTGCACCATAAACGATTTGTCATTGAAAAATCATCCAGGGCTCAGGAATTGGTTTATTTTGAGCAGTATTTTGTTATGAGTCAACCCAGTTGTGTTGTTGATAATGTGCTGCTCACGACAAAAAAGGACAGAACCCAGGATCAGAGAAAATGTGTTTCACAAAGGTGGTTATAAACTGGATTTTTTAAACCTGGGTTTCCTTCTTCAGGCTCTATGCACATGCAAATAAAAGGAACGTAGACGTGTCTGCTCCTCGCAGAATGGAACAATTGCTTCTGCTAACTTGACTAAGGCAAATGACAAAAATAGTAATGATCAGTAACTTTAATCTGATTAATGGTTTGGAAATAGTAACGCGTTAGACTACATTGTGGGCTATTTGCACTGAATTGGAAATTATGATTTTAGAAAACACTGAATTACAAGAGTGTAGATGGGTGTGATAAGAGCATTAAAATGAGAATAAATAATGGGACAAAAAGAAATCAAGGGTTATTTAGAATAGATAAAAATTGCGATTAATTGTGAATTAATATTTTAATCGTTTGACAGCACTAATATTAATGCTATATGAACTATGCTGTCCCATTATGAAGGTTCATTTATCATTTACTTTCGGCCACATCAGAGTGATAGTTATTCAATTGAAGGAATTGTGTCTGTGATAAAACCAATTGACCAAATCATTTCAAAGCCTGTGCTGTTAGTTAATATTTCTGACTGATTGTGAAATTTTCTGTCCAGCAGCTTTAGTGTACTTGCATCTATTTCCTTATCGCCCAACTGAAACCGGTCTAAACTTGTTCAACGAGCCATGTTGAAAACGACTTTTAATCAAAACACTGTCTTCATGTTCCCCTAAGGCTCCTCTCTTGGTTTTTTTTACAAGATTTCTCCGACCACATTTTAAACCAAGTAAACGTCATGCTAGTATTTTACTGAGAGTAAGAAAAACTTAAGCAATCCAAAAGGCATGGAAGTGTATGCATATAAACCAAAGGGGGTAATAAAGGAGCAAACCTCTTGAGCTCTTTTAGAAAGGGGGACCTGCCAATATTCTTTTAAAAGATCAAATTTACTGTATTATTTTGCTGCCCCGACTTGTTCCACACAATCCTTGGACTTGGTAACAGCATTAACTTTACGGAAGTCAGTGCAAGGATTTGCCTAAAAGCAAATATCGCTGCATACAGTTGCAAATATATTTATATTTACCCACACCAATATTTGAATGCAAAGAGCCGCAGCACAATGCTACAGTTCACTCTCCGCTATGATTTCACGGCTTTGTTTGGTTCATTCAGGTAGGCTACGGATCCACTGGTGTCCTGATAGATATACTATAACAGGTTCCCTCAGTGAGAATCTAGGCTATATCACTGAGAAAATATCGTCAGGTCCAATAGATTTACAAAGGTGTAGGAGTAATGCGTGGCAATTTTAGAGCTACCATGGTGACCTATCCAAAAGTTCAAAAGTATCCAGTTCAAAAGGGAACTACTTTAATCAAACTGAAATATTTGACTTATTTACATACCTGGCTACCCTGTTTATCTTGTTTCGCAGTACACCTCCATGGACCCTGAAACTAGCATACCTTCAGTGCTTCTCAGATACTGCTGTGTCTTACTGTTATGACACGCCATAATGCCTGCTGTGAAAGAAGTCTGTAAGGACTTTGTCGCTTTTTTTAAAATCCTTTAAGTTGCCTACAGTATGACACTGCAACATGTCATTTTGAGCACACGTATGTGTGTTTTTTAGTATTATTTATTTATATATATTTATAATACCAGCAACACACGGTAAAACCGTATAACTCTCATGTCATTTAATCTGTCTGTGAAAACTGTCTACATGCAGGTGTACAGGGATGTGTGCAGCGCTCCAGTGACTAAACCCTACATGGCTCACCGAGTTAGAGGAACAGTTTGGGGTCTGCACTTCTGTCCTTTTGAGGATGTCCTCGGAGTGGGGCACGGAGATGGCTTCACCAGCATGCTCACACCAGGTCCTGCTCAATTCCACACTATACCTACATATTTAAAAGTAGACTGAAAAATAAGGTTTCACTTTACAGGTCGGGAGCACAAAGTTTAATGGCATGTTCAGCTTGATATTGTCCTGAGTTTCTTTTCATGTGTAAAGCAAAATATAGCAGCAAACATCACTGAACTATAGGCTGATGGGTTTATTTTTACTTAGAAAATAATGCATACTTTTTTTTTCATGCGTTTTAAACTGTCTTCCACTCTGCCCTCCTTTTATACATTCACAGGCGCGGGAGAGCCTAACTTTGACGGTCTGGATTCAAATCCATACCGCAGTGCAAAGCAGAGGCAGGAATGGGAGGTTAAGGCCCTGCTAGAGAAGGTCCAGCCAGAACTAATCAGCCTTGACCCCACTGAGCTGGGACATGTGGACCGCGCCACCTTTGAGCAAAGGCACCAAGACAGGGTCCAAGCTCTGGTCAGTGAACCAAAGCCATCTTATTGGCATACACCAAATTTTGAGATACAAATCAGAACATATTAAAATATTTATTTTGATCTGGGTAGGTGTATTGTTGTTTACGGCCCTCTAAAAGCGTTTTTTTTTCTTCCCAGGGCTTCGACCCACTTGCCAAAGAAAAATTTGCTCCGCGGTATAAGAAGAAAGGTCGTAGTTCTGCTGGCAATGTTGAAAAGCGCAAGAAACAAGTGGCTCATGTGGATACGAGGGTAAGTAACCCAGAATATAAGATAACTTTTCGTGCAATTGTCTTTGTGATATTTCTGCTATATATGCAGTGTTCGGCTCAACTCTCTTGACATGTTTACCCCTCAGGATGAAATCAAGAAAACTGTGGCGGACAAAATGAAGAAGGAGAAAGGGTGGAAGATGAGGGAGAATAAGGCGGCAGTATCACCAAGTCAGAAATCTGCTCTGGACAGATTCCGAAAATAGAAAAAAGAGGACCCTTTGTGCAGCCTACATCCCAGTTGGACATTCTTTGGGAGTGACATTTGAACTTCACATAAAGGCCACATTTCTCCTCTGTGAGAACAAAACACGAACTGCAGAAATTCTAGCTGCACTCTGCTCATACGGACTCACTCTGATGGGTGACAGTATATCTGGAATCAATTTTGAGTGCAGTGTGGGCAATTCTATTTAATGGCTGCAGGCACTTCCTGTGCACACAAGTGGATAATACGAGGTGTCGCGGCTGGAATGGGTGTCATCCAGGATTTGTGTTAAGTATTTTGTTCTCCACTGAGAAAATTTTTTTCACTGAATTTATGACCTTGTTAAGGCTTTGGTGGATAATCTGAATGAGTATATGTAAAAATTTTATATTAAACATGTTTCTAAAATGAAAAATGATGCCAAGGTGCTGAATTCAGAGTGTTATTTGAGTTCACTACTGAAGATGAAACATTCTAAAATATGCGTTAACTGAGCTGCTGTTATTTCTGGACCTGACACTGATATGTCACCTTTCGTCATATACAAGTGCATCTCATATTATTAGAGTATCATGCAAAAGCTATTTTTTTCCTGTAATTAATTTAAAAAAATAAAGGTTCATATATTTGAGATTCATTAGACGTAAAGGGATATATTTCTGTCCTTTTTTTGTTTCATTTGTGGATAACGGTTTACAGCTCATGAAAATCAAAAATCAAGCATCTCAGAATACTAGAATATTCCATGAGGCCAATCAAAAAAAGGATTTGTAATACAGAAATCTCAACCCTTTAAAAAGTATGTTCATTCATCAACTCAATACTTGGTATAGGATCTTATTTTGCTTAAGTAATTCAGCATCTCCATAAGCTTGTCAACAGACTGAAGCATGAAGTGCTCTAAGGGGCCACTCACACTAGGGCCGCGGCCCCGTGCCAAAGCTCATTTGCATACTAAAGTCTAGAACGTTTGGCTAGTGTGACCACGCCAACTTGTATTCCAGCACGGAACAGCCCCTTGGCCAGGTGTGCCGCGGCCAAAGTACAGATGCTAATGAGATGACTCGCGCACAAGCAAGCGCACAGGTAGCGTTCCTGACGTGAATTTATTAAGGATGCATAGTCCGTTAACGTCCGCTGCCTTACTAGTCGGTACCAGAATTGCCCACCACTTGGACTTGTAGATCTCTGCCCATACAAAAAGGTCTGACTTGGATTACTTGAAGGAGCGATAGATGTGTATATATAAAATGTGTGAGAATTAACGTGTGTGTAGGCCTAGGTGTGGGCTGAAAAAAGAGAGAGAGAGCTAAATAGTTGAGCGCAGAAAGCAAAGCAAAAAGGTTTTCGTGTTTACTCACGTTCGTCAGATGATTTTTTTCTTTCTCCTCCCGTCAGCTGTCATAACTGCCTTTACGCGTGGCGGTGGAGACGCACCCAAAACAACACACCGCGGCCCGGTGATAAGGAAACAGTAGCCTACACTAAGGTTTAACAAGAAACTTTATAAATACAATTAAAAAAAAACGATCTCTGCCCATACAAAAAGGTCTGACTTGGATTACTTGATGGAGCGATAGATGTGTATAAAACCATCCGGTACGTATGGTCTGATGACGGGCTGTTATATTAATAATAAGCGTGCTGCACAAATATGAGACTGTTCACCGCGACCTATTACGTCAAGGCTATGTTTAAAAAAAAAAAAAACAATAGCTTAAGGATTCTCGTTGCTCTAATGTGGAAGTGGAATATATGATGCAAATTTGGCCGGATGAAAATATTCACAAACAGTCGTATAGCCTACAAGTAGACTACGCTCCAAATCCTAAACGCGCACGGTGAATAAATCCTTTTTTTGATTGGCCATGTGGAATATTCTAATATTTTGAGTTGTAAACCGTAATCTGCTAAATCATACGAAAAGGGCCCAGGTTATTTCACTTCATGTCTAATCAATCTAGAATATATGGAACTTTCACTTTTTGAATTAAGAAATAAATGAGCTTTTCCACGATACTCTGATAATGAGATGCACATGTGCATCAAGGTTTATTTCTGTATAGCTAATGGCATCACCACCCCCCCTCAAAATATGCTTTCACAATGGGGTCTAGAATTTTCTTCCAATTGTTCACAATGACAAAAGATTGAATTATTTAAGCATCTTTTCATCTGTGTATCTACTAATCAAAGTAGTATTAGCACAATTCAGCCAATTTGCCCCGCATTTTCTGTACAGTCACCAGCAGAAATGTGATTGGGCCCGTGTAAAATAACTATCTAGGAATTTGTTTATGGTTTGAAAAGGACAAAATGTTCCCTCACTTGTGTTTCCCTGTGTTGGCAAGGCATCACTCTGGTATGCTGTGCGGCCATTACCTTCTTTAGCTCCATTGTTTTATGTGACAAACTTTTTTAAAGTGATTAAACAAAGCAGACCTGTGTTTGTGTGTGTGCATACTGTATATATGAATGTGTTTCTCTATTAAAAAGACATTGAGAACACAAGATACTGAGTGGTTTATTAATGACAGTGCTTGATTCAAACATTTCCTGAGTGTAAACACACTGACTTCCTCAAGATTGCCCAAGCTTTTACATATATTGTATTACTTTCTTTGTTCATACTGGGTAAATCAAGCCTGTTCCAACTGAATTGGTAGCTATTGTTGGCCTGCTATTGTTTAGGACGTCATGCATTTGGCATCTTAATAGACTAACATCTACAGTTGAAGTATCGCTGATGGACTACGCAGGTGTTAAACATTTATGAAGGTAGCAGTGTATAGAAGTAAGACTTACTGTGGTAATGTAAATACTTGACCCTTCATGTGCAATCATCACAGAAGCGGCTGTATTTCCTTGCTGTCGTCGACTATCAACATGCAAGTGTTTGTTCTACATCTACAGTACGTGTTGGTGTAACAAGGAAGGATGCTGTAACAGTCTAACACAGTTCGCCATACTACCAGCTCATCAACCCTTTTTCTGCAAAAAAGAAAAAAGCAGGTTAAATTCACTGTACTGGTTAAAAAAATAAAGCTATAAAAATAAAGTGACATTTTCCCCAAGTGTAGCTTCACAGCCTGAAGAGCACTTGTGCTGTTCACATAATAGAGGCGAGGCACAGTCCCAATTAGTCCAGTTTTCCTTTTTTGTACACGCTCATAACCCCTGCTCCAGCCCCAGTGCTGACCCAAGCATCGCCCTGACTTTGCAGACCCCCAGAGAGGCCCGTTGATTCAGCCAGGAGCATGGTTGTGACAAATGGATGTCAGCCCAGTAGTGAAGCATCTCCCTGGGTGACATGTGGTGGATGGACACCAGGGCCTGATAGCAGCAGCGCCCATATGGCACGGCTGGTCCACCAGAGAAGAGCGGGCAGTGAGAGGGCAGCACCCCAGCCGTCCGGGCACACAGGCCAACAAACACATCCTCAGGCGGCAGAGGTGTGGATAAAGGTGATGCAGAGGCTGCCAGAGAGATTTTGAGCAATGCAGATCGAGACAGGACATAGGCTGTACCACTGCAATAGTCTGGAAAGACAGAGGGAGGGTAGGCCCCAGCAGGGAGGTAGTGCTTGCTCTCTGGGTCACGGTCAGGAGCCACGTGGAGATGCACCCTGCCTAGGTACAGGTCTCCTTGTTCATAGGGGTTACGGCTCTTGTTCAGAAAGTGCAGCAGGGCGCTGGGGTTGAACAGGACATCGTCGTCCACTTTGGCCATGAAGTGAGCCTGAGGGCAGAACCGGCGGGCCCAGCCCAGCAAGGCCAGAGTCTTCAGGGTGAGGTTGGAATAGGTGTCCACAAAACGGCCCTGGATCAGGTCTCCCCGCTCTCTGGCCTCCTCTATCAGCAGCTTGGCCAGTCCAGGGTCAGATGCCACACCCACCATGAAGAGGGTCATGACCCGCAGGCCCCTCACCTCCACCTCCCCTCCCCAGGTGTCCCTGATGGCCTGGCGGGCCCTCTGATTGGCAGGAGCCGATGTAACCATGGTGATGAGGTAAGGCTTGGCGCGCTGGCACACGAGCGGGCTGGGCATGAGCAGGAACTCCTCGGGTCTGGATGGAGGGACGCTCTGCGGGGGAATGATGCCGGCGTGCAGCTCCACCACAGTGTTCATGCCCATGGAGGTGACCCACGACTCGATGAAGTCCACGAAGAGCAGAGCCAGTACGGCAGCGCATGCTGTTGCCCCGCACATAAAGGGCAACACACCAAGCCTGCTCCCTCGCTTCCCGAACCGGGCCTTACATCCCCAAAGTCCCCGTCCGACCATGACCAACCTCCACTACCGCTGCGCAGCTCTGAAGACTGCTGTAGCCGCAATAACTGGCCCCCTTTCTTCTGGTCCTCCTTCCTTTGTCTCCACGACTAGATTCACTGCTCTGTCATTGCGCCTCCCCAGCTCTTGGTCTCCTCGTTGCTCCCCCTGCTCCTGCTCGGAGCTCCAGTTACTCGCTGCAGCGGTCGGAGGAGAGTGCGGGTGATGCTGCAGCCCAGTCCGTTCATCCAAAGGGGGATGTGCAGCTGCGCAAATGGGACGGTCGATTCAGCAGCAGCCCCCAGCTATTTTCTATTAATTAAACGTGGATACGCTGAGGTCAATTGCGACACATTAAATATTTGCCAAACATCCAGGATCATCCAACTAGATAAAGAATATATTAAAAAAAATAAAAAACGCCTTCGGGTGCTCTGATCAGGCCACTTCTGCTTTCGATGAGCTTGTATGTTTTCCGACCAGCAGCCTGCGTATAGCCTACTTTCAGTAGGCTAGATCTTGTGGCCATACCAGATTATTACACACAGATCCAGTTGTTTTTTCATTTTCATAACGTCTCCTAATGTTGACCTAATGCATTAAGGCTTTTAGCTGTAGTAGCCTATGCATCGTGTAATTTAGGCACATGTTTAGGGAATAATAATTTGTCAGATTGCTGTGTTGTTAAAAAGCTGCCTAGGCCTAGCTGGTGGCCTAAAAGAGCCTACAGGATCCTGCAGTTGGACTGCGGAGAAAATGAAAGTGACTCTGACAGGGCCTACTACTTACCGGAACCGGATTTTGATCTAAGCTATGATGAGCAAATAATGGCGAGGCGACGAATCTATAGGCCTACATGTCAGAACAAGGTTGTGCCTAAGGTAGAATTGGCATACAGGCTAACATTGCGCAATCGGAGTAGGACTACACACATTCCAATCAAGTTGGGGGAAAGCAGGTTATCTTTGAAAGAAGCGAGCATTATATCATAACATATGAGGGATTTTTTAAACCAGGGTTATTTGAAAAGATGCCATTAGTATTGTTCTCTTGCAAGGCGAGTCTTGCTGCACCGGATGGTGCAGGGCGACATCTAGTGGTCATTCAGAAAAACTTGTTTTGGTTTTGGCAGAGGTTCTACTTGTTTTTATAAAATGGGAGATGCAGGAAAATGGCTAATGAATATATGAAGTAATGGGGAAATATATGCAGAAAAACTCTTATGTATCTCTTTAGTCAAATACTTTTTATATTATTTGTTTATTCTTAACTGTTTCTAAATGTATTGTGGCAGTGTGTTACAATGTGTAACACACATGCCATTGGCATTAGCAGCAGCTTACTGTGAAGAAATATTCATATGGATCATTGGGAAAATAAGTGTAGGCCTAATAGATTTTTGTCTTCTAGTGATGTAACTTGCAAACATGTGGCCTAAAGCAAAATATGCAATGACTTATGAGTGTGCATACAAAAGGAATGTCTCTCGAAACTCTATAGTCCAAAGACGATGACAACATGATTATTTTCTCAGTAATAAACTCGTTCAATGTTTGCAAGTGATAACGCCATTGTATTTCACCAAGAGCCGACCAGAAATAATTATGGAGAAACAGTCCTTATCAGTGTATAACACATGTTCTTTAATTGTGTTAATTTTACACATGTTTTTATTTTATTATATATATATATATATATATATATATATATATATATATATATATATATATATATATATATATATATATATATATATATATATATATACTTCTAGAATTGTGCAAACAATTAGAATATAATTCAACAGAGGTATTCGTATAAGGACAGGCAAATAAAACGATAAAACATAAAATAAAAACATAATTAGGATAAATGAATAAACATAAAAGATACCAGGGGTCAACATAAATGAATAGCATAAGGTTAACAAAACCCATAAAAAACCGACGGCATAGACTGTGACAGACACTAGACAGTGAGACCCGATGACGTCATTTCTGTCTGGCTCACGCCGGTGGGGTGGAGGGGGGCGCGCGAGAGAGCAAGGAGGGGAAAAAAAGGAAAAAAAAACTCAAACATCATCGACGCGCTGTTGGTGCGGGGTCACGAACTATGACCTTTAACAGAAGAAAACCAAAACAAATAATTTTTAAAATACCAGAAAGCCCTAAATCTGCGACCAGCGTTTCCCGAAGGTAAGTCTCAGCTCCGGTTTGAAAACCGTAGAAAAGCTCTCGGAGATACTGGATGATAAAAGAGCTCAGCTAATCTGGCAGCTAGCTTGTTAGCCTGCCGATGCGGAGCTTCCTTCCTGCCCGACTCAGGCAGCTCGGGAACCGGGAAAGGAACCTGAACCGCCCGGGGCAGTCTGAATACACTGATCTACTTTAGGCACTTATTTTCAATGTGTGACACCGCTGTCGACATAACCTAAACCAATCCCCGCATGCTTTAATGACAAATCCAGGGGGAGATACGGGTAGTCGGCTCTTGCTGCAGACCTTGTTGCGTTTACTTGTTTTGAGCTAACAGTGGAAAGCTATAGTTGCTGCAGATGAACTCGACCCTTTTACCTTTGCCATTCCAGGGACAGGATCGGGGTGAAACTACTATGCCTGTGTGACTTAATTCACTAAAGCTGCATTTTTACATTTACAACAAGCACACACACAATCGTCCACTTTACTATTTGGAAAGGCAATTACTGTAATATATTTATCATATAGATTTGTCTCCACTGTTATTGGCTAACCGCCAAATTCTCCATTTTGTTCTATGCTGTGATGCGTCTGGGGAATAAGGTATTGATGGACATTGTGTTAGACCAATCGGTCAGCGATATGGAGTAGTATGCTCCTCCCTGTGCTCAGTGAGCAACTAGAGCTGCTGCAGCCACATCAATCAGTTTTCACTTGAGCTACCAAATTGTATTCTTTATTATTATAATGCAGAATCAGCAAAGACAGAGCCAAGGGATGGCCAAATGCATTGTGGCCACTCTTAATCGATGTACAGGTTTATAGGTTTTAAAATGCAACATTTAGACTCTATCATCAGAATGAAGTCACGTGTTAAAGGACACAAGGTTGGTTGCCGTCCGTTTGTTTGTTGATGGAAGCAAAGCCCTTAGGAAAAGCAGCAGGGGTGTAATAATGTGCATATTAATGGTGATAACTCTCCATGGAGGGACATACATTCTTTGCCTTTGTTTCAGGGTTATATTGGAAACTGTGAGGTTCCGGCTGCTGTAGTGTTATGCTGTAGTGTTATCTGGTTATCATGTCACACTCGGAGTTCACAGACTTGGTTTATGGTGACATCACTGTGGTCATGCCAAGACTCCTCTTGTCACACAAAATATTTACTGCAGGTGTCGAGACAGAAAGAATATTGCCGAAGGCGCGATCGTGGACAAAATCTGTGACCCGACCGTAATGACGGGAAAGATATGGCTCAGTAAACCAATGTCATTGTGTGAATTATATTTCCTGCTTTGTTTATCACCACAAAGACAAAACTTCCCCACTAAATCATCAAGAGGACATAAACTACAGAACAAACTGTATGTCGTACTGCATCTTCTATGATTCACCAGCATGACGTTATATTTATGAAACTATCCCTCTCAGTGTTGACCCGCTCTTTTGTGACAGTTTACACTTTTTGTGATTTCTGATTAATATAGCTGGCATCTTTCCAAACAGACCTCACTAATGACCTTACATAATCATGACGACCAACCTGAATCTGCTCTGTCAGCAGAAAGTGGACTCTAGGCACGAGGCAGAGGTGAGTGTGCAACTGGGCCATTCCATGATGCACTGTTTGAGTTTTTTCCCGTATAACCCATATTAATTACTGTCTGGTTAGTGGATGCTGCCTTTATTGGTTGCCATAGAAACGCACCTTCTGTAGATGAAGGGTCTTAGACACTTCTGACTTTTCCTTAAGTAAAAGTGCATTATGATAACATGTCTGGGCTCTACAAAGACTCATGCAAAATATATGTGTATTGCAGACGTATAGATTTTAATATTGATGAGAGTTTTTTTTATATTATAGGTGTCACAGTCATCCTCTTCTTCAGACTCAAGGATGAGTGAGTCTCCGCAGCTCTTTCAGGTTATCTCCACTGACCCTGCCACAACACCACAGCGAATACAGGTAACCGCTGCACTCTCAAGCATCGGTTGGCTTCAGCATACCCGTCGCTATGGGCGGGCCATAGGGGGCCGGGCCCGCCCCCAGAAATGCTTGTGCCCCCCCACTTGGGGCACAGATCTCTCCAAAACAAATACTTTAATTTTTATTTTATACTATCATAGTAGCTAATTGTGTTGATAAATACTAATGTTGCATTCTTTATCATCAAAACATTTAAAATATAAATAAACAATGGTGTGATTTTGTTTGATTGATGGGAGTCTATCTACACTGCAATAGCCTATCACGGCCTTACTGAAAAGAAAGTAAGGCTACGTAACTACTTCAATGTAGCCGGTCAACAGTTACTGCGCATTTTTGAAAGTGAAGCTGGATGAGTTTTCGCCGGCTTACTATTTCATTTCTAGTTCATCATAATCGATATTCGGTAATGGTTGAAAAGCCAACCAACAGTCTCCTCTGCCAAATCGGATCGTCAAACTGTTGTCACTTTTCGAGCCGCACAACAGACTACTACAAACCGAAATTATGGTGACACTTCTGATTGCGTGAAGCCACGGTTTTGCACTGTGGGAACTCTGCGCTCCTCCAGCCACGGCCATCGAGGGCGAGGCTCTGCCGGAGACCGGCCGAGAAGACGCACAATTTACAAGAACCTCCGCGGATTTGCAGTTGAGGAAACAGTTGGTCCGTCACAAAGTGACGTAGACGAAAAGACTGAGTTCAAGAGTATTTTACAGTGTTATCGATGCTGTGCAGTGCAAAGAGAGATGGATGCGCGTTTTGGAGAGCGCAGTAGCGAGCTCACTGGCGCACTGGCTGCTTTGAACCCGGAGGCCGAAATATATGTTGATGAGGAGGTTGAGCTCGGAGAAACGCCGCCTCCCGCTGTACTGATAGAAGGGACTGGAGAGAGCACAGCCCTGCCTCCACTCAAAAAAGGCTACCGTGTGTGTGTGTGTGTGTGTGTGTGTGTGTGTGTGTGTGTGTGTGTGTGTGTGTGTGTGTGGGTGTGTGGGGGGGGGGGGGGGGGGGGGGGGGGTATAATGGCAATGCATATCCCTCTGTTGACTGCTTTAAAATGCAATGTTTGAGATATGCGTCTGGTGTTAGGCTACATCTAATATGTTGAATAGTCAAGTGTTTTATGGATATTCATAACATTGCTTCTATGTAATGTATTGCTTTAAATTATGAGGACTGATGTTATAGGCTATAGGCTACCGCTGTTGGTTAGTTTAACGTGATGATTACGTGCTGCGCAAATAGAGTATAGGACTATTAAAAATATACAGTGTACTGTAGGCTAATAATAATTGTGCCCCCCTATGCATTTCATATGCCCCCCTTAAGACTGAGGTCTGGCGACGGGTCTGGGCTTCAGGGCGTGTGTCACTGCTGATACCTGTTAGTCTTCCTTCGGTGCATTAGCAGCAGCCATGAATACATTGATGTTACACAATGTGACTTTGCTCGTCCACCTTCAGTGTCAATATATCCTCTGTTTCGTTTTCTTCAACCCAATTGGTGCACGTTTAATTTTCACCTCCCTCTATTTCCTGTCTCCCTCTTTCATCCTCAAAACCCTCAGATTGTAACTGACCAGCAGACAGGTCAGAAGATTCAAATAGTGACAGCGATGAAGCCTTCCAGTGCTCCCAAACAGCAGTTCATACTGACTACGGCTGACGGCTCGGGAGCAGGCAAGGTTATCCTGGCCTCACCCGACAGCCTCAACACTAAGCAGCTCATCTTCACCGCTGCAGACAGCCTGATGCCAGGACGGATACAGGTACACTTCCGCCATAATATATCTTCCTGGTACATAGTGTGGTAAGACAATGACCAATATCTTGGGTCTGGATACTTGTTGTCTTCGACAGTGTTATTCCCATGATGTTGACATTGTCTTAAGGTGAAACACTATTTATGGCTGTTGCTTGACCTTGTCTTTCAGATTGTCACAGATCCCGTGTCAATGGAACGGTTGTTAGGGCAGTCAGCGGACTTGAGCCGACCGCAGCCAGTGGAGTACTGTGTGGTGTGTGGGGACAAGGCTTCAGGTACTAACGCTTACAGCTGCTTTACCTGTTGACATGAGGAGTTGTCTTATTGTGTAATGACTGATGACTCTTCAAGCTAAACCAGACTGTATGTTAAGCTACACATTGTTGGCCAATCAAATGCTCACAGTAACTCACCCTCTGACAAGATGTCTCTGTGTTCAGGGCGTCACTACGGAGCGGTCAGTTGTGAGGGATGTAAAGGCTTCTTTAAGAGGAGCGTGAGGAAGAGCCTGACCTACAGCTGCCGCAGTAAACAGGACTGTGTCATCAACAAACACCACCGCAATCGCTGCCAGTTCTGTCGGTTGAGGAAATGCCTTAATATGGGGATGAAGACCGACTGTGAGTTTGCATCCAAAAGTTATTATCACAGGTTTTATCAGAGTATAGGCAGATCTTGAAAATACTTTTTCTTACCTGCCGTGTGCCACTTTTTTGTATATGGCTTTTTGTATGAGATTACATTATTACTTCTGTTATCTAAAGTTTCTGGGAAGTTCCTCGTCTTAGGCATCTGTCAATTTCAACGAAAATGCACTCAATTTATTTAATAAATGAATTGCTGTATTTTTTTTTATTGGTTAAACCATCCATCAAATTTCATTCACAACAAGGTAACCTTAAATGATTAGTTATATTCCTGAGAATCATTGTTCAACACAGCTCGGAAATATTCAAAACTTGATATAAATGTCAGGCTTTCATTTGCATTCTATTCATACAAAAAAAGGCTTTTCCCAAACTAACCATTGCTTGGTCCTTTGCATTTCATTAACAATTTAAAGATCTGTATAACTATTAAAACCAAAAGGACCTTGAGTCTGCAGCAGCACTGGAGTGTCTTACCAGAAGACAATTTCTACTTCAATGCTCTGTGTTTTTCTGCATCTGAGGAGGCAGACTAAACATTCCTCTGGGGTTCATTTTATTATTAGAGACATTTATTTATAAGATAAGATTCCATTGTTACAGCAACGAAGGGACAGTGCAACAGACTCAAAATAAGTAAACAAATGTAAGGTAAAATGGGAAACAAAGTAAGTTAAAAAATGTATAAAGTTAAAAAATGACTGGCTTACTAAAGCAAGGGACCCAATGGACCGTCTGAAATATTAAATACGTTTGAAAAAACACAGTGGTATTGCACTCTGTGAACATTGAACAGTGCTGTTTCCCATGAGTTGAACAGTGATATTGCAAATGAAATCATTAGGAAGAAATAATGATACAGATTTTCTGCCTGCTGTCCATTCTCAGCTGTCCAGAGTGAGAGGAAGCCAATCGATGTAGTGCCCAGAGAGAAGCATTCCAATTGTGCTGCCTCCACCCAAAAGATCTACATTCGCAAGGACCTAAACAGTCCACTCATCGCCACGCCAACCTTCATCTCCGACACAGAGACAGATGGCTCCAGGTCAGTGGGAATCTGACTGCTGTTTGTTTTTTTTATCTCTCAGTTGTTGGTGTAATTTAGTTTTTTAAATATTTATTTTTTCTGGTGATTTTTCGTGCCCTGTGCAGATCCAGCCTGCTGGACCAGGGGATGCTGGTTAATATCCAGCAGCCGGTCATCCAGAGTGATGGTACTCTGCTGCTGGCCAATGACTCAAAGGTACAGCTGTTAAACGTAAACACGACGTCTGCCTGTTCACCTGCTGTCTGTTTCTAAATGCTCCTGGTAACAGAAGTATGATTTAGACTTACTAAAACCTGTACCGAAAATGCCCACATTAAGGCAGATCTTTTTTTCTTCATAACAAATTGCTTGTTGTTGTCTTTATTTATCCATTGAAATATGACTATTCTCCACACTTCTATTGAGTGTATGGAAAATAATCTGCATTGTTTCATGTGTTTTCAGATGGAGTCTGGGCAGGGGGACTTGGGGACACTCGCCAATGTGGTGACATCACTGGCACACCTGAATGACTCACTGAAGGAGAATCTAAACAATGGTGATACATCGGACAGCCAATACGAGGAGCAATCTGCCAGCGACATAACACGGTCAGTCACTGCACAGAGAGGAGGGGAGTGTGAGAGGTACCATCAACGTCTCATCACTCACTTCCACAAACCCTTTGTGAGTTCTCATCTTTTCCCATGTGGTCTTCTTGGCAACATGTGTCAAATGAGTGGCCTCTTTGGAAGCAGATTATTTAAAATTGTAAACAGTATTGTCTTTGCAGAGACAACATCATTTAAAAAATGATTAAAAGCCTTAATCAAGGATTTTCTTCCTACTTGTGTTTTCAAATATACAGCATTCTTGGCATCCAGATAGCTATTCCCTAATGTTTACTGAATCACTTTTTAGTTTTACCTCCCTAGTGCCTTCTCAAGTATACATAAAATAATATGTTTACAAGGATGAGAGACGTTTTTATTTATGATGCAGAGAGTTTTGTCAAATCAAATTCACTCAAGTGTGTGTTTGTTTATGTGTGTGTTGCGCACAGTGCCTTCGACACGCTGGCCAAAGTTTTCAACCCACCTGAAGTAGGGGTCGGACAGAGACTGGCAGATAAGTCGCAGTGCGTCAGTGGAACAACCATCCAGCTGATTGGTCGAGACCAGGAGACCCCCATCATCGAGGTGGAAGGTCCACTGCTCACAGACAGCCACGTCGGCTTTAAGGTGGGTGGTGACAACTCAAACAGCTAATGGACTCACATGATCAATATTTTAGGGATTAAAAGACTGACAAGACTCCAAAAGAGAGGGAAATCATGAAAGAAGTTGAGACCACTAAGTTGTGAAATTAGAACAAATGTTTATTCTCACGACTACAATGTTAAAATATAAACCATTATGTATTTGCATATTTACCTTCCTCTCTGTCTGTTCTTCTCCGTCTAGCTGACCATGCCCAGCCCCATTCCCGAGTATCTAAATGTACACTACATCTGTGAGTCAGCATCCAGACTTCTCTTTCTCTCCATGCACTGGGCACGCTCCATCCCTGCCTTCTCAGCTCTTGGGTGAGAACTTGCAAGCATGGCCGAAGCAGACTGAACCTTTAAGCTTTCTGCATTCTCTTAATGTGTGCAGTGGGGTGCACATTATAGATATATTTTTTTTTAATAACATCTCATGATAGTAAGTTACTTAAAGCTCCCATATTATACACTTTTCGGTACTATTATACACCATATTATATGGTCTTTGTGGTCCCTAATACGTTTCTCTTTAATTGTTTGCTGAAAAAAACTTTCAGATAATTTATTGTACTATGCTGATGTTCAGCTAATCTCACAATGGCCTATTTTTTAAAAAGAGCTGCAGCTCCTCTCGTAAATATACAATCTTTGAGCTGCCCCCGCCCCCTGTCCGGAAGCGAAGCCAGATACGCCTCGCTTTCTGTCTGTCAGGGCCGTGGACCAATAAGAAATAGGGGTGTGGGCTGCACAATGGAAGCTTCTGGCTTTCCAGTTTGTGAGGTCAGAAAAGGGGAAAATTCTGACTGGAGTATATTGGGGGGGAGGGTGGGGGTTTCAGAAAGGGGGAGAGTGAGAACAGGAGAGATTGTTATTTTTTTAAATATTTTGGCAGTCTCTAGGCACACCGTGGACCCATGGATATGTTAGAACACATTTAAAAAGTGCATTTAGCATAATATGTGACCTTGAAAAGTGCCTCAATAGGCGATCCTATCATCTTTGGAATAAACAATTTGTTATCCGTCCCTTAAATCGCTGATAAATGACATGCATTGCTCACACATCCCTATTTGTGTTGTCTGTCTTTCTCAGTCAAGAGGCAAACACCAGTTTGGTGCGAGCCTGCTGGAATGAGCTTTTTACTCTGGGTCTTGCTCAGTGCGCTCATGTGATGAACCTGTCCACCATCCTCACCGCCATCGTTAACCACCTCCAGAGCGGCATCCAGGCTGGTATGGACTACAGACATCGTCATCATTCCTCAGTAGGACACACATATAAAAACTTAAACTTGTTACCATAATAGAAGAACTGATGGGAGTGAGACTCTAGATATGTTCCCCCCCCATTGCTTAATTCATTTGTCAAGCATATGGTTTTCATTGTTAATTCAATTGTGATTACAGTTTAAATTTAGAAGGATTATTATAATTATTAAATTATTGTTTATGAGTCCATCTGAGAGGTTACATTTTGATTTAAACAGGAGAACTAATGCATCTCCCAGCCACAGTAGCATTTTGCTGGCCCGATGGAGGCAACTACATGTTTGTCAAAACTACTTAACATTGATGTAACATTTGATGGTGATGACATGTTTTTTTTTCAAAGGGACTTTCCTGGTTACTTAAAGCTTGAACAACAAGTTAATAAAGGTTGATGAATGGTCCCATATAAGCTGGTTGTTGTTTCTCTCTCAGACAAGCTGTCGGGGGAGAGGGTGAAGCAGGTGATGGAGCATATTTGGAAGTTCCAGGAGTTCTGTAACAGCATGACGAGGTTGGACACTGACGGCTACGAATATGCTTACCTGAAGGCCATAGTGTTGTTCAGCCCTGGTGAGTCTGCTTGTCTCAATCAAGTTATTATCAGAGACATTAAAGCTCTTATCAGACAAATACAAATAATACAACGGGAGAGTGAAAGCGATTCAAAATAAATAACCAAGAGTAGCATTTTGGAAAATAACTGTTGTGTGTTTGATTTATGAGATCACCCAGGCGTGGACGGCAGCGGACAGATTGACAAGTTCCAGGAAAAAGCTTTGATGGAGCTGCAGGACTACGTGCAGAAAACATACCCAGATGACACCTACAGGTAGAGTCATACCTACAATCCGACCCCTTGGCTACACTGTAATCAGCTCAAAGCAGCAAGCCGTAAGGATACGCTCCCATTATAATCAATCAGACCTGCTTCATCGAGCCAGTCTGAGCAACAGCAGACGGGCGTTATACTGGTTGCAAATTTCTAAAATAGACCTTAAGTATATTTATACACGCGTCGCCGCTGTCCTCTACACCAGAATCAATGAATAAATGTGTGGGTTCGCACCGCATATTTGTGTATGACAGTAAATCATATCATATCTAATCATCATGTTTTGCTGGTAAATCAGCCTCACAGTTCTGGGGGTCTGTTAGAGAACAAGAACATCTTATTTTTGTGGGATATAAAGCCAAAGTGAACACAAGATATGGAGAGGACTTTGCAGGAACCGTTGTGTTTTTTCCCCCCCAAAGGTTGACCCGCATCCTGACTCGCCTCCCCGCCCTGCGTCTCATGAGCTCCAGCATCACGGAGGAGCTTTTCTTCACAGGCTTGATTGGGAACGTCTCCATCGACAGCATCATTCCCTACATTCTCAAGATGGAGACGGCTGAGTACAACAGCCAGGACTCTGACCTTACAGAATGACCCACCCTATCACTCCTGCGTCTCCAATGAAAGAGTCTCTTCTTCAGGTACTCTTTGTCTCTCGGGTGGGGTTACTGTTGAACCACAGTCCACAATCCTGCAGTGACCCCCTTGTTTTCTAACGGTGCATGGTGCAAAGTCAGTCAGAAATTCTTTGTAGATTAAGATAATCTGGCACTGGAAAGCCATGACGACACTTGGAATGTTTTCTGGAGCCGACCAAGCGTGAGTTTCTGCCCTAAACTCAGTTGCTCCAAAGTAAAAAAAAAAATATTAAAAAAAGAGGAATCATCTGCTGCTGCAACTGTGCTCATGTCCTTCTCTATCTCTATAGCACTTCAAGCTGATTACAAGTTAACTTTACCTTCTGGGGCTAAGCCTTTCAAATAGTTTTAGTCTTATCTAAGCCTTATCATGCTTTCGTGTTGAACACATATATAAATTAGCGCCTTGTTTTGTTGCAGATATCAGATGAGCTCTATTAACAAGCCCAGTGTGTAATGTTACCTCACATGTAAGGAGAATTTCATCTAATCAAAAAAATGTATGTTAAGATTGAAGTAAACCGGAGTACTTACTTTAAAAGTGTACTTTGAAGCTGTAAAGCATTTTTTTAATGTTGGTATTTGGGAACATTAGCACAGTTTAAACTGGCATTTTTAATGTTTGTGCTTTTAAATTGTATGTCTTTTTCTGAATATCATATAACAAGGAATTGAAACATGCTTTGTCATAATTTCCTGTCTTTTCAATTTTTAATATGTCTGACTGAATTTCCTAGAAGGTGTCAGACATTTATGTACACTTCTTTACTTAACATACATTTAAATATTGTTTGGAATGGGAACTTCTATCAGGTACAAGAAATAACTCAAACCTCAATTAATTAACCCTTAATGTGTGTTCATATGGATTGTCTATCATATTTACCACACTGTTTGTTCTTAGCTGATAACAATATGACCAACGTCTGATATCATTCTCTGTCAGGTTCACCTTGAACTCACATTCATACAGTCACGTAAGCCACATTAGCCAGTTTAACCGACCAGTTGTCTTAGTATAACATTTTATTTTATACTAAAAGACTTTTGAGAGATCTCTAGGTGCGGGGATGTTTTTATCACCTTCACTTCCCTCTTATGACAATCAATTTTTTGTTATTTTCTTCTGTTCTGTCATGACTGTGCTTCTCAATCTGCATTTTGTACTTCTATTTATCGATGCCAATTATTTCTTTTAAAGAATGGAAAATGTTACTTATGTGTAGCTATGCTACTGTTTTTTGTATTTGTGTTTGCATTTGTACTCTACTAAGTGCACATCAATCAGCTTTTTGTGTCTTTCCACTGTGGTCATGCTGACTAAGCCTTTGTGTTTTCTAAAAACTATAATTTGTTGTAAACAAATTTGCTTGTTCATACTAAGTGTACTTAAAGTACTTTTGGGCAGGTCTCCCTGGTTTAAAAAAAAAAGAAAAAGAAAAAGATTGTTCGGGAAGGCAAGTGTATTGTTGTCTTGAAGACAATATCGAGATGTGCATCGGCTAACCCACTTGTATAATGTTTCAGAATGAGCATCCTCAGCAACATGAATGATAACGGGGATGTAAAGTTAACCAGGATATGTCTTGTGAAATAAATGTCAATTGTAAAGTATTTGGGTTTAAAACCCATACAGACTGTTTTTAAAGGCACTGTTGTGAAATGAACTTTGTATATATGATTTCACAAAAATGAGTGCATGTTGTTTTTAAGCAGGGTTTTATAATCTTGTCGCTGTCTGCCCTTTTAAGGAGCATTGTTATCATTTTTATCGTGCATTGCAGTGCATGAAAAAAAGTTGCTTAAGTGCATTTTATTAAATGCTGTATGAAAAATGTTAATTTAAATGTGGCTTTAAAATATTTACCATGAGCAGCTCCCACACTAGAGAATATAAGATCAGAAAAGTTTATTTTTATTTTTTATCTTTCAGCTTTGTGGATGATAGCCTATGGTTAAAATATTCTATTATGTAAATTTACTTTGTTTTCTGCTCATGTAAAAGTATTTCTTCAAACATTGAGATCGAGACATTCAAACAACTTTATGTTTATCAAGTTTGTCACAACCCTACATTTCTACCTCACAGCGATGAAGATATAAAACAAATGTATTAATGACTGAGCTCCTGTATCAGCATTCCAGTCTCCGAGGCTGGTTTCTCTAAAGCCACACATTATAAAATAAATAAACAATTAATTATGAAATATAAAATGACTTGAGTCTGTTCATGCAGGAAAACAGAAGACTGGAAGAATGTCTGTACAACTTCTAATCACAGATGCTACTTTTGTTGGTAAGCTGTCTCAAAACACTGTCTTTATTTTAGAAAAGAGTAACTTCTGTAATTTAGAAACTATTAAGTAGTCACTTATTAGTCTGGAAACATGTTGAAAACTACTTATCAAATGAAAATTTCTGTAAATAAATTAAATTTGTTAAATTGTTAAACTTTTATTTATACTCAAGATCATTGAGGGGTGACCCTAATTTACAATGATGTCAAATCAAGGGTTACAGTAAGTATGTGGACATTATATTCAACTCTGTCTGAACAACTCAGAACATTAAATAATTTCAGTTTTACATTATTTCTCAAATATGGATGGATTTTAAAAAATGCAGAAAAAATTAAAACTATACAATGCATTAAATATTGATCTGAGTGTGGGATTGTAACTTTTAGGCATTACATTCAATTAGGAAACTCTTCATCAGAACCCTGTTTATTGCCAAGTGTGTTTCAGCATTTCATTGACTGTATCTCTAAATGAACAACAAATAGGAAAGCAATAAATACATCCCAAATAATTAAGTGAATACTTTGCAATATGAATGATTACTTTGTATAATGTCTGTAAATGTATATTCACTTGTGCAGGTTGATGCTCTCCGTCAAAAAGTCAAACATTTAATAGAAAATAGAATGTGCATGTAGCGTCTGTGCAGAATATTAACCATTGTATTTGAATAGTTTTATTTTAAATCTAATTTATTTCATGTCCTTGATATTTTATATATATATATATATATATATATATATATATATATATATATATATATATATATATATATATATATATATATATATATATATATATATATATGTGGTGTGTGTGTGTGTGTGTGTGTGTGTGTGTGTGTGTGTGTGTGTGTGTGTGTGTGTGCTGTGTGTGCCGAAAAAAAATACAAACCAGCTACAAAGCATGGACCGAGTGTAGTCTGTTTGGCAGGTGGAATGAACTGTCAGCGCATGTAATTAATCATATATCATTAAATACCAAACTGATTTTCACGCGGTTTTCTTTGCTGCAAAGATCATACATGTAGCTAAGATACAGGGCACAAGTTTCGACGTGGTTTAATATTCATAGTGGGCTTAACAGTCATAGAAGATTCTGAATAACCAGACGTCCGAGTCACACACTTCGTCCGGGAGGAGATTGAAACGGAGGATGTGTTTCTGCTTGGGGAACATATTGAGGAGACAGTTTGGCATCGACAACCACCATTCCGACTTGTTGTCATTGGTTGTGTCTGTCTTTCACAAATTAAGGCTGCACCACATTGCCAAACTCGCCTCGCTTTAATTTCTCTTCGGAGTAAAATGCGATTGTAAGGATGGTTAACTTTATTTTATGCATTTGAGTATTATTGTTTGCTGCTGTTGTTTGATTTTCCCTTAATTTAATATTTTTGATTGCTGTGGTTTTGTATTGAATGTGTTTTTAAATGTACCGCGCTGCAAGGCACGCATTGATTTCCTGTCTGTCTGAGGAACCAACTCGAGACTAGACTGAACTTGGTATTCCCCCCTAGTATAGAACATTGGACAACCAAGAAGACTTTGCTTTTAAAAAATCCCGTCCTCTTTTAAGAGGCAATTGCCTAACAAGCTTGTGTTTTAAATTAGAGAAATAAAACATATTTTTACATGAACACTCATGTTGTCCTTCTCTTTTAATGAGATATTATATACACTGGTTTTTATTTATAGGCTATTTAATGCCTTCATGGGAAACATCCACCCTTCATATGTACCATGCTCGACTACTCCTCCTAAATTGCCCCGAGCTAACTCCAGTTTAGGAATAACTGCCTTTTCATGTAGTGCCCCTAATTCATGGAACGCTCTGCAGAGCATCTTAAAAATGACTGCTCTTCCTACTCTTGGTTTATTTGAAACTATGATTTCTGAATTTTACACATCTGACTGTAACTGTTTTAGCTGAATTCATTGTTCATTTAGTATTTTATTTTTGCTCTTGTTTTGTATTTTGTATAGGCCTACTTTATTTAAATCAATATATTTTATCCTATTTTATTTCTGTTCTCTGTTTATGTTATCCCTGTGATTGTCTTTATTGTGTATGCTCGTCACTGTAAATGAATAAACAGATTTATATATAGCCTAATCATATTGGCCTATTGTTAACTTATTAAAATAGCTGACTTTACTGCCCCTATCTGTTTCTGCTTCCCTTTTCGGGGGATGTTCCTCGTTTTGATCTCGGACGTCTGGTTACTTATATCATATCAGAATCTTCTATGACTGTTAAGCCCACTATGAATATTAAACCACGTCGAAACTTATGCCCTGTATCTTAGCTACATGTATGATCTTTGCAGCAAAGAAAACTGCGTGAAAATCAGTTTGGTATTTAATGAGATATGATTAATTACATGCGCTGACAGTTCATTCCACCTGCCAAACAGACTACACTGAGTGGAACGTGTGACCGGTTCAAGATGGCGGCCGCATTTCTCGTCAGCGCCAAGGCAGTAGCGGCCAACGCGGAGTCTATCCTGTATAATGTCTATGGCCGTGTCCGAACTGCCATACTAGCGTCCTACATCCTACATATACTGCATACTCTCTACTCAAAGATCGATTGTGTATGTGAGCTGCGTCGAAACGTTCTCAGTTGAAGCTCAAGCAATGAAGAATTTCTTCTTCTTCTTATAAGATTCAGGCAGTTTAGACACTGTTAAGCTTGTAACCGCCCTCTACAGGTTAGATATTGAACTAGATTTTTACAGTCCTGTGTTCATCATCTGTGTTTTAGACCTCTTGTTTTATAATAATTATATTTTGAGGCGGAGGATCCCTCCGACGCTCTCTGTCCGTCTCATCAGCACTCAGCTGTCTGTGAGTTGAGCTGGACGAGCCGCGGTGTGTGGAACAGCGATCTGTTCTAATCTCTCTCCACTATCAGACTCACTTCACTCATTTCACTTAGTGACTCTAATGTTGTTAGGTATTTATCTTCATCTCTTATCTATTGTAAGAGTTGAATGACTGCACGTACGTCTGTCAGATCGCGGAACCCCAAACAATGTTGTTGCCTAGCAACTTGCTCGAAAATATTTCATTTTCCTGGGCGGGTAGAATTGACCCAGTGCATTGTGGGGCGGTTGAGTAGGAAAAGTATACAATCGATTCATACCCAAAATCTTCCCGGAAGTTAGTACTCATCCGGGAATTTCTCACATACCCAAACTCGCATACCCAACCGTCACATACTCAAATTGAAGTCAAAATGAGTATGAGTAGGACGTTAGTATGGCAGTTCGGACACGGCCTATAGAGCTGTTAAGCCTATCGGCTGAAAAAAAATGAATGGGAGTCTATGGAAAGTAATCTACTATTTTCTGGTCCCAGTCATTAAATGCCCTGGATTACATATATGTTTTGTATGGGTCTAAATGATCATTTTTCATGTGAAGAGTTTGACGGTATGTTGTATGATTATTCGTCTAACGGCTTTTGAAAAAATGTTACGAGAACAACTACAAGTCTTGTCGCCTCTGTGACGTCACCTCAACACATTCCCTCCACTTCTCGACTGACTATCTCCCCACTCGAGAAATTGAAACTCCACATGTCCACTTGTGTAGTGATTTTCGCCACGCTGAAGACTTTTGTCTTGTCATTGAAAGAAGGCGGTAAAGTGCATTAAAGACACAGCCATGTTTCTGAGCTAAGCAGGTGCCAGTGGTGGTGACGTATATCATAAGTGTCAAGAGCAGCGAAGAGCGACTCCCTACTACGTCATCAAAAGGCGCCTCTCCGTGTGTGCTGGCGTGACTCCGGACCTCGGGCTGCTTGGCTTTCAAATGGTATTGTTGTAAATATTAATCAAAGAAGGACTTCAACATGCCTATGAAAGGCAGGTTTCCGATCAGGAGGACTCTGGAGTATCTTCAGAAGGGCGACATCATCTTTAAGAACAGAGTGAAGATCATGACGGTGAACTACAACACACAGGGAGAGCTGAGCGACGGAGCAAGGTCAGAGCTACACCAGCAAACACGACTGAAGAGAAAATGTGAAGGACTGCCATAATTTGTGTGTGTGAATCCAAGCTTCAGTTTCACATGATGAGATTTTTTATTTTTTTTTTATTTTATATTTTATAGGCCGGAGCATTTACTTCGAACAGTGGCGTTAACGCATCGATTATATAGCTGTTAGGCAGGGCTGTACGCTTATTTTTTTAGGTGGTAGCACTGGTGCTAGCAAGCAAAAAATAATCAGTAGCACAAAAATAAATTCAGTAGCACACAAAGTATGATCGAAAACTTGCATAACCTTAACCCATGCATTTCGCTCTAATGACATGTTAGCAGCTGTCATCTTGATTTCATTTGAAATTCTCAATTAATATCATATCCTAGTGTGTGCAGAAATAATTGTAGAAAAATGAATAGGGTGCACTGATTGTAATTTAGACAAAAAAATCTAACCTGCCAATTGTAATTTTTTGCTGATTCAGAATAATTTCTCCCCATGAAATTAATATCTATATATTTTTTGTACATTTTTGGTAAATGTCTTTCTGTTATTATTAATTGTTAATAATTTCTGTTTCTATTAATTAAAACCAAACTTTAAAACATTAAACATAGCCTATTAAATAAATAAGTATACATATTGGTACAATTTAGGACAAATTAAATAGGTTGTTGTGAATGTGTTGGAAGTTGTTCTTCAGTGGCTTATTTCAAACTTTGTTTTTAGACTACTGTTGATTTTTCTCTGCAGCTGAATGAGTTGCCTTTCTAGCTAGCGCACTGCAGGGCTGCGAAGCGCTAACTTCCTGTTCTTACCGGCTTCAAAATAAAAGTCAACTCACGTTTGGCTATTAACAGGCTTTTAATGTGAAGGCGCACAGGAAATGTTCTGTTTGCACACGCGCTAATTTAACTGCGGTAATCTCCTTCCGGTTATTACAGTTGGTGAAGTGTATTAGACGCTAGAATCGCCGCACAAGTACAGGTCCGGAGCACACATCTTTCACCAGCCAAAGTGGAGGGTGGACTCAATAACTTACTTGCCTTAGACCGCATTTGGAGAGTGTTAATGTCGACTACTGTTGACTTTAGTGTTGCGCAGTGTTGTGCATCTCTCCTCTGTGTCTCAAAGAGACAGCATCTGCTCATTAGCAAGCTGTCGCACTAGTGCTAGTGGACTTGTATTCATCATCGCACGTCATGAATTTCAGTAGCAAATGCGATCAAAACTGTCGCACTGTACAGCCCTGTTAGGCCTACTGTTATTTCCATTATTGTCCATGATAACAATAGTCTATTCATTTTCTTTCTCGAGATCGAACTATTTTGTTGTGTTGTTTGTTCTCTATAATATGCCCGAAAATGTTAAACATGTCTAACACAATTTCTCACAGGGCTTGCACAGGTTTTTAAGTTCTAAACGTATTGATTAAGTTAATCTATAACAAAAAATGCATATATTGATATTAAAATGTCTTACAAATCTAAGACATGGGAGAACCCAGAACGATTGAATGAAATCCAAATGTAAAAATACTTACGTCATAATTTAAAAATTCTAAACATAAATTATATGACTTACATTATATTTTGTATATTCAAAAAGTAACAGTAAGTAGCCTACCTGTTTTCTACCAAAACACTTGAATGAATAAGAGTTTTCGCATTATGTGAATCTTTTAAGTGATGGATTTGTGGTTCACATTATAACAAATATAGAATCCATTGATTTAAATATAGAATGTAAACATTTATTACTAAAGATATGCCATAAATGTTCAGAGCTCATGAGTAATGATCGATATAATTTTTCATTTCCCATGTTTCCCATCAGAAAACTCACTTAAGCCAATGCAGCCTTGAAGACCTTTGCTATGACAGCTATGAGATATAATGAATGGTTGTGGCTAGTGTACATTATATTAAACACTGTTGGTCCTTTCAGAGCCACAAGGAAATGCTCAACATAGAATGTAATAATTGCACAGCTTGTGTTGAACTGTGCTGTTATTTTGAATCTGCTCTTTAATTGTGTACCTTTCGCTGTGTTTTGCAGGAAGTTTGTGTTCTTCAATATTCCTCAGATTCAGTACAAAAACCCGTGGGTCCAAATAATGATGTTCAAAAATATGACCCCAGCGCCGTTCTTGAAGTTCTACCTTGGTGTGTATCCTTGCAATGCTGCTCGATTATTATTAATTGTTATTATTAAGCATAATTTGTTTCAAGCAAGGTTCATCTGTTTCTTTCACAGATGATGGGGAGCAGGTTCTGGTGGATGTGGAAGGGAAGGACCACAAAAACATTTCACAACGTGTGAAGACGATTTTGGGCAAATCAGAGTAAGACATTCAGATATATTGTGAATTAAGAGTGGGTCATCATATAGGGACACAACTTGCCCTATATTTCACGTGTCTGCAGGAACCAGGTCACATATCAATGTATTTCTTTCACTCCCCTTAACAGAGAAGTGCTAAAAGCTGAGGCTCTGGCCAAGATGCAGGCCTCCAACCCGGCCAACTTTGGGCCAAAGAAGTACTGTCTGAGGGAGTGTATCTGTGAGGTGGAGGGCCAGGTGCCTTGTCCTGGCACAACGCCACTGCCCAAGGAGATGACGGGAAAATATCGTGCCCAGATGGCAGCGTCGCAGGAGTGAGAGGAGAGCCGAGCGCTTCATACTCACTGGACAATATTAAGGCATCGTGATGTTACGTTGGATTTTATACGATCACATAAAAGGACTACCACATGGCATTTTTGGCTGTAAATATTTGTAAGTAAATGGGTCCGATCATGCTGTGTGTGCATTGTGCGGTCATCACTGGCTGAGCTGAGACCCTCCAGTTCAACATTAAACAGCAGGAACCTACAAACTTGTTGTTTGGGCAGTCAGTACTTGGGTCCAGGTTGGAATAACTTGACTGTCACTCCTGGTGTTTGATCATGATGCGACCTGGTGGAAGAATCCATAGATCCAGATGCAATTAACTTTAAGCACAGTGTCACTACTGCAATTTGAACGTTAAAATAAAAACTAATTTGCCTGTGGCTGATGTTGTGGCTTCATGTATACATAACGTAACATCTTAATCCTGAGTCATAATAACCAACATTTATGAAAAGAAGGAAAATAAACACATTTACAGACATTATTTTTTAATTGGTGATGAGATTTCTCAGTTTATAAATTCAGGTCTGTGTTACTGCTTTAGATAGGTGTTGCCAAAATCCACTGCTCACACGTTAAGAAGCTCCTCGAGTTATTTGCACAGAGCAGTGTCACGTGTTTTGCTTTAAATGTTGTGCGGACGTCACAGATGACCATTGTGAATCAACAACCGACTGAAGAGAACTAATGGACATTCTAAGTGACAGGAAAGCACAATGACAAATGAACATGTGTAAGTGATAATACTGGCTGGCATTAACATAGTGTTGATTTATCTGATGAAGAAGCTGTTGCTTTGACCAAAGAATTTAGCTAATTCCTTTGAACTCTGTTTGGTTGACTTAAACTTGCCGATGATGTGCTTTTGCAGATAGTGTTCAGTTTGTTCATAGTGAGTGTTGGTTGGATGATCTTTTGAATGGCCTTTTTAGATTGCAGAACAACTGCACTGATAACACGCTTTACATACATTTACCGACAGTGATGTGTACAGAGAGATTTTACCAGTTTGTCTAAATGTACAAAAAAAAGGAAGAAAACTTGGCCACTAGCTTGAGAAGAGAGAGAGATTAACAAAGCACTGCAAATATACGAACATATGAATCATGCTACCCAAGTGCTCAGTTGGATCAGTAGTGCCACCGTAAACAATAAGATCACATCCTTTTAGGGGTCGCACAGGAGGACATAGAGAACGTTTTGTTCATTTGGCGCCTCACGCTGGCATTTAAGATGCTTAAATAATGAAGCTTGAAA
Organism: Hyperoplus lanceolatus; assembly: GCA_026929865.2. NCBI lineage: Eukaryota > Metazoa > Chordata > Actinopteri > Uranoscopiformes > Ammodytidae > Hyperoplus > Hyperoplus lanceolatus. The sequence continues at coordinate 15,451,508 of CM049404.1, read as the reverse complement.
TTGCCAGTGCCAACATGACATAGACAAGATACACATAGAAAAAATTAATGAACTGAATCCGTTTGAGTCAAACTTCCATCTGAACCATGCAGACATACACAAACGTTACCACGTCCCTTTGAATCCAGTTTAACAGTAACAAACAACTTTAAGAACACATACTTGTGATTGATTAAAGATTAAAAGCTTTTTCTTGCGATAGAGCCATCACAGTCAGCATTAGTGACAGTTCACATAACAGAAGCAACAGGAATGGCTTGATTAAATGTCATGTGCCGCTAGTTTCCCTTGTAAGTCTCCTGTGACGCAAAGTGGTCACAGCCTCAGCATCGACGAAGGATGCGATTTGCATGAATGAATAAGTTGTTCAAGCCTTTGATTACATTTTTATATATTTTATATAACAGTTTATTTACCAGTTTCCTTCAAACACTATGCTGCCCAAATATGGCCATACAAATTCTATTTTAATTTAATTCTCATTAAATAATCTGTTTGTGATTGTGCTCTTCATAGCCCAGTCATTTGTGGTTTGGTTCTTTGGTGTGAATGACAAGATTCTAATACTACTTTAAATTTAAGAGGAATTCAACCAATCAGCCATAGAGTTGCAGTGTAGGTAATGTAGGCACAAGGTTTTGAGAAACGAGGAATGCGGTTGAATAAAAAAGTTGATATTTCTGGTTCCACTGCATCAATTTTGATCTTGTCCAGAGTCGGTAACTGGTCTCATATTGCAGTGCTGAATTGGTGTACTATTTTGGCAAAAAAGTCTTAGAAGATATATATTGTTCAACCATAGAATTTTAACGTGCATCTGTTGCTTCATGGCTCCCATTTGTTCACCCTTAGCCACAAAGACATTTTGAATTTGTTCATAGCCTCTTCCAGAGGTCCAAATCACACATCCTGACAGCAACACTAACTCTTAACTCAAACATTCATTTGAATGTCCCATAAAAAGAAAATCTAAGTGGCACCTTTCACTTCTTTCGCCTTCCATTGTTCGTGTTTGAACTGATGCAACAGGGTTAACAATCGTCAGCATCATGCCTGTACAAATACATTTTTAAATTCCACTGCTTAGAAACTGTGCATGCTGGGATATTCTCCAGCCCTCTGCGACCCTATGCGGGATTAGTGGTTTGGAAAGATGTTTGAAAGTGAAGGGAATCTTATCTTTTTTGAGGTGCAGCAGACCTCACCCAAATTAAACTCAGTGGGCTCGTAAGTCATGTAAAGTGTGCTAGCCTTTTGCAGGCCTTGGTAAGTAGCAGGTAATAAGGGAGAGGTTAACGGAAAGGTGTCAGTGCTTCTTCTTCTGTTCCTGTAGGGTGTGCTGTAGCTCTCTGAGGTTCTCTGACAGCAGCTCCACCTCGTCCAGACGGCCGCTCAGCTTGGCGTCAAAGATGTAGGCCCTGATGTTGTCAATCTGCTGCAGCAGCAGTTCCTCCTCGATCATGTCCACATCGGGCAAAACCTGCTCATCGTTGTCTCCTTCGAAGGGGTTGGTGGAGACTCCTGGAGAGTTCCCGGAGGCCTCCAGGAAAGGGTTGCCTGTGTCTGTGTCGTCGCCCTCCTCCTCCTCCTCCTCCTCCTCAAAAGGGTTGCTAGGTGCAGCCTCTGTCTGTTTGTTCTCCCCCAAGTCTTCTTCTTCCTCATCGAATGGGTTGTATTCTTTCTTCCCATTGGCTTCTCCTTTGTGTTCCCTCTTTATGTCCTCGAAGAAGGGATTGGACGGATCCTCCTCAACGGGAGTCGACTCCTCATCCTGGAAAGGGTTGAGCGAGCTGCTGTTCTGTCCTTCAGCACCAGGGGGCGTCACGTGGCCCCCTAAGCTCCTCAGCCTGGGAGGGGACTCCTCCTCCTGGCCTGTGAGAGCAGGGAACGCTCGGACAGAGGACGGACTCCTCTCGGCTTTGGGAGTCAGGTCTTCCGCTGCGGTGTCTTCCTCTTCTTCTTCTTCCAGGAAGCCCCTTGCCGGACTGATATCCAGAGAGCTCTCCCAGGTGAATGATTGCTGGCCGGAGGAGCCCACAGCGGGGCCCCAGTGCTCTCTCTCCTCCCTTTCCCGGGCTTCCAGTCGATGGAACTCGCCCTGCTGAATGCTCTCCTCCCGGGCCAGCTTCTGGGAGAGGCTGATGGCCAGGCTGGTCTGCTGCTGGTCGTATTCGTCCTGCAGCTGACGCAGGTTCTCCTCCAACATGGCCACCTCGTCCGCTCTCTGGGCCTCCCGCGCCTGACGGAGGAATGACTGGATGTTCTCGATCTGCTGCAGTAAGGGGTCCTCCAGCTCCATGCGTATGCTGGCTGTGTCTGCGGAGGGCAACCAACCGCCGGCTTTGGTCATGCGTGGAACTCTGGGGGCCTGAGGCTGCTCCCCGTTGGTGCTGGGAGATGGACGAGTTCTCTCAGACTCCTGCCTTTTCTTCGAGGCCTCCTGGGATGCCTGTTCATCAGGGGGAAGTGCATGAAGTATGAACATTAAGCAACTTGTTACGTTTGTGAAGAAAATCCACACATAAAGTATCAGCACAACATCTCACCAGTCTCTCTTGTTGGAGTCTCTTCTCTTGCTCCTCTTTCCTCTTTTCTTTCAGCTCTATATATTTTTCCTTAGTGGGTAAAGACATGAGACCTAACAGCTTCTCCTAAAACAGAGAGGACACAAACAATGGGTGAATTCCGGGAACAAAAGGATCCCAGCTCTCTTTCTGTAAAAGCACAGCTTGTCCTTCCTTACCTGGACAAACAGTGTGGCTGTATAGCGGATCATCTTCTGCAGCTGGAGGGCCTTTGGATTAACTGGTGTATCATCTTTTGTATTTAGTGTTAAAATCTTTTTACTGTGAAAAAAAACAAAACAACAACTCCCATTTCATCTTTTACAAAAAAAGAAAAAAAATATAAAAGAAGACTTCAGTTCAATTTTGAAAAGGTCATTAAGAACAGATGTGTACCTCAGGGCATCGATTAGTTCGTAGTATTTCTGCACTTCCAGTCTCAGTCCACCAGCAGTGTCAAGGTTGTATGAGGTTTCTCCAGCACTGTGAAAGCATACGGCCATGGCAGTAAGCAGTCAATTAAATCAAAGATCCATAGATTATTTCTCACATCTGAAATGCTAGTTATATAACTACTTAGTAAATGGGTCTTACTTGAGCGACTCAGCCATTCTGATGTACTCTGGAGCCCTTTCATCCACCTTCTCCATGCACATCCTCAGCCTCTGACGGGAAGACAAGTTTTGGGTGAACAACAGGAAACCCCAAAAGAAACAAAACACTGAACGGCAGGAAGGATACAACAGTGTAAACTCAAGTCAGCTTGAATAGAAAAATGTTGAAACGACTGCACTTCTAGTTGGAACAGAAGAAGTTGACATATAGTGAAATCTATAGTGGTCATTTGATCCGTCATTTAAACTATGCGAGACAGTGTACATGAACCAACCTCGTAGAGTTTCACTATATCCGGCATGTGGTCCTTCTCTTCCAACTTCTGCTGTCTCTTGAGCAGTGTGTCCATACAGTGGTGACAGCAGCGGATCCTCTCGTCGTCCTTCTCCTCCAGCATGGAGGTGACGCTGCTCAGGCTGGTGATGCTGCCTCTCCTGGAGCCCATCCCGCTGCCGCCGCCACCACCTGCTGGGGGGGACTGGGAATGCAGGGGGCTACCAGGCACACACAGGGCCTCTCGTGTCCCACTGATCAGCCTTTCTGTGAGACAGACAAAAAGGCACAAGCATGTCACGGCATTGAGACACGTTATGGGCAAAACTTGAATATCTACTAGATAATATCCCATGATTCTCTCTAGTCTCTCTAGCAAGACGTGTTGTGCATACGTACGAGCCAAAGGTAAGGGGACATATTCCATGCACTTCCTACACATGATAGAGCCGCAGAGGCGACAGTGGTGCCGCCTGTTGCGGATGTTGAACTTGTTTCCACAGTCGGGACAGAACGGGACATCTGAGTCGTTCACCCATGACACCACTGACTTCTCAATGGCTACAAAAACGAGGGATAAGCACTTGTTAATTATTCAAATTAAATCAATCCTATTTACATACACAGAGGGGTTAGAGTTGTAATAAAAGCACAAGTGGACAAACCTCTGATTTTGGCAGCATCTGAGTTGACTCTGTCAAACGATGTTAACTGAAACGACAGTTTCTATGGTAAATGACTTGACCCAGTTGAGCCCATCTCAAGTGTAATTTCAACAACAGCGGGAAGAAAATGCAATGTGTTTCAGTTTTGATTTGCTATTGTTTTGGAAGCACACCTTTTCCAGTCTGATGATGAGCTTGTTGACCTCAATGACGTAGTGATCTATCCTGGCTGCCCGGTGCTTTTTAAAGAGGTCTAGGTGACTCCTGGCTGCTCCTGCATGAGTAAAGAAGAAAGGCAAGAGAGTTCAGCATGTGGTTGCTGCTTAAAGGCCTTCATAGTCGCTCCTATTAATCATTATCTAATCTAATGTATCAATCTTATGCAAATAATTAACTCTTTCAGGCTCACCTAGTTCCTGAGGCTCCCACATGTAGGGGTCCACGCCACCGTAATAGAAGGACTCATAACTGCCTGTATCCGGTCTGTCATCTCCGTCCCTTTTCAACAGCTTGTCTTTGGCTTTCTTCGCCTTCTGAACCAAACCTGTGCACAGAGAAAGGTTTAGGACCAACTATCTCCATGTGTAGAAAAGGCAAATGATTGGTTGTAACCATTAGCAGACATTTGTGCATGCCTAGTCTTCAAGAACTTCCACTAATATCCAGTTTAATCATCAATCTGTACTACTAAATACAAATCAGAGAACCAACCCCTCTTGGATGCCTGTTTCCAACCTAAATTCCTCCTCTCTCCATTTCAGATTTCTAGTTCACCTACGGTCCCTCATTGAGGGAAGCTGCGACAGAAAAAGTTGCCAATTCATCCTGGCAACAATTCTCCCTGGTTTACCACTGCAGTGCCCTTATATCATATTGAAATTGTCCATTCTCCTTTAACTGCCTGCCAAGGGACTGCCACAATGTCCTTCTTGCTACACTAAAAACTACAGAGTCATTTTGTTTCTTTACAGTAGAACATGAAAAGACTAAAATGATTTTTCACTTTTGAGCTGTCCCTTAACATGGCGGTCCTCCCCAGAGTGTTCCTCTTCGTAGTGGTCTTGGAGTTGGTAGAATGACTGAAGGTCCTTCAGGCACAGTGGGCAAAGAAAGCCCTCCTTCACTTCACCTGGGCCCTCAAAGGGTTGTGGATAGCTGGAGGCCATAACAGTTTTCGGCTGTGTTGTCGGAAAAAATATGCAAGGTGGGAGATTCTTGTTGCGGTCCACATGTCACGGGGTGTGCAACCCACCCCATAGTAGCTCCATCATGCCAGACGGTATCCTGGGAAATGGAGGAGCAGACCAAAAAGCAGACTGAGAATGCATATATTTTTTCATATCCATCCATTAAATACAAGATATTTGGTGGGATTCAAATGTGTACTAAAATACCCCAAACATCCACCACACATTTAAACAAGGATTCTGGTTGGAACCACAGTCCTTCATCTATTCAAACTTAGTATAGCATAATTTGCTGCATTGACACAATGTGATTTTTATGTGATCGAAACACGTGAATCAGGAGTATCAGGACAGCAAACAGCAATAACTTACAAAGACTCTAAATGAGAGATGATTGCGATGTTGAAAATCAATTACTTGGAATAAAAGAACAGAATTGGGGTTATTACACCTGTACAGACTTGTCTAATTATCGTGTAATATTGAGTGAAGCAAAATATTAAATTGATGACAGCTTGTCTTACACCCACAACTGCTTGTCCTATAGAAATCATAGCTAACAATGTAAGGTTACTGCAGAGATGTGTATGAGTTGCACAATTTTTACACTTGAACCATTTCCACATTGATTACAGTGATTTAACCTCACATATGTTTTCCTGATCTCATGTAATTTAGAATTAAACTAAATTTGTTATTTTTAGCCTATTTTTAACAGATAACTTTAGAGTTAAAAAACCCAACACGCTTATATCCAATCCACGCAGTTAGGGTAATACAAACCTCACTGGACAGTAGATATTTAATTTAAGAGCAATATTTCATTTGATGGGCAATATTTGCATGTTAACTATACAAAGGCTAAAGTTATCATTTTTAAATTGGGGCTAACGTTAGCCGCAGTTACACCGAACAGAGAATGTATCGTTAGCTGGAGGATGCTAACAGTAGTAGGTCTGGCTTTCTTTAGCCATCGTTCCTTCAGTCTCTTTAAGATAATAAAAACAATATACTTCATACCTCGCAGAAATAAAAACTCTTCAACCAATCAACACGATGGGTAATTTATACTTACAAATTAATCAGTGTGGTTAACAGTTCTTTTTTGACAGCTCGACAACAGCAGCTGCAGCAGAAGCAGCCCTGCTTGGTCATGTGATTAGCATTCAGCCTGTACGGAAACACAAGAGGGACAAACGACACGAAAAAACACACGACCCCAGCTAGACTGACCTCAGCCTTCACAACACTGGACCACATTGCAAGTAAACATTTGCCATTGTGGCACGTTTTGGCTTCCCTATTGATATGGTCTTAATGAACGTCCATTTTTAAAAAGTCTCGTTATTAGTTGTAGTTCCCATAAAACCAATTAGCCAGTTTCTGCACTCCACACTGTCCTTGCTTTTTTACTGGTCTCTACTGGCCCTGTTTTCCCTATTTATGTGGTTGGCTTAACCACGTGTTTCTTGTCTGTAGGCTTCCTTTCTTTGATATTTGTATCTTTAATACAACTTTCCTCTGGGGATGAATAATGTAAAGTAAGGTAAGCCTACAGTATCTAGGCCTGTGTCCTTCTGTCTGTGTATCTGTCTGTCTGTCATTTTATATGCTGTGAAATTCATTATATTTTACATTAGTAAAAAAAAAAAAAGAAAAAATAATCAATCAGATTTCCTGTAGACCTATTTATATGTAGCCTATGTCTATGGATCTATTGATGATTTCCAATGAGGATAAGGTTGTGTCCAATTCTCAGTCTGCAACTTAGGTCCTCTACTTCGTACCATAGCAATGCTACTTCATTTCAGATTGCTTGTAGATGTCCTCTTTTTTATTTTGTAATCCAAATAAAACAGTGGCCTACTCTTGCCACTGAGTCACTTTTGATTTATTTTTCTATACACTAGACTAGAGGCTTGTCCACTCTAATGATAAAAGTCCTATATCCATTATGACAGTTTCTTTCTGTATCACTCCCTCTGCCAGATCTTTTGTTTCCAGGGTTACCTGGCTGTGCTGGGAACCAAATTAATGTGAGATATGTCCCTTGATATAATATTATTGGTGATGATAACTGGCTGTAGGCCTAATGCCTACTTGTCCTAATGCCATAGTGTTGTTGTGTTTTTTCCTATTGTTTTTTATTAATTTATTTTATCTTCTGTTTAGCCTATGGGCTACATATGAATACTCCAGGCTTTCGGCCTCTTTGAAAAATTAACACAAGCAGTTCATACTGCTCAAAAGTTTAGCATGACTGTTGTCGTGCACTTGGTGTATGCTCAATGTGTTGGAATGATGTCCATGGTTGGTGTGCAAAGCGGAAAACTTCCCCAGGTGTATCAGCTCCACAGTGTGTCAATTGGTTTGGGACAGTTTTATTAATTGCATATGTGTTCAATAGGCTATATGCAATACAACATGACTGGAAATGTTAAGACCCTCAAGGTGGACACTGCATCATTAAGCCTGAGGCATGTGGCGTAGAATGGCCCTATGTCAAAATCTAGTTTAAATGCACACAATTTGGCAGGAGAGAGAGGTCAGTGGTGGACCAGAGCTCATGTGTGCCCCAGGGCCCCTTGCACGTTAGTCAGTCACGGGAAAATTAAAGTATAATTGGTGAGAATTTCTTTTACTGGTTCACAATCTGACGGGTCAGTACTATTAATATGAGGTATCAAACAATTAATACATGTATAGGAATGAATCATTCTTAATGATGTTTAATGTTATATAATTTATTTACAGTTTTATCTGATTTTTTTATTTTTTTATTTGTGATATCCTGGTTACTTTAAAAAAATCTTCTCAACTAGTTTAAATGAAATGTATAAAAGTATAATCACTCTTGGGTTAAACTGCTCAAAACTCAAATCCAAACTGTGGCCGTAACAATGATCAGGGATAGCAGGCATACTTTCTTCATTTAAAAGGCTGAGAAACTATTGAGCTGTGTGTTTTTGTGTCATACTTTTCACAGAAATGTTCTATACAGATATTTTTAAACACAGCAGGATCTAAATATATAAGAAACCCCATAGCCACACAATATTGAACTATGTTGCCTTCTGTCCTTAAAGTCTACAAATGATAAGTGCATGAAATAATGTGGATCTGATATTGTTCTTCCTGCTGTTAGTTAATGTGCATTTATTTTCATTCTTAATGGTGTGTCAATCCAGTGGGGCTGAAAGACATGTGTGTGTGTTCGCGTGTGTGTGTGTGTGTGTGTGTGTGTGTGTGTGTGTGTGTGTGTGTGTGTGTGTGTGTGTGTGTGTGTGTGTGTGTGTGTGTGTGTGTGTGTGTAGTGGAGCATCTCTACCATTAAATCTCCATCTCCTGATGTGCTTGTCTTGATGAATCATTTGCATATTGATATGGCCTGTGGACAGCTGCTCCCATGGCTCTGATGGAATGAGCCCAATTAAACGGAAAACAGGGCTATGTTACACAGTCTGTCTAGTGTAGAGTTGCATAAATCACCTTAAATAAGGCAGGGTACCCGCTTTGTCAAACAAACTGATTAGAGTTGGTTTGAATAACCCGTTTATTAGAGACTGAAGCGAGCCATACATTTTTACCAATGCGTTTTATTGTTCAACAAAAACATTGGTGTTTGACTTTAAGGCAAATATAGCTTTTTAATTTACAACATTAGGTTAAATAAACTTAATCCATGCAGTGAAGTGTAGAAAAATAATCCATGACACATTTTATTTGCTGTGATATTCATTATATTTTACATAAGTAAAAGAAAAAAGGACGAAACGTAAATCAATCAGTTAAGTGATCTTCTGTGCATAACTCAACGTTAGCCGCTTCGATGTATCGTATTTCCAGCATGTGCTGCACTGACAAGCGTGTGGTGCCTCACAGAGGCAACATCGCAAATGCCAGTAGACTAATGCATTCGTTCTTGGACCTGATTTTAACATACAAAACACAATAAAGGAATAATGAATAAATAAGGATAATTATAATAATAATAATAATAATAATAATAATAATAATAATAATAATAATAATAATAATAATAATAATAATACATTGATAAAGTTCAACATAGTTCAAGAACTCTTATGAAAAACCTTATATACAGCGATAATGTCGGTTTGGAGATCAATTACGCACAAGCTCTCCAAAGAGACAAACAGCAGGTACATGTTTTGCGACGATGATACAGGAACTGTATGCCAAAGTAAAACTGTTGCACAAAAGGTTAAATGATGTGAATCCTTAATAATTCACCGTGGACACTTCCTTTTAACACACTTATTGGTTTACAATGCAGCAGTAAACGCAACCCGGATTCTGTTTTAACCTACTCTCCTTCCACTAAATCCTCCTCGGGCGCAAACCTTTTACCCGGGTGTTGTCTCTTCTCCTCAGCGTGACTGTTGTTAATGTTGTCTAAAAGGTCGAGCAACAAACTATTCTTGCTACAACTCGTAGGGTCCAATACATCACACGGACTGTTTGTTCCCAAATCCGGACTGGAGGTATCCCAAAACCGTTTGCCTGGGTGTTGACGCTTTTCCAAATCAGCGAGGTCTTCGTCTCCATCTGCCTCTTCATCCCAGTCCCCATCATAGGCGTCCTTCTCCTCTTGATAGCGCTTACCTGGGTGCTGGCGTTTGCTGTGCAGCACCAGGTAACGTTTTCCCGGGTGCTGTCGTTTTGAAAGTTCACTCAGGAACATGACGGGGTTGTCAGAAAAGTGTCCCATCGTGGAGCGCTTCCCCGGGTGCTGTCTCTTCTGGAACTCCATGAAGGAGTGCATTTCATCTTCGCGTTTGCCCGGGTGCTGTCTCTTTTGAACATCCGAGTACTGTTCATCCTCGTCTTCTTCTCTCCGCCCCGGATGCTGCCGCTTTTCAAAGTCCTCGCTGTATCTTTTGCCGGGATGCTGTCGTTTTGTCATCCATTCTGTCTGAGCGGAAGGTCCCTCTGGAGAAAGGAAAACAATATTTAGATGACTTCAAGTTGCCTAAAATCTACAATAAAAAGTGGTTCCCCATCTTGTCTCCGCCGCGCGTAAATTTGACACAAATGAGTATAAATGGTTGTCCATTGCGTCATATTAAAGTGGAAGCCGATTTTCTTCCTTTTTCTTGTTTTAAAACATTATTTCCATCGTTATTTGTAATGGTTTCTATTTATGTATAATAATCCAACTAGAATAACCTTCCAAAACGTAAAAAAAAAACATTAGGCTATAACATGTTGGAACTTCAAGACTTCTAAGACTTAATTTTACCCTAATATCCTGAAATCTATATCATGGTTGTGGGAAATTAAATCCAATGACAGTTTTGAATTTGAAAATAAATATGTATCAAGCCCTATTGCATTAAAACAATCATTCCTGTGTCGCCTGTTAATTTGATCCAGGACGGACACTTTACGCACCGTTTCTGCCGTCCTCATCCTGCATTTTTTTGAGAATGGACCGTATCAGGAGGCTCTCTGCTCTCTGTAGTATGATGTTGTCTATGGTCATTCGGTCCGTCTCATCCTCAGCGGGGGGACCCTGCGCTCCACACACAGTCAAGTTGCAGATCACGAGAGAAGCCAAGATGAGCAGACATGTCGACTTCATGATAAGTGGAATTAGTTGGTGGTCTGTTGAAGAAATAGATTATGGTCGATGGTAAATATGTTGTAAAGATAACATTCACTGTAAACTCTCTAAACGTGTGGTGAAGGCACATTACTCACATTGTTTCACATATTTGATTCAATATCGAGAATCAAAAATAAGATTAAGAGATATTTTATCCAGCGAAAATTGCAACTCCTTTCAACCCTTTAAAGCGCATTGCTTGTTGTCATTCGGATTTGTTACAAGTTCTTAAACAAGTAAAAAAAAATCCTAAAACAAGTCAACATTGTCCATATAGGAAACAAATGTAATAATTTCACTGTTGCAACTGCATCATTTAAACTTGTTATACAGTTTTACATTTCATGCTGTCGTAAAATAAAAAATAAAATAAAATGACCAATATATGTACGATGAAGCCGAAACATTAACAGAAAAGGTAGACATATTTACTTTTCATGAGGTTGTATTCTGAAGTGCGCCAGACTCACCTAGAGTATCCAAGTCCTCCTCTTTCCCAGCCTCTGTGGTTCTGGTAGCCTCTCGCAGCGGTTGTTGACCCTTGAAGGCCAAGTCTGGAGGAATGAGCAGATAAAGTTCCGCCTCAGCATTTTATACCAACCGGTCACTGTCGTCACACCAACGCTGGACTCATTTTTCAGGACCCCTAGTCTCCAATGATGTCACTGATTCGTGCGCAATAATTGATCGCCCTATAGTCATTTGAAAACCAAATACAACACTTTAGTAAGATAAACAGCAGGTGCTACTACATGATGACTGGATAAGATAGGCAAATAAAAAAAAAAGAATGAGTCATCACTCATTCAAAGTTTTCTAATCTTTTTTTCTTTGATAATCTTTGAGTCTTGCAACAGGCTTCAATACTTTTGCATTGCTGCCACTCAGATATCGACATAACATGATATGGTTCTCAACGTGAAATCTGCAGGTCTCCATAGGGGCGCAAGTAAAAGGCTGCACAGACTTGTTTTCTTATTTTTCATAACCCCCATAAGGTCAAAGGACTCACACATGAGAGCTGAATCCATCTGGTTCTTCATAGCACAAACAATGCACCCTCTGGTCACTACACAGCTGAATGTGAGAATCTAGGTTTCACATGGAGTGTGAAAAAGGGAATTGGTTTTGGTTTGTTATAAAGCAACCAGAAAAACTAAATGTAGAGGTTTTTAAAGTTATTTTGTTTATGTTCATCATTGAGATGTGTAATTTTCAACATGTTCTCTCAAGCATTTAAAAAACATTGGAAGAACTTAAATTTGAAACTACCGAACAGTGTATACAATTAGAACTCAAACAATCAAGGCATTAATCAATGTGTCAATTAGTCGGTAATGGCAACTGTTTTGAATGATCATATCATAACTCTTAATGGTCCAAGCTCAAATGTGAAAATTAGCTGTTTTATTTGGTCCGCAATTATAGTTTGGACAAAATACATCGCACGGTGTGGCTTTGTTAAAGGCATTTCTCACTATTTTCTTACATTTTACAAACTAAACAATTAATGAATTGATGGGGAAAATCACCAGCAGCTCTGACATGAAAATGCTCATCAGTTCCAGCTCTAAAAACAAAACAGCTTACCCCACCTAATCAAGCTCCAGCAGTAAAATGTGGCTGACATATTGATGAATGAGTACTAATACTGACAGTCACAGGAGTACTTTTGATGCTTTAATTCTCCTGGTAATGCTTCTGATAATCTGTTCTATGCTTTCACATTGTGATACTGGTACTTTCACTTGAGTAAAGGAACCGAGTACTTCTTCCACCACCGGTCAAATTTAGTAATATAATAATAATAATAATAATAATAATAATAATAATAATAATAATAATAATAATAATAATAATAATTTTATAATAATAGATTTTATTTATATAGCGCTCTTCTCTCACTCAGAGCGCTTTACAAAAACAAAACAATAAACAAACAAAAAGAACATGTAGAGTTGGGTTGGTGGGTGAACTAGGGGTAGGCAGAGGAGAAGAGATGGGTCTTGAGTTTGGACTGGTGAGATTATAACCCATGCAGCTACATAATCTCTTCCGCTTGGGAAAAGGTGGTTCAATTTGGGAAAACCCAAGCACAGCAATTACAGCCAATATGCAACTTTTTATTTAAAGATCTCCTATTATAGGGGAGAGTGGCCTAAGTTGTGCAACTTTTCACTCAAAGTGACTTTAAAGTAAGGCCTTGACAGTAAAGTGTCCAACTCAAATATGTACATATATTTCAGGGTGTTGTGCATCCCTGGCAATAAAAACTTTGGATCTGGAATAAACTGTAGAAGAAATATAGCTTTCGGAAAAAAAGTTGTCTTGTTGCACAACTTGCCCCCGGTGTGGTGTAAGTTGTGCGGTTGGAGAGAATACCATGGGGTGAATTGTGCCATTGATATATATCTCATAAACTGTAATGCAAGACAAATCCATTAGACAATCACTTATTTAAGGTGTATTTAAAGTAAATAGTTGACAAAGATTGAAGGACAGTTTTCTTAAACAAGGCCTAGCAGATCTAGGTGGTTTTGCCTGCAAAGCTCACAATGACAAAGTCACCATCATCATCTTTCTGGCCATCTGAACTCTCATCAGTGGTGTCGTTAAGTGGAATTGAGATGTCACTCTCTTCTGAGCTACTGTAGACAATCACTTTCTTTTGGTGACCAGCGTATACAGCCATGCCACTGGCACAACTCTCAGAAATGTGCTTTGCACTAGTTGCTCCGTGCTTGTGGAAACAACTGCCACCTGACAAATGTGATTCCCCCTACATTTCTGCCTTTAAATCAAGGCTCAAAACCCATATGTACACCCTGGTGTTTCCTCCCCATTAACTATCTTACCTCTGCACTACTATCTGTGTTTATGTGGATGTATGGGCTTTACGTCTTTTATTTTGGTTATTGTTATTTTACCTTCATTGTTTATCTACTGAATGCACTTTGGACAGTGCAAACTGTCATAAATGTGCTTTTATAAATACATTGTACTTACTTACTTACTTATAACTCACCTAGGCCCTATGGCACAAATCACCCCATCCCCAGAATTTTGGATAATAGGCATGATGCAGCAATTTAGGGCTGACATCGTGCTAACTATATAGACTCAAAGTGTAGCATACCAAAGCACTAAAACATGTGTCAAATGTTTTCAAACGTGTCTATAATTGTTCAGACACAATAATCAAAAAACCTTGATCATGGAAATTTTACTTTGAAAGGCAAAACACAGTTTTTTTTAGCTTAAATGTGCTTATATCTTATTCCTTGTGTCTCCCTTCTTTACAGGATGAGTCAAATGGATGGCTCTTCTTAAATATGTGGTCACATTTCCAATTTCTTCCACGGTTTTCTAGAAACAAGGGGTGGCACAACTTCCAAAATGCACAACTTAGGCCACTCTCCCCTACTACTTTTCTGGTCTTAATTTCTTGTTAAAAACTGCTATAGAGCAACCTGACACGAATCACATCACTAAAAACGATGTAGATTTTCGGGAAACGCTTCCTCTCATCTGGGCGATTCAGCGTGCTCTGTCAACACTGCGCTTCGGCCATCTCTGCCCCTCCCCCCCCCCTCCTGCCAACCCCACTCCGTTGTGATTGGTTACCTTCCTTCCGGAGCACTTTCAGCAGCACGAGGGCGGATTTGAGCAGGAAGGTGGGGGCATGGCCGGAGCGCTCCTCAGCACGTTGCAGCATTACCATACATGGAAAAATCCGCATTTGTGACGACAAGAATGCAGGAAATTTGAACTGATTTGAACAAGTGAATTCTGGACCGGCTGCCCTAGTGTTTCGTGCTCTGCACAGCCACCCCAGACGGTCAGCAGGGAATACGTCTAAATGCATGTACGTCATTATTTGATACGCTAATATGGTTAAACATGACTATAAATCATTATAACATTGTTTATAGGTCATAAAAGTCGAAAAAGTATTATAGGTCCTCTTTAAAGAAAAAAAGTGTTCCCACTCCGTCCAGACAGCCATGTCCTGACTGTTTCTATTTCTGTGCAGAAGGAAATGAGACCTCCCCGATATTAACACAGGACATTTGTCTTTTGTCAGTGCTGCTTATAGTGAGTTCACTTAAGCATTGTCACTACTGAGCTGGTTGAAAGTTGACAACTCTTGGTCAGAAAAAAAGCATTTTCAGGAGATTTTGCCCCTTATAAAACTGAGAGACTTGAGTTCTCAATCCACACCAACTCTACCACATGAAACTACTGAACTACCTTTGTCCATACACAAAGCCCAATCACTCTGCCGTCTGGATGAAAGCCTCCACAGTCACACTCAGTCAGTAATAAAATGTCTGCGTGAATTGAATTGACCATGTAATGCCATAATGATGTGCTTTCAACTTGCTGTCACGTTCAATACTTCAAGCGGGGGTTTAGACTCCTGCAGTGTGCCGGCAGTTAAAAACATCAATAGCACGTTGGAAATCATTAGTAATGCTCTACGATAGTTACAACAACAGCACAAAATATTGGATCATAAATCTCTAGCTCCTATTGTTACATTATAATACGTCTTATTTTCCTTTGTGAGGAAACAATTCTAATCTCTGTTTGACATTCTTTTCTTATGTTCAAATTAAAACTATAATTAGATCAATATTCTCTCAAATCGTGAGGTTTGTTAAGAGTTTCAACATTTTAGTAAGCAAAGCACATCTGTAGTTAAAAAAGTGTTATATTTAACCCCACTAGACGAGTTCACTGTCTCTCTCCTCAGTTTCTCAGTCACAGTGTGAGGGAGGAAGAATAGACCCCTGTGAGCCAAAGACGCCTCTCTGACTGGCAGAGATTTGGTTTTGCTCTGCATTGCCTTTTACAAGTCCACACAGAAAGCAACAGGGGTACAATTAGAATATATCTGATATTTATGGAAATCCACATTCTTTTTCATCTTTCCTGTATGTCCCCTTTCTACTATTAGGGCCATGTGTGTAATGCCATGCCAAGAGGAACCAATTAATTTCCCAAGAGAATGTGTATGTTAGATCTTTTGAGCAGTTTAAAAGGCTAACGTGCATTCCCGACAAGCGAAAATCTGCCAGATCTACTCATTGAACACAGTGTCCTCCTGATACAGAAGATTTAGAACTATTAAAGCAGAGGGAGATGATCGGGCAGCAGGTGTGTGGCAGCTTCGAGGTTGTTGCCTGTCTTTCTCCCTTTATCACTGTCAGGCTTTGATCGAAAATTATGCCATCTTTTTTTCTTGATACGTTCTCTTTCATCCTGCACAAAACACGGCACCCTATCAGATTCCTTCGGAGCTGGGAAATCATTCAACAATTAGTATTCCAGTCAGAATTATGAACCTTCCTTGTGTGCTGCGGAAGAAGATAGGTTAAGTATACACCCTGTGCGATGGAAGAAAATAATAGGACTCATTAGGCTCTAGTCCTCTTGTTTACTCTTGTCTTTGTAAGCTACTGTGAACATCTTCAGTGTGTAAAGGAAGTTGACATCTTACATTTCTAAATCCATCTTTTGGTACAGCTGTCTACTTCTTGAACATCCTTAAATAGGACACACTTTTGTTGTTACATTCCATGTTCCCCCTTGGCTAAGTACTTCTGCTAACCTGTCAGTATTTTGTGATTGACCATTTTCTCACAGCTGTATAGAGTATTTCTAACAGGTTACTGCACTCTCTAAAAATCTCCTTCCCTTGTCATTATCCACCCCACAACATTGGTAGAAAACTATTAATTATGAGCCATGTCTTGTGGGGTTTCCTTTTGTCATTTGGTGCCACTGGCCTGCAGGTTGTTGCCATGGAAATGTGACTTTTAGTTAGTTAACCGGTTGGCTAATTTTTTTAGGCTTGAAACGAGTCTGTCTTTACTTAAATTTTTTTAAACCAGCCTAATTTGCTTCAGACAATAATGGCAAAATTATAATAACGTTTTTATGAAGTCACAAAAAGTTATAGTTCCACATAGGCTAAATTATTTTGCTTTCCGTAACAATAGATTTGTTAATATTAACATCACTTGGTTTCAAGGTGCTTATCAATTTTAGGATTTTGAAGTGATTCATATGATTTTGAATTGCGTTCAGGAAACAATGGGAAGCCAATGAAGTGACGCTAAAGCTCTTGCTAGTGTTCTGTTGTAATGGTTGCAAAGACAAAGCAGCTGCATTTTAAACCAATTGTAGATGATTACCTGAGTCCCTTGATTACTGAGTGCAGAATATAATGAAGACAAATGTCAAGCAAGGCTCCTAACAGTTTCAGTTTATTTCATTCCTAGGAAGACGTACTGACAAGGTTAATACTTTTATACTTTTACTACAGTTCAGGATGAGTTGGTGATTAATCATTCTCTTTAGACTGGCTGAAGACTTTAGGTTTGAACATAGAAATAAAAATCTGTGTCACACACACGACCACTTAACTAAAGATAGAAGCAAGATAAGACATTTGAATATTGCTTCAAGACCTGAATGATCCCAGAGAGGAAGCTGGTCCTACGCGACAACTAAAATATGACAAAGCATTGATTTTGTTGCATCTTTGTTAAATTGCTTCAAATTATACTGTATCTCCTCTCAAGTATTACTCTGATCATCTCCACTGACATAATTCACATGTATTTTCAATAGAGCATTTTGCTGTTCTGCGGACTATTACATTGAAACACATTTTTCAGTTAGGAGGTTTTATATTATCATTGTAACGGCTGGATCAGGAAGACACAGGCGTGGAGAAAGTAACAGTTTTAAGAAGATTTATTTTGGAAGTAACCAGCAGGGGGTTAGGACCGTGATCCGGGGGGCAAGCTGGCTGTCATGGGGCTCCAGGGAGAGAGCAACGGGGCAAGTCCAGGGAGCTGAGTGTGAGCAGGCTAGAGCAGGCAGGCAGAGGGGTCCGGGAGGAAGTGCTGGCGGGCGAGGGCTGGAGCTGGAGCTGGTGGCTGGAGTCAGGCTGGGAGAGCTGTGGCAGAAAAGACAGGAGTTAGCCAGGAAAAATGCAAAAAGTGGAGCTGCAAACAGGTTAGCTTAGAGAGAGGACTGACTGTGGAAACAGAATCTACAATCTGGCAGTGTCTGGCAGGTAGGGCCGGGTATATGAAGAGCAATTGATTGATGATTGATGGCAGCTGTGAATGCTGGTGATTGACTCTAGCACACCTGACTCCAACCCTGCAATAGATCAGCATAGACAAGGGTAAAGGCTCATTTATGCTCTACGTTAGATACGCATACGGATACGGACGGAGCCTTCTGTCCGTACTATGCGTACATTACAGGCGTATTTCTGCACGTATCCTGCAAGCTTGCGGATGCGTACCAAACGGAGAGAACGGAGCATTACTACCGAAGATCACTGGGGGCGCACAGCCAGCAGATCATTTTCACACTGTACAAACGAAAGACATAATACTTTAGAAAAGGTCTTAACTTTTGAGGAGAGGTTTGTGTGAGTTGGTACGGAATTACATACACATTTATCTATCTATGAAGTTACACGGCCGGGGCACAGAGACATACAACTACAACAGAGCACCATGAGAGGGGATCGCACGGAATGTCAGCTAGACCAGTGGTTCCCAACCTGGGGTCCGCGCCCCCCCCGCAGGGGGCGGCAGAGATCGCAAGGGGGGCGCACAAGTTTGTCTGTGCTGAGGTTGTGACTTGTGAAAAAATAAATAAATAAATAAAATAAAAAATTGCAATTTTTTTTTTTTTTTTTAACCTTTATTTATACAAGTATATCCCATTGAGTCCGAAGACTCTTTTGCAAGGGAGACCTGTTCCCATTTACACGTTACCATTCACACACACATTCATACACCGATAGCAGGCTAACTATCGACATTCACACGAGGCAAGGTGGGTGAAGTGTCTTGCCCAAGGACACAACAACTATGACACAGGTGGCAGGGCGGGGATCGAACCTCCAACCCTTTGATCATCGGCCGACCCGCTCAACCAACTGAGCCACAGTCGCCCAAACATTAAATTCATAAAACCCCAATAACATCCAATTGGATAATCAAAACGATGTTTAATGCTAATTAAAACATATTATTGGTCCACATTTAAATTCATTATTATATGACCTCTGAACTTGCGTAAGCAACCTTGCGGTCGGCTTGTGGCTGGCGGGCAATGCTGATTGTTTCCCTGCGGTCAGCCTCACTTTACACAGGAAAAAAAAATGTCTGTGAAACGTAAATGTGCAGATGGTTTGTCTGTACCAAAGATGAAAACAAAGCAATATCTCGAGAGATACATCGATTTTGGTTTTATGAAAGGACAGGACAGTTTTCGGCCAGAATGCGTCATTTGTGGCGAGAAGCTAGCTAATCAAAGCTTGAAACCATGCAAACTGAAACGACACCAGGAGACCAAACACCCCGAGACTATTGGTGAAAGTCGAGAATATTTTGAGAGAAAGAAGCAATTGGCACTATCAAGAAGATCCACGGACATCAGAAAAGCTTTTGAAAAAGCAGATACTGATTTACACAGAGCCACGGAGCTCTGTGTAAATCAGTACCTGTTTATTTTTTTTGCAAATAAAAGTTATTAATCAATCTATTCTTTTATTGTGTGTATGTGGGTCGGAGTTATGGTTGGGGGGCCCTTGCTTGTCTTGGACCCTGGCACGGGGGTCCTCAGGGAAAAAAGGTTGGGAACCACTGAGCTAGACGGCAGGCTGTCAGCTAGACGGCAGGCTGACGGCAGCAATAGAGAAGTACCGGAGGTCCGTGCGAGACTAGTTTGTTTGACATGTCGTGATTGATGTCCTCAGACCCCCCCTGTCTATAATACAGCCTCCAGTTTAGCCTCTTCCATTGCTACGGTAGTATCGCTAAAGCTGTTTCTTCCATGGATCTATTATAAAATATGTATTCCAGTTAATTCACTGACTCTTCTTCTTCCTATTTGAGTAACTTTTTACTCTGAGCGGCGCTGCTGCCCACTAATGGTTGATTTGCTTAATGTCCATTCCAACATAAAGGACGCATGGAAGTATGAGGGCAGTGACGGATATAACGTTGTGAACGTACGTCTCTATATTCGCACGGAATTGGAGCATAGAGTAGCCTTTAAAGGGAAAAACAACACAAGGGCTTGAGGCCCAAGCAGGATCATAACAATCATATGTCAGGTTGACCAGGATATCATCATGCAGGACTTGACCTTATTTTGCTTCATAATATGTAGTTTCAGTGACTCACTGAACACGGGCAAGGGTGAAAAATCTCCTAAAGATGAACTTAAGAGGAAGTTTTAAAACCGACATATCTTGTCCCCATCTCTGAATACACATGGGGCATTAATATTTAAACCTGCATTAACTAATTTGTTTTGGGCTTCATTGTCACAAGCTGAAAATGCAAGGCAAGTTGATTTACGTATATAGCACAAACAATTCACACTTACAATGCAATTCAAAGTGCTTTACAGGAGCATAAGATACATGAAGATTAAACATTAGAAATTGCATTTAAGAGATAATAAAAACAAAGAGCTAATACATGCAGAAAAAATGTTAATTGCATAAAAAATGATAGGTTCAAAAACACAACACTTACACATTATCACATTATATAGTTCATGTATACAGTGTATGCAAATAGTTGCTTATGCACATCAAGCAGTCATTGAGCAACATTAGTATTCATTTTAGAGCCAATATTCTCTTTTATATTCTCAATTTTTTAAATTAATTTAACTATTAAGTAGTCAGAGTAGGTAACAGGTGGGTTTAAAGAGTTTAAAATGTTCAAGAAGCATACCTCAATAATCTATAAACTTCAGGTGGTGAACAATGCCAGCTTTAAAATAGGCATCTCAGGACTTACTGCTTAATAATTCTCTATAATTGTAGTCCAAGTAGTATAAATAATGCTTGTCTATAGTATCTCTTTTCAGTCCTTGGAATAAAAGCATGTTTTTTGTTGTTGCTAAAGAACAGATGAGCTCAGAAAAGGAGGGTCAATAAAAAAGGTCTTCACAAAGTTCATTGAAACTCCCCGAAAGTGGAGAGTCGGTCTGTGGACAGGTGAAAATTCCAACACCTCAGTGTGTTTTCGTAGACACTTCAGAGCAAAGCAGGTCACAGGTGGTGAGTTGAAAGACAAGACATCTAACTGTGTCCACAGTGGATGACGTCAGACACCAGAAAACAACAAGAAAAAACAACTACACATAAATAAACAAATGGAAAAGGGAGTGTGTGTGCATAGCGTGCTAACCCCGTGACTGAAGAAGTGACACAGGCCTGACAGGGGTCACTGTGGCAGGGGAATGATTGACAGCCTACAGGGTGTACTGGTGGAGACGCATGGCTGGATGTTTGTGCGTGGGTCAAAGGTCAGGACAGGAAAATAGACTCAGTTTTAGTGGCAAGGTTGTTATATGTTATATATATATATATATATATATATACACTCAACAAAAATATAAACGCAACACTTTTGTTTTTGCTCCCATTTTTCATGAGATGGACTTAAAGATCTAAAATTCATTCCAGATACACAATTGTACCATTTCTCTCAAACATTGTTCACAAATCTGTCTAAATGTGTGATAGTGAGCACTTCTGCTTTGCTGAGATAATCCATCCCACCTCACAGGTGTGCCACATCAAGATGCGGATCTGACATCATGATTAGTGCACAGGTGTGCCTTAGACTGTCCACAATAAAAGGCCACCCTGAAATGTGCAGTTTTGTCTCACAGCAAAATGCCACAGATGCCACAAGCATTGAGGGAGCGTGCAATTGGCATGCTGACAGCAGGAATGTCAACCAGATCTGTTGCTCGTGCATTGAATGTTCATTTCTCCACCATAAGCCGTCTCCAGCAACTTCGCACAGCCATTGAAGAGGAGTGGAACAACATTCCACAGGCCACAATTGACAATCTGATAAACTCTATGCGAAGAAGATGTGTTGCACTGCATGAAGCAAATGGTGGTCACACCAGATACTGACTGGTTCTGAGTCCCCAGACCCCCAATAAAGCAAAAAAATGCACATTTCAGAGTGGCCTTTTATTGTGGACAGTCTAAGGCACACCTGTGCACTAATCATGATGTCAGATCAGCATCTTGATGTGGCACACCTGTGAGATGGGATGGATTATCTCAGCAAAGCAGAAGTGCTCACTATCACACATTTAGACAGATTTGTGAACAATGTTTGAGAGAAATGGTAATATTGTGTATCTGGAATGAATTTTAGATCTTTAAGTCCATCTCATGAAAAATGGGAGCAAAAACAAAAGTGTTGCGTTTATATTTTTGTTGAGTGTATATATATATATATATATATATTTATATATATATATATATTTCCAGTTGAAACCTTTTGGTCACCTTCCTTCAAGTTCAAGTGTACTACTTCATGGTTGTGCACAATCTTATTTTGTATAAATGGTTTCCTTTTGATTTATAATATTTGACCTGCAGTGCTTAGTGGGTGTCCAGAGTCAAATGAGGAGAAAAAAGAGTGGATGAGTGACTGTCAATGCACTCACAATGGGTTCTTAAAGGGCTCACACAGTAGGTGGTTTACAGTAGCCCCCTGCAGCTGTTTAGGAAATAACAAGACTGTCAAAAGACTTTGATGCGTACACACTGCAACTGCAAAATTATTTCAGAGGGGGCTGTGACGTCAAGTTAAGCAATGTTTGTTTCACAACTAACCCTGCCATTTTTACTGCGCCCAGTCAACAATTTGATGAAAGATATAAGAGTTTGAAAACCAGCCATGCATTTGGACAAAAATTAAGCAGCTCCCTCCACATTGAGCCCATTAGGCATTCTCATGCATATTGACAAGCATTTTATTATTTTCTGACAAGTGTCAAATCCATTAGGATAGGTAATGTGTGTCATTGGATAATCAGAATATTCTTTCTTTTTATCACAACTATTTCCTTTAATGTGATATTTTTTAATTTTGCCATTAATTATCCAAACTCCAAAAGCTGGGTTTGTTTCTGCTCCCATATTGACTAATGCCTTATTTCCACATACACAGGAGAGAAAGAGCATTTTACATTATTCTTTTTCACATTTCATCCATCTTTAGCCGTGTGTCTGTTGCGCTGAGAATCTCATTATCTCTCAATAACCTGAGAGGCGCCGGTGTGTTTCTTCAGCCAGAGACTATGATTAGTGCACTACTACCACATGCTATAGCTCACTTATCATCGCGCTTCCTCTCTCTCTCCCTCTGTGACTTCGCAGCCCTCCATCACAGTCAGGTGGTGTCTGGAACCAGCCATAATCTTTGTAGATTGAGCTGATCTTTCAGTCTCACGCCTCGGCTGAAATGGCAGATGTGAGCTTTTAGATACGTCATTATTCAGGAGTGATGAATGGGAAAATATTTCACTGAGATATAAGTTCCATAAAGAGTCCTTAATCAGAGTGCTGTGGAATAAAAACCTCTATCCTATCAAGTCGTTATGTCATATCATTGAGTCCTAAATCCCATATTTTCTTTACAAAAATGATTCAAAGTTTGGTAAGATTGTTTTAACCTGTCCAGTGGACAATCAGAATTGTTCTTGAATTCATATTAGAATCATCTTTTAAATGGCTAAACTAAATCATCTTTATCATTAGACTCAAAACCTATAGAAAATCAAGTGTGAATTGTATTAATACCTTTGCATTGTCGTGTTTTTAGATACTAACACTAATACTTTCCAAGAACAATTCTTATAATCAATGGATGCATGTGCAAAACAGGCTTAAACTATTTGGCAAACATTCAGAGATTTTTGTACTTGCTTTAAGAAGACTTGGCTTTTGGACTAATTAACAGACACATTGGTTTGTTTGGATTGGGAGTTGTTCAGATACAGCAATGGTACAGTTTGGTTTAGCTGGATTCGATCAAATCTGGCGTTTAAAGCAGCTAAACATACAGTATTTTAACGATGTACCAGGTGACTACTTCTGTTAAAAAAGGGTTGCGTTTGTGGGGAAGAGTTATCACCCGACTGCAGTTATTCTCATTTCTCACCAAGATGGAGCAATAAGGCATCTGTTTAGGCTCATTTGTTTTGGCTTTCCAGCCTGCAACTTTACTGTTTTCTTTGGTTGCTATAAAGAGCAGTTAAAGCGCTTCTTATTTCCCTTAAGAGATAGTGGCAGCCAAAGTAGAGCTGAAGGGAGAATGAATATTGGGCTTATTAGCTCAAACTGAATGCTAATGTTGCTCCTTATCGCTGACATGTTATATCCTTATCAACTTGGTGATATGATGTTATTGTTTTTGTGCCGCCCACAAGGGGACAATAAATGAAACGCGATTTATTGAGACTGTGCACACTGTTTTCTATCTCTCATTTGCCTCGAAATGTGAAGCATTTATTGAAGCTTTTACTCCGAATTTTGTTTTCTATGGTCGTCATATTGGTTTGTTATAGTCAGACGATACTTACTTTACATGACAGTCCATGTTTCTGTGCCTAGAGCCACTGTACTTTCCTGCAGTATCTAACTTCAGTTTTCCGAGTCTCCACCTGACATTACAGGGTTTTAGAATTTCGAATCTTAAAACATTAACACATTACATAATCCATCACAAGCATATTCTACCCTCAGACTATCTCATTTACATGGATCTCGGAGATATCTGGTGCTTGAATTAAAGTCCCCTCTTGATATTTTTAGCCTTTTGTGGTCCTCAGTGGCTGTGCGGGGATGTGTGAGGGTGTAACAGGAAAGGGATTTGCTACCCGTGTTTCATTTTCAGCACATGAAGAAATATGTAGCTGCAACGTCACATGTCAACCATCCTTCTTGTGTATGAAACCAGTTGGGATCACAGAAATCTCAATGAAGTCCTTCTCTCTTATCCCACTTTAAACATCCCTTACCTTAATTAATCTAATTAGGGGGGAGTGGTTGATTGCAAAGCAGATTAAAAAATGTTTTTATCATTAAATGTAAATGCCAACACATGCAAATGGTGTTATGTTCCTCGCCGTCATCTTCCTCTGCAGCGGGTGGAGCAGATATGTCATACTTATTGCACACAAGCACACGAGAGAAATACTTCCCCTGCGTTTTCAGCGATGGCTCATCAGAAACACAATGAGCCTTCAAAGTATTTCTGTTTGGAGAAATCTAAGAAAGTATAACTGTCTGGGAAGCACAGCTGCTAGTATAAAC
The DNA here is from genome assembly GCA_026929865.2 of Hyperoplus lanceolatus. Lineage (NCBI taxonomy): Eukaryota > Metazoa > Chordata > Actinopteri > Uranoscopiformes > Ammodytidae > Hyperoplus > Hyperoplus lanceolatus. Next base: position 15,426,393 of record CM049404.1, on the reverse strand, counting down.
ATTGTTCTCTATCAGCCTGGCAAAATGGGCTGGAGCTTCAGGTGAAATGGGCCAATTAAACGGAGAGCTAAATGCATTCTGTCTGGATGAAAATATCTTATTCTCCATCATTTTAACCATCAATGTATTCACACACCACCTTAAGTTGTCTCCTACTGTTATACTAACTTCTACACTATAACGTCTAATACTGTTACCCCCACTATTATGTCCAGGCCATGCCATGACCTCATACTTCTTGTAGCTGACCCTCTTACCAAACCTCTTCATGCTCTGCTCCCTCTGGAGCCCTCTGGAGGTCATGATCTGATTGAGCAAGAAAAACAACATTATCTGCTAAAAGTAAAAAATAAAAATAAAATAAATTCGAAGTTCCTTAAACCTCATAATGCTACTATTGCTGACACTATTCATAATACTTGCAGGGGACCAGTGAAGAGAGAATAACACCAATCGCTTCTTGTTATAAAAATAATAAATAAATAACAGTTAATACACAAGTCTGTACTAGTCCTATCCTATCTCCAAAAACCAACATTAAGAATATTACAAACCAACTGTCTGACAAATGCAAAGCTTAAGGGCAATAATAAGGCTTACAGTTTCACACTGGAGATAATAATGGAAAGCTTCATTACTGGATAAAATAAGGTTTTAATTGTTTTGTGGTTGTATAATCTTAAGACTGCAAATATGTGCCATTATCCCCATATTTAAACGATATGCCCCCTCCCCTTTACGACTGTCTTTTCTCTCTTTACTTTATAACAGATAGAGTTGTCACAAAGATTGTCCGAACACGTGAATAGAGCCTTGAAAGCAATAACATCCGATTCTCGTATCAGTCCTGGAATCAGCAAAGCAGTGTTATCAATGCTTTTCTTTTCCTTCTTTTTCCCCCATCTTAACCATCTAACAAACAAACCACAACATGAACAAGCACAGACCCTCACACTACTTGACCTGTTTTGTTTTCTTGGTGTTTTTATTAAGCCCTCAACCAAAAGATGGACTTCAGGGAGGCATGAAGAGGACTTCTTGATTTTGTCTTAAAGTCGAATGCGAGCAGCTATTTATGTCTGCCACATCATCAATGATCAATGGTTGAGGCAGTACGAATAACAGACTACACAGATCCAATAATGGATGATAAATCAGCAACAGCCTTTTCCACATGCTCATCTAGACAGGAATGGGTAAAACATGTATTCCCAATTTACGTCACACATGGAGGATAAAGGATAAGTCAGACCAGGTGTGCTGAAAGCTGCCAGGAAATGGCTCCCATGAGAAACCAACCCAAGCAGCTAAAACGCACCACAAATAAAACCTGTACTCTGTCCTGAATTTTTACTTCTACTACTTGATGAAAAAACCAAGTGGAACATAGATTCTGGATGTACATAATGTTGTATGAAGTCCTACTTTTCAGCATATATGGACACATACAGATGAGAACTTGCTTTATCCCTTATAATGGCGTCTTGAGTTTGAAAAGACCATCTGGGTAGTCAATCGAATCGATGAGGAACCCTTAGATATGTGATTGCAGCAGCAGGCGGTGATTCTCCCTATTGACCTATTCCCAGGAGACTGCTAAGGGGAAGGTCCTGTCTGCTCTGTCAGTTGTGGTGAGGCCGTAACCTAAAAAAACAATACTCCAACTCCTTAATTTGCTGTCACTACTGAAAAGGATGCACGTGTATCAGTTATAATAATGTTGTCTTCATTAAATTAGCATCAATTGAAAGCCCATTTGGGTCACAACAACTATTGTTCTTCAGATTCATCTTTGCTAATGAGGTTGTTTTAAGTTGATGTTCTGCATCTATTGTCATGCCCTCCGTATTTGGACCACATTGTATCACTCTGACATCTGACAAGTCTGTGGTCTCCTGGGATGACATTACAGCTGTTGTTTACAGTAAAGAGCAGCACTGACAGGGTCTTCTGTTTCAGCAACGTAATTGTCCACAGGCATTGGCGAAGATAAACTGTCTCTATGTGATGTTGGATGAAGGTTGTAAAGGTCAGACTGCAAAGGGTTGATTTCAAGGGCCAGACAATTGTGTTTTGTCTGGATTGAACTTTTGTCTTAACTCTGTAAGATGCCAATAGAATTGTATAGCCTTGGAAGTCAGGCAGCAAGTATTCATCAGAAGTGGCCCACTGCTTCAACCGAAGACCTTTCCGTCAGAGTAAACCATTATATTTCAAGTTAAAAGACGCTCAATGGTTTGTTTTCCGGCCCAGCGGCTTCACAGGAAGCCCTGGTGGAGAAAAAAATATATTTATCTGAGTTTAAATGAACGTAGTCATAGCTTTTTATTGTGCTTTGCTTTTTTTCATGAAAGCCGTTCCTAAATTAATGGATTAACATAATTGTCTCGTGGGAGTTGATGTTTTTTAATTAGTAAAGTTAGGCGGGCGAGGAGGTTGCAAGTGCCCACCACTTACAGTTTGTCCACATTTATATGTCGTTTTTCATTTTATAGATTTTATAAAAACTCATGAACAAAGGATTAACCTATAAGGCAAGCTTTGGCTAAGCAGGGAATTCTTAGTATTCATTTTCAGTTTTGGTCTCTTCATGTGTTTAGTTTACAAGAAGATAAAAATAAAAACTCAATATGATCAACTGCTCCTAACAAAGATGAATTCTTTCAGAGTTATTGTGCAGTTGAAAGAAATGGGTATGTTTTAGGCGGGAAGTTAAGTTGGGTAAGACTGAAAAAAGTGGGACAGATGTGAATCAACTGAATCAGAAAATCACTTTACATTAGCCCTTTGTTGCTCCTTAAGCGCTATTGAGCTGCACAGAAAGTAAGCTGATTTCAGAAAAAAGGCTGCTAAAGAAAACATAAAGGCGACATGATTGGGGTGTAGGCGGCTTCCTTATTGTCCAGTGCTGCGCCAACACACAAGGTTTTTTTCCCCACAGGAAATAGCCATTTATCCACTGTTTCATAGAGGCCATGAATGAGATTGGATTTTCTTTCTTCTTTTTTTCCACAGTCAAGTTTCTAAATAACACAGGATTCAAATTTTTGGCTCAGACTGATGCCCAAGAAGAATGTTTTCTTGTTTTCTTGTGGCTGACCTATTCCCCTGTCTATGCATGATGCACTTATTCCCATGGGGAAAAGGTTCAAATGCCACATTAAAATTTAAATTTAATAATATCAATAAAAATCTTATGTGTCCCTGCAATGTTATGCTTCCTTCATAGGTTTTCCTCCAGATCCTCAAACTGTGTGGATCTCAATTTCTGTAGTTACAATCAGTTAGTATGACGCATTGATGTATATAATATAAAACACATTGCAGGAGATTTTTTTTTCTGCAGTTAATGTGACTTAGCTATCAGAGATAATAGCTTTGTGATCACATCCAGTGACTTCCAGTCTTTTGTCAGGGCCATGCTCTGCTCACGCCCAAGGAGATTGATTCTCAGCCTGCTTTCACAACTCTGATTGGTTTTTGTTGAGGGAGATTTGAGTGCTGCAGAGCTGACTGTGTAGTTTGCAAAAAACTTACTTGCGGTTTGGTTCACTGTAATTGGTTTCGTTGAATGAGCAAAATAGAGAAATCACGAATACTCAAATTGAGCCCCTTCTACTTGATACTTGACTCCAATTTGTTCGATTTAAGATCTTAATGCATGGCCTTTTTAGAAAATGTGGAAGGCTATATAACATTATTATCTTACCCACTGTATGCCCCAGACATATGATGTAAACGTTTCCTTTGTTGTTTACTGGTCTAACAGAGAGGAAAGGTCTAGATTTCATAGTGTTTTGTGCCCAGTCTCACGCCCCGTTCACCACCCTCTTCCTCCCTGGCATCACGTCCGTGCTCGCTGTCAGAAGCCCCTGTCACTGTCCTGCCACCCTGCCACCCGAACGCCTGCCTCTGCCACACTGATGGAGTGGAGAAACAGCCAGGCTGACAGTCATGGTGACTCACCAGCCCCAAATGGATTCTCCCAAAACACCCTTAACCTCTGAAAGAACAGTATGTCTATACATGTTCAAGTATGATTGACAACCGCTTTGTTTAACTCCACAAAAATAAATTTTACAAGATTTGGAGATCAACGCTATACAGAAAGTTTGTATTTAACCTGCCTAGCAAGCTGTGAGTTTGGGAGATTTTATTTACATTTTCCCCCTGAAAAAATATAAACCTCTCTTGAAAGTCACACATACAGTATACCAGTGCTTCTCAAATAGTGGGGCGCGCCCCCCTGGGGGGGGGGGCGCCGTGAGTTGTCGGGGGGGCGCGGACTGCCTTGATTTCCAACTGACCGAAAAAAAACTTTTTTTAAAAAATTTTTTAAGTGCTATCGTGCTTGCTAGCTATCACATCGCGCTTGCTAGCTTGGTTTGCAGTAAATAAATGTCCACGTGTCTCCAAGTGTCTCTGTAGGCTATTTAAAAAGAAATCAAGCAAGTAGACTAATAATAACATTAATGAATTATTGGTTATCGCATCACAGAAGGCCTATTGGCCTATACTAATAAAAAAACATCACCTTAACTATGTTTACAGTTTAATTCTTTTTTAATGAAATGCAAACCTCAGTTAATCATTTGCTCTTGTTTCTCTGTCCTGAGATTCACACAGGCTGAGACTTGTTTAAATGTTACAAATTGAGCTAATAAATTGAACTTTGATTTTTTTTTGCTGCAGAAGTTATCTCAGCTAATTTTTGTTATCTAATTTGATAATAAAGTGATTGTATGCAGAATGCTCATGCCAGAAACTCATACAGTGGTTTTGTACAGACACAAGCACAAAGAGTCTGGCCTCATTAATAATATATGTGGATTCTTGCTTCATCATTATTGTTTTGGCCTACCTCAGTTTCAAATTCAGAATACCGATTTATGGTCCAGGATTTTATGCTATATCACAGTTACATACTTCCAGATGTGGGTTCAAATTGGGTTGATTATATGTTCTGTTCTGTGCTTTTTTTTGATGTCTTTAAATATTTCCTTATATTTAATATTTAAATACATAAAATACAATAGCAGTATTATTGTTAATAATTCCTTATATTTACACATTTCCTTTTTCCAGTGGTGAACTGTTGGAGAGTCCTTGGATTTCTGATGCTCAAGGATACATTTCTTATAAGAAATTCATGAAAATCAATACGGTATGTCACTGTGTCTGGTGATTCACCAATAAACCCTGAACTGAAAATGTATGGATTCAGATGAACTTTTACCCGCAGCATCTGAGACTGAACAGAAATAATTCCGTTCTGGGAAGACTGCAGAAACCAGAGCTGGGTTCTTTCAAATGTATTTCTTGCACTACAAAGGATTATGATCAGGGAAGATTATTCAATCCTTTTGATGATTCTGAGGTTTAGAGACTGTAAAGATGTGTTTGGGATTATTCGTCATATTTATCAGGGAATCAAATCAAAAGCCTTGGAATTTACATAAAATGTAATGTAATGATAATATCGTTTAATATTTTAATCTAATAGTATATGAATGATCTATGTATTTGTGTGCATGTGTGCTGCTTGTGTGTTGCTGGTCCTGCTTGCAATCTTCACTGTGGAAGGAAACAAGCTTTTAAAAAACTATGTGCCCTTTGATTTTTACACAAGCTATTAGAGAGAGTTGTGTTCTGAAGCAAATGTGTAACATGCACACACACACACACACACACACACACTCTCTCTCTCTCTCTCTCTCTCTCTCTCTCTCTCTCTCTCTCTCACTCACACACACACACACACACACACACACACACACACACACACACACACACACACACACACACACACCTCTTTTGAATATCATCTGTTAAAGCATTGTTCAATGATCTACAGTTTAGCTTCTGCTACTGTTTTAGAAGAACTTGTCTTCTTATAATACAAAAGCTGTAATTAAGGGTCTTCACTGTTATAGCTTAAGGTAGGCTCATATCTAACAAGCTGCAATAAAGTGTTATAATTATCAGTGTTGGCTGACAGCAATTTGCCACCCACATGTTGCTTTACATTAGCTACACAAGGAAAGTGAAAGGCTAAGCAGGATTTTGTATTGTTTGGAAGCAGCAGAATGACATCAAGAGGACAGAATTAAAAGATAAAGATAACGAGTGGTTGTTGTTCTCTCTCTTTTTCTCTCTCTATCTTTCTCTGTGTGTATGTGTGTGTGTGTGTGTGTGTGTGTGTGTGTGTGTGTGTGTGTGTGTGTGTGTGTGTGTGTGTGTGTGTGTGTGTGTGTGTGTGTGTGTGATGGCCATGGCGCTGCGGGCTGTAATAGAGAGGAGAGAGCATTAGGCACACTCAACACTGAGGCAGCAGGAACTTGCCGCACAACTCCACAGAGTCCTCTCCATCCGTAATCAGCGGAGTGAGAGGGGAGTCACACCTTCTTTTTCCTCCACACAAACAATCCCTGTTCCACTCATGCCTGTCCTCTCCCACTTACACCTCTCTCTCTCTCTTTTCTCCCATTTTATCTCCTCTCATTTGCATTCAGCACATATCCTTACAATTTTGCTTTACATTCAAATACACACAGCATCAACTTGCTCCTATAGAGAAGAGCACGGGAAAGAAATGCAGCAATAACTAGCAGGAATGTGCTTCTTAAATGAAACAATTCTTTCTTCTGAGGCCAATTTCGGCAGGTGCTTATCCAGACATTAAGACACTCTTGCAAATAAAAAGAAAACTGTTTTGCACAAGAAACAAATTGCTGCTCTTTCCTCTCCAGATGCACACTTCTGTCTGCTGGGACAACACAAAATGTGAAAGATTTCTAAATCCAACCCGGCGCCTCCCAAACTGTTAAACATTTAACAATTGGCCTGTCACTTTAACCTTCTCTCGGTGCCTCCCATCCCACCTCTTCTCTTCATCTAGCTCTTCCCCACTTGCTGAGCCTTATATAACCAGAAATAGCACTCAGAAATATTACCTACACTGTCTGTCTTTTTCCTTCCACTGGTCTCTGCGGGGGGTTTCCTGTATTAAAGGATTCATCTCTATGCCGATGGTCGGCCCCTAGCCCCCTCAAGGAGCCAGATCATGAATACATGAATAGAACTGGCATATGAAAATAAGACATTTTGTTGAACATCCTATAAAAAAAGAGAAATACTCCCATTTTACTGACTACATTGACCTGAACTGTGCTTATACCTCCAAACTATGCTATCACGATTTTGTGCAAAAGGAAAAATCCCAAACACTTCAACCGACTGGTCTAACTTCCGATTTGCATATGAGATGGGATGTTTATGTCTTAAAATTAATCTTTAAGGTCAAGGTCAAGGTCAAATTTATTTATAAAGCACATATACAAACAGCGGGTACTGCTCCAAAGTGCTGTACAGGTTACATTATGATAAAATAATCCACATTTATTACAAATAAGAACCAAAAGAAAAGCACATAAGAAAATACTCAGCTCAGCTTTACTTGACCTTTCTAGATTTAATGGCTTTTCAAATATATAGCTATAGCTGCGTAAATGGTATGGCTTATGCTCCGCTGGCCTATACCTCTCTTCATTATATCCATGTACCGACAGCTGTCTCTAAGGACAAAGAAGGTGGACGTTTTCATTGATTTATTTTTCAATCATTACCGCCCACCATCTTGAGAGGAAAGCTTTTACGGCTTTTAAAACTTTACTAAATTGTTTACAGCTGGTGAGAGGAGAGAAAGATGGGGGAGATTAGATGCGCAAGGGCACCCTTATGACACCTTTGCTGTCATGACTTTAGTTTGTGTGGATGCCTCATGGATGGGTAAAATAACATAAAAACAAAAAGGGAATTTACTTAAAATAAATAAGGTGTACGAAAGGAGATTTTTTTCAAGTTTAGAGATAATCAAAGTGATAACAATTCCTTCTCATTTTAGCGCTATAGGAAAAGTCAGCAGATCACCAAATGGACTAGTGTATAATATCCGAGGATCATGAATGTCTGTATAGTTTTCCAGAGCAATCCATAGTTGTTGAGACTTTAAAAAGACAAATTAATTGATGATATTTCTAATAATGAATTTGTGTATTTTACCCCAAATACATACTATAAGAAATGTATCTGTGTGCCCTAATGATCTACTATAAGAAATGTATCTGTGTGCCCTAATGATCTTGACCTGCATTAATATAACGAATAAGATAGAATAAGGCTGAAGGAATGTATAAAGGAAACACCTCTTAATTCAACATCCATCCACGTTTCAAAGGTGCGGCCAAGCTAGGAAAGGTGCCCTGTAGGCAGAATGTCAACTGCCCACTGTGGTGATGGATGCATCCCAACCGATGATCCTCTACTTCTAGAGATGACACGAGAGACAGTAATGGCTCTAACCTTTAAGTTTCTTTTCAGCTTATGACAGTTTAAGCAATTTTTGAATGTAGTTTTGGCAAATGTGGTAAATGTGATATCCAGGGGCAGTTAAAGGTGCAACACCTTACCTCTCTTTTCAAATGTAAATCCTGAGATAACACAAGCAAAATGATAACCACCTGCATCAAACAGCTTAACCCTTGTGTGGTGTTCGGGTCTGTGGGACCCATTTTAATTTTTTATCAAAATAAAATGATACAATTAATTATGATTTCAAACAGACTCATTGGCCTTGGCTCATTCACCGTGAAGAACATAGATCAGAATTTTTTTTTGGTCAACACTCACTGTACACCCCCCCTACATATTTATATTACATACAGGATGTTCGGGTCTACTGGACCCAGGGCTAATACATGTGGGGAAATTGTTGGTTTTGAAAGAGAGAGAAGCTTTTAAAGATGATATAGAGTTAGAGGTGTCAGAATGTGATGATCACTCACTCTCTCATGATCATTACTCATCATAAACTGTGAGGACACGGAAGATTTCAGCCCTGTGAGGGCACAGACTTTTTCGCCTCCGTGAGAATGGTGACTGATTCATTCACTGCAATCAGATGTGTGGCACTGATTGGCTGATTGAGCCCAGGTGTGAGGAGGTTATATATGCCCTGAGACCCCCAGTGCTCTGTGCTGCTCATTGTCTCACCTTCAGAGGTAGTGAGAGGTTGTCTCTGAGTGCTCTCTGTGTTAAGTGTTGCAAAGGAAACTGTTTTACTTGTGTGTGCGTTCAGCTGCTTGGCAGTGGTGGTTTTGTTGTTGCTTTAGTTTTTTATATTAAAAAGGTGGCCTGTGTTGTCCTTTACAGCTCGGTGCATTTTTGTTTTCTCCCCTTCCCTGTAGTCGCTTTTGTGATTTAGTGGTTATCCCTCCTACTATAACTTTCAGACACCCCTGGGTCCGCACCTGTGTCCCAAACCCCCCCCCCCAAGTCATCACATAAGCTGCTTATTAGGGGTCTGGTCTCGGGGCTAACAGCTCAAGCAGGGGACCCCAAACTTCTCTTTCCCGGGCCACAGTAACCAGCTCTGACTGGGGGATCCAGAGGTGTTCCCAGATCAGGGTGGAGATATAATCTCTTCACCTTGTCCTGGGTCTTACCTGAGGCCTCCTTACAGATGGACATGACGGGAACACCTCCCTAGGGAGGCGCCCAGGGAGCATCCTGACCAGATGCCCGAACCACCTCAACTGGCTCCTTTCTACACGTATGAGTAGCATCTGTACTCCAAATCTCTCAGGATGACTGAGCTTCTCTCCCTGTCTCTCAGCGAGACTCCAGCCACCCTCCTGAGAAAACCCATTTTGGCGACTTGTACCTGCGATCTAGTTCTTTGGGTCATGACCCAGCCTTCATGACCATAGGTGAAAGTAGGAACCAAGATCGACCAGTAGATCGAGAGCTTTGCCTTCCACCTCAGCTCTCTTTATGTCACAACGTAAAGCAAGTGCAATACCGCCCCGGCTGCTCTGATTTTCTGGCCAAACTCAGGCTCCATTGTCCCCTCCCTCACACTACTTGAACTCCTTCACTTGGGGCGAGGACTCATTCCATATCTGGAGTAGACAATCCATCGGTTTCCTACTGAGCACCATGGCCTCAGATTTAGAGATGCTGATCCTCATGCCAACTGCTTCACACTCGGCTGTGAACCAATCCAGTGAGAGCTGAAGGTCACAGACCAATGATGTCATCAGGACCACATCATCTGCATAAAGCAGTGATGAGCTCAAAGTGACGATCGCATTTCTGAAATGTCAGAGTCTGACAGTGACTTTGAAGAAGATAATGAGATTGAGCATCAGCTAGTTCCATAACGAAGACACAGGACCAGCCTTCAGCAGCCAGCCCTAGGACGAGCCAATTAGCTTTGTAGTGTAAACTGACCTGAATGGGTTACATTTCCAATTAATTTCAAATAAATTAAAATCAAAAGTTATGGAAAACCTTGCTTCATTTGTACATTTGTTTAATTTATTCCCCTCTTATCTTTTTTATAATTGTTTTTCTTGTTTTATTACATTTTATTCAAAAACAGACAAAACGAGTGGTAGTTTAATTCATAAATGTGATCTAACAAAGGTAAAGGGCAAATAGTAACCTTATATGCTGTTTATATTTCTTGCAAATAGGTTGAAGTAAACATCTGTTGAGTATTTTAACATAAAATGTTTGATTGTGTTGAGTTAAAAAGCCATAAAATGCAGTGGGTCCACCAGAACCACGAACACTGGCTGTGTAACAACAATATGAACACCACACAAGGGTTAAAAAGAGTATCACTCTGGTCTCTGTGTAGCCAGATGTTTCACAGAAATAATATGTTGAATTGTGGGAATGCTGTTTATCAGCTATTTAGTCTACAGCTAGAACACAGACTGTGAGGTGTTTACGGTGGATAGGTGCTATAGATCTGCATGTCATTAAAATGTACACACACACACACACACACACACACACACACACACACGCACGCGCACACACACACACACACACACACACACACACACACACACACACACACACACACACACACACACACACACACACACACACACTTCTACAGACAAAGCACACACATGTAAGTTAATTGCTGACTGGTAAGGCCGCCTACTCATTTTCCCTTTAATTAATCAAGTAACAAGGCACTGCATGGAGCGGGTGCTCGGCTGCTGTCATTGGGAAGGTCAGGGCTGTCATGTGTGTGTTAGCAATCGTTTATGTGTTTGTGTGTTTTATTTCTAACTCTCTAAATAGACTAAGATCTGCATATAAATTCAACATGTGAGCTCTACCATCCAGTTATGCAAAGTGTTGGCTCTGAATAAATCATAACGAATGAGATTCTTGGAGAAAATATTTACCTTCTGGCTGGGAAGCCCTTTTCGGTGAGACTGAGAGTGAAAATATACAGTCAGGCACTAGTTGTATTAGTTATGTAATGGTATAATAATCACTGATTATTTATGAGTGCAAATTTTGCATTTTATACCTTGAAGCAATATTTGCATTCAGCTTGAAGAAGTATTGGCTGCAGTAGTAGTATTATGACTATATGCTACTAGCAGTGGTAGTAGTTTGGTGAATGGTAGACGGAATAGGCAAACTTTCCTAGTGTAAGGGTGTTAGCACTTACAAGTACTTTCCCTCCAACAGACTTCAAATGTGGATTTTAATTGCTCTCACCATTATGTCCTCAAATACTTCAGCTGAGAACTTTAATAAGACAGAATAGACTATGGCTGAAACCCAGTGGCATATCCTATTAGCACAAAGTATAAGAATGGGGAATCTTAGTGTGGCACAGGTGAGTCAGCCTGTCATTTGTGCAATCACTGAAACCTGTAAAGGGGAGTCCAGAGCAGGTCTTATCGTCCTTTCCTACTCATTTTCTCAGTGTTTGACTGATATGTTAACGATCAAGTTTTAGCATTTTAGGATCTAAAAAAAGATACTTCACGCAAGCTTAACCCTAGCGTGTGGAAATGCATTCTGGCTGTGAAGATTTTGGTAGATGAAAAGTATGTCTGGGTGATTTTGTTTTTGAGACAAGCTTATCAATTTGTAAAGTAGGCTAGCCTGACGTTTTGGGGAGAAAATCTTTGTGATTTCTTATTTCTGATTTGCAGATTGACAGCCCCCTTGTGTTTTCCTGTTTATGATCAAACTACAGGTGACAGTTAGCTGAAAGATGTCATCCCTAATGTACCCATAGCCTGATGAGCCAGCAGGATTATATTCCTGAAATTGGCGATTAGGTTCAGGAATCATAGCTGGCTGGTTACTAGGGTAAGGGTAAGGGGACAGGGAGAGGTAAGAATAGGAGTTTAAAGGAAAAAGAGATGATCCGGGGCCCCCCCAAAATTAAGTTTTTTAAAAAAAGTTCATGATAATCATTACATTACAAAAAATATATAAATTAGTTATGAACAGGCCCATCGTTGTTTGTTCTTAATTGTGTAACCTATCCAGTGGTGGATTACTGCACAGGCACACCGGGCACAGGCCCAGGGGCCCAGGGGCTCAGGGGGGCCCTTAGCCAGAGATACTGATAGTAACATGTTGCATGTTTCCTGTTTCATGTTGCATAGTCAAAGAGCTCAGTCACTGATGTCAATAACAGGGTCCGAAAATGAATAGCCTAAATATAAGTATACTCATCACAATTTAACAAAATAGAAATCATCATGTGCCCCTCAACTAGTAGGGGAGAAATACAAAAGCAAGTTAAAAACAACAGCATTAGTAGTTCTGTCTAAGGGGCTCCATGAGGGGCCTTGAAGGCCCCCTCACACATACACATATAAGCTGAAAAATAATGTTCCTTCTGCATCTCAGGATTTGATATAGTCTCTAAAATTTCCTCACAAAGTGCACCAGATTGATGCATTTTACATTAAAAAGGTAAAACAACAAGGTACAGGGTCCCTCCAACAATATCCCAAAATCCTGTGGGAAACACTGACTTCCTTAATAATTTTTTGCCATTAATTGTATGTATCTGTGTAGAAAATTCTGTGTACCTGACTGGATAGGGACAAGTGGGGGGCCCTTTAAGAGTGTGTGCCCAGGGGCCCATTATCTCATAATCCGTCTATGATCCTATCACTCAATTCCTTTCCAAAGGCAGTTAGTAGGATTCTAGAATCGAATAATCGTATTTCCCTATATTTCAAAACAAAGCAATATCCTCCTATGTTCTGCAATCATTGATCTTCGGCTCCATCTGTCAATAACTAAACATGTTGCGCAAAAAGAAATTAAACTTTACTTTCACCTTCAATGAAGGATATCTCTGTCCTGTTTCCTCTTTGCCTAGTATCACAAATTAGATAAATTCAGGTTATTCCAGCAAGCGCTTTCAATAGATGATGAGTCACAAATGATTGAAAATACAATGTCAAACACAGCTTTTCTACAACTTGGGGCCAATTTAGTCCCAATGAATCACTATTGAACTACTTATTCCTTGAAGCAGGCCTTCAGATTGGACCCACATAGTTAAGTGACATTCCCCCATATGGAGTTTAGTTTAATCCCTGGCTGATCCATGGTTTGATATCTGGTAATGAGGAGCAAACACTGTGCATGTGTTTGTTTTCAGATTAGGAGAGTTTCATCTTCAACTCTCGCTAACACATTCATTACACCGAGAAGGTAAAGCACTCTCTTTGGTTTAATCCCCTCAGAGGAATACTCCCTGTCCTTTACCAAATTATTTAACTTTTTTTGCTAAATCAGATGACAAATGGGTGTTATCTTTTGTATATTCGTGTCTCTGTCTATTGATTTTCTCAGTGCATTTCTTTAGTTCTCTCCATTGATTAAATAGTCCATACAAGTACAGTTTGGCATTTAATACAATAGTGACCCGTGACGTTGGCAACAATTAGCATTTGCCTCTGTTTTGAATTGCCCATTTGCATTGACACACACACACATTGACAAGTTCATTATATTGGTCTTGTGCCATATGGATCTGTTTTGTTCTTTAACAATCTCTCTCATTCCGTCATCTCAGATCAATAAGGCATGCAACTGCTCATTGTAACACACCAGCAATTCTTGTTGTTGCTTTGCACTCAAGGATTACAAGCCAATTAAACCAGTTGGCCAGTAGCAATGTGATTCTAACAATATTAACAACAATACATGCCCCCGCCCCCTCCCCATCACCACCACCACCAAAGTATAAATGAATGCTGCCATACACAGCAAGTATATACATATGCTGCCATACACAGATCCATTCTTTTTCAATGGATTTTGAAAAGAAGCTATTGCATCTGGTACATTAACTTTCACTTTCATACCTGTGTTATAAATGACAGCTTTGCTTAATATTTTGTTGCTCATCTTATTCAGGCAGAAGATTCCTCAAGGGAAAAAAGGAGTTAATTAGTAGAACTCCCTGTTGTCGAACTTAAGGTATGATATAACTTCTGACTCTCACTGTATCGTGAGGTTTATCGCATATCCTATTCCCTGATGAGGAGGACAGTGAGAAGAGCCCATGGCTGTAAATCAGGTTCAAAGAAAAGCAATTAGGCCTCATCTTGACAGCATTTCTCAAAACATCTAACCAGCCTCTTCACTTATGTTCCATGACTATCAATGACTTCTTCTATCTATCATGAGACTATTTGGTGTTATGTATAGTATTGTCAGGAACCTTGAATTTAAATTGGCTGCTTAGAAAAACCTGGGATGCCTCAGAAGCCCCTCTGAAATACTCCAGATTATTGATTTTCGATTAAATTGTCTTTGGTCATATCAATGAAATTTTAAGTTTTGTGTTCAAATAAGCAGAACATGGGGTACATTTGAGACTGATGGCAATGGCAAATACAAAATAACTGGACTAATTGAAATGTTAATATGATTATGACCTTGGATGAAAAGTGAAGGGGTAGACCAGGTTTTTGTAATTCATCTTTAGATAACCGGAATAATCTGTACTAAACTCCTTGGCTATATTTCCAGTAGTTGTTGATTTTTTTCAGTTTGGGACCAATGTGTCGGAACAACTAACCAACCGACAGGCACACAGATATAGCCAATGACCCAGGCTGCTAGCATAGCTGATAAAATTGACAAGACGCCTGGACCAATTCCACAACATTTTGATTCAGACATCAAAGAAATACAGCACTTTGAACAGAGTAGACCTATTGTGGCCCTGCAAAACTTGTTGCTGCTAAAAAGTGATTGAAAGCCAATCTGAATAGTGCTCTAATAACTGACAGGTGCATCTGGAGGTAATGTTGGCGGAAATCAAGATCTGGCATTAAATAGCAAGAGAAATGGATCCGGCATTGGCCAAATATGGACTGCTGTAGTTGTAGCCTTAATGGTATCCAACAGAAATATTTGGAAAATCTTCATTAGTGAAAGCGTTTGCCAGAATAGCTGTCAGCACTGCTGGATATTCCCTTTGAATGCTAATCCTGAACTAGAAATGGCAATCAGCCCTATTAGCATGCTGATCACCGTGGCGATGCAGAAACACTGAGGATAAGGCAGGGGTTCCTGACCTTTTCAAAGAGTGAGCAGCAGAGGGCTTGCTCAGAATGCAGAGTGAGTATTCATTTAATTTTTTCAAAAAGTACAGATTGTTCTAAGAAATGTTTTTTTTTTTTTTTTTTTTTTTTTACTTTTAGAAGTCTCTGGTTTGCAGGTGCATAGCTACAGGCTGCCAAATGAGATTTAATAATCAAAGCATTTAAAGTGTAATGCTTGGGTTATTAACGTAGTTCTGTTATTATTAAAAATATATTAAACAATTAAACCAACAGAAATAAGGCGACATGTTCTAATTAGCACTACACACAAAGTACAACTGAGACCGATGGGGATTAGTTTTGTAGTTATTTGGTCATAAACCAAAGTACCTCACAGATTACATTTCTGGCTGTGGCTACATGCAAAGTTAACCTATCACTAAATATACAAACACATATTTGAAGGGGGGACAAATCCATCAAAAGTTGTCGGAGGTAATTTAGTCTGAACCAAATATCTCAACCAGCTGGTGGTGCTAGAGGAAATATCAGGGGATCCTGCATAGTCATTAGGATCCATCCCCCTGGGGACCATGGTTGCGCTCCAAATCGCATACTCTTGCTTTTTTCTATTCTACATACTACATCCGACGATAAAAATAATCTAGTTAGGATGCAGTAGGCATACTATTGGGACATACTTTTCTCTCTTATTTCATCATAACATTGCGCCTTGATCTTGCCTCTTGCTTATACACTCAACAAAAATATAAACGCAACACTTTTGTTTTTGCTCCCATTTTTCATGAGATGGACTTAAAGATCTAAAATTCATTCCAGATACACAATTGTACCATTTCTCTCAAACATTGTTCACAAATCTGTCTAAATGTGTGATAGTGAGCACTTCTGCTTTGCTGAGATAATCCATCCCACCTCACAGGTGTGCCACATCAAGATGCTGATCTGACATCATGATTAGTGCACAGGTGTGCCTTAGACTGTCCACAATAAAAGGCCACTCTGAAATGTGCATTTTTTTTTGCTTTATTGGGGGTCTGGGGACTCAGAACCAGTCAGTATCTGGTGTGACCACCATTTGCCTCATGCAGTGCAAAACGTCTTCTTCGCATAGAGTTTATCAGATTGTCAATTGTGGCCTGTGGAATGTTGGTCCACTCCTCTTCAATGGCTGTGCGGGCTGGAGACGGCTTATGCTGGAGATGAATTCATACAAATCTTTATTCCTGCTGTCATGGTGCAGAAATGGTCACCTCGGGTGACCCCAGAGGCGTCTACACTATGTTCCACCAAGGTGGTCCCCCCCCCCGCCCCGGAAGTCACCTGAGGATCTGTTCCACTGGATCTTCTCGCGGTGTCTGAGAAGTCTGAGTGACAGAGAACTCTGGCGGTCATCCGGAACTCATAGAACCGTAGTTACATACGTAACTATCGTTCTATTTCGTTCCTACTGACCGCCAGAGGCGGTGCTTACAGCACTGGATGACTTATACCAACAAGGTCACGAAGAGTACTCACCACTTAAGGGCTTGCAGCCATCAACAGGACAGCCGTCGCCACCGGATGAGGAGCAGCGACATTCACTCTGTAGAACCGCGCAAACGTACATGATGAAGACCATGTAGCCGCGGAGCAGATGTCCTGAAGAGGAACCCCCTTCAAGGCCGCCCATGACGTAGCCATACTCCTGGTAGAGTGGCACTTAACGGCCAAGGGCACAGGGAGCCCCTGTGCTCTATATGCATTCAACACTAGATCCACAATCCAGTGAGAGAGTCTCTGCTTGGACAGGGCAGCCCCTTTCCTGCAGCCCCCGTAACAGACAAAGAGGTTATCTGTCTTACATAAGCTGGTTGTCGCTTCAACATACGCCCTAAGCGCCCGCACCGGGCACAGCGGGTCTGACACTCCCTCTGCACCCCCGGAGAGCCTGGGGGATTGAAAGCAGCCAACTCAATTGGTTGGTTTGCGTGATGGGGAGACAAACGTTTGGGCAGGAAGGATGGATTCGGCCAGAGCACCACTCCTGACCCATCTGCGTGCCAGCGCATACACGCCTGGCTCACTGACAAGGCATGGAGTTCACCGACCCGTTTCGCAGTTGCAATGGCGAGAAGGAAAGCCGTTTTCATAGACAGCCGCGTCAGATCTGCCTGACTTAGCGGCTCAAATGGGGGTAGACATAAGGACCTCAGAACCACTTGCAAGTCCCATGATGGTGCCCTCAGGGGTCGTGGTGGTCGAAGCCTCTGGGCTCCCTTTAGAAACTGCCTGACTAGGTAGTGGGATCCTACCGTCTGGCTATCAACCCTTGCATGTGCAGCCGAGATTGCAGCCACATAAACGCGCAGGGTCGAAGCAGCCCTGTTGTTGTCCAACACAGACTGCAGAAAGTTCAGTATCACCACCACCGAGCAAGTCTCCGGGACCTCGCCTTGTGTCACGCACCACTGTGAAAACAACTTCCACCTGTTTGCATAGAGCAACCTAGTGGAGGGTGCTCTAGCACTAAAAATGGTACGGACCACCGACTGGTCGCAAGACGTCAGCAGTGGGTCCTGGCTCTCAGGGGCCACACGCACAGCCGCAGGCGCCCCGGATTTGTGTGCCATATACGCCCGCCGACCTGAGACAGAAGATCCTGTCTCTCTGGAAGGCGCCAAGCCTCTCCGTTGAGGAGTTTCAGCAATGCTGGGAACCACAGCCTCCCTGGCCAATGTGGGGCCACCAGAAGTAGGCTGTGACCGCCACGCTGGACTCTGTCCAGTGTTGCCAGTATAAGGGGAATTGGAGGAAATGCATAGAGCAGGCTGTCTGGCCAAGCATGAGCCAGAGCGTCCTGTCCTAAGGGGCTGGTCCTCTCCATCACGGAGAACCAGAGGGGACAGTGGGTCGTCTCTTCGGAAGCAAAGAGATCTACCACTGCCCTGCCATACCTGTCCCAAATCATGCCCACCACCTCCGGATGGAGCATCCACTCCCCGGAGGGTGGCCCTTGGCGAGAGAGAAGGTCTGCCGCTATGTTCTGGACACCTGGAACATGGGCAGCCCTCAGGCTTAGGAAATGGGGGAACGCCCATGTAAGGAGTCCCTGCGCGACCCGCAGGTTCCGCCTCGATCTGGTGCCCCCCTGGTGGTTGACGTTGTAGACAGTGGAAATGTTGTCTGTCCGGACGAGAACATGCCGGTTTCTCAGAACTGTAAGGAAGTGCTTTAGAGCCAAGAACACCGCAAGGAGTTCCAACACATTTATATGCTCCAGCCTCTGCTGGGAATCCCACTGGCCTCTGACAGTCCTGTGGCGCCATACTGCGCCCCAGCCGGTAAGGGAGGCGTCTGTCTCTACGACCTCCCGCCAGGAAGCCAGCCTCCCTAAGGGCGCCCCCGCAATCAGGTACGCCCTCTCTCTCCAGGGTCGGAGGGCCAAAAGGCACTGCCCAGACACCCTGACCATCTTGTGTCTCTGCCACTTGGGGTCCAAGTGGAGACCATTGGCCCAGATCTGCAGAGGCCGCAACCTGAGAAGGCCTAGCGGGACCACGCCGGATGCCGCGGCCAGCATACCAATCAGTCGCAGGAAGAGGCCGTATTCCAGCAACCTCCCCCGCCTGAAGCGCTGTAGTAGCTGCAGAATGGTAGCGACGCGCTTTGGAGAGAGGCAGGCTCGCATGTCCACCGAGTCGAGCACCAGCCCCAGATAACTCACCACCCGACATGGTGTAAGGTTGCTCTTGGAAAAGTTGACCGTGAGGCCAAGCCGATCCACATGGCTGAGGAGCCTGGCTGGGTCCCTGACTGCCTGTTCCCGAGTTGGGGAAATGATTAGCCAGTCGTCTAGGTACGGCAATATCGCCATACCGCCGGCCTGTAATGGGGACAGGGCTGCTGCCACACACCTTGTAAATATACGTGGGGCCAGAGACAGCCCGAATGGAAGGACCTTGAATTGGTACACCTTGCCCAGAAATGCGAAGCGGAGGAACCGCCTGTGACGCTGTGAAATAGGGACATGAAAGTAGGCGTCTTTCAGGTCTATCGACACGAACCAGTCCTCCGGAGCGATAGCCCGGAGGACATCTGCAACACGCAGCATGTGGAAGGAAAAGACCTTGAGGTACCGATTCAGCCGTCTCAAGTCCAGAATGGGGCGAAACCCGCCATCCTTCTTCGGTACCAGAAAGTAGGTTGAGTAGAACCCCTTGAGCTGTTCCTGTGGCTCTACTACCTCGATGGCACCCTTCCCCAGGAGGGTGGCCACTTCCTGGGTCAGGACCAGGGATCTGCCGGGATCTTTGACCACAGTAAGTCTGATCCCGCTGAAAGTTGGGGGCCGGCGTCGGAATTGTAGTGTGTACCCGTTGGACAGCGTGGACACCATCCACGGGTCTGTGGTCTGTTCTTCCTAGTAGTCCAGGTGCTGCTGAGAAAAACGTCCGACGGCCGGCCCTTGAGCTTCAGTACCTACCCCCCCTGCCCCTAGGGGCCTTGGGGGGGCGGCGGCTGGGCGCCGGGCCTCTTGGCGCCGGGCCTCTTGGCGCCTGAAATGCCTCCCGTGGCGGCGGCGCGGTAGTACGGCGCCGGCCAACCTGCTCGGAGGAACGCTGGCCCCTCGATCGTCCAGCTGGACGTGGTCGAGGGTTATTGGCACAGGGTACCACAGAGGCCCCTGGTCTGTAATAAGGTGGCGGTGGACGCCGCAAACTCGCAAAATGCTGGCTGGCCTGGCCAGCCTGTACACTCCGCTCCAGGGCCTGCAGTGCAGCTGGCCCAAACGTCTGGCCTGGCACAACCGGGAGAGACCGGAGGGTCCGACGACACACCTCCGACAGGGGGGACTGCGCCAGCCAAACCTGGCGGCGCGCCAACGTAATTGTTGACATTAATCTGCCTAGCTCCCTAGTCATAAAAGCAAATGTCTGAAGAGAAATCTCACTTAGGGTCTGAGCTGAGGGATCAACCTCTGACCCCTGAATGGTCTGGGACAAAGCCAGAACGGTATGCGAAAGCGAATTCCCGAGACGGCCCATACGGGCAGCAATGCCGTAGCTTCTGGTAAGCAGGTCGTCCGTAATTCGGCACTGGGGCCGAGGGCAGCGCGCATCGGCCCTCAGCGCCTCCTCTGGGGAGACAACCAAGGATGCTATCGCTGGCTCAATTGGCGCTAACCGGTCCAAGCCGTAAGCCCCAGCGTCTCTCATAGCTGCCAGAGCTCTGCCATCGCTAGTGTGATGGGACCAAACCTTGGCCTCCGGCCAGCACCTATGCAGCTCCGCAATGTACGGCTCAGAGGGGGGCAACGTGAAAACAGAGGGTTGAACAGCCTGCGGGAAAAATGCACTTACCGGTGCAGATGAAACCGGAGCCTCGTCTAACCCCAGCTTCGCCAGCGCCATACGCAAGGCTGGCCTAACTGTGCAGCGGCTGGGCCCTGGCCCTCTAGCCGAGCTGGCCGCCGACCCCTGGGAGAGAGCCTGAGAAGCCAGGGACGCCTCGTAGACTTCTCCCTCCTCTGTAAAGAGACTACAGGATGCAGCTGTAGACAGCATATCATCCTCTGAATAGGAAAGTTGTGCAGCCGCGGGAACACACACAGCGGCTGGTACACCCTGTGCCTCTCGGAGGTTCTCCAAGAGGGCTTTGATCTGAGCCACGTCCCCCGATAGTGTGCTCACTTGGGTTGTCAACTCGTCTACCCTACGGGACTTCCCGGGGGGTCCCCCAGCTGCCGAGGAGCGCCGCTTGGCGCCACCAGGACCCGCACCCGACGGGGGCAACACTAGTCCCTCCACCTCAGCCAGCCTAGCCAGCCTTAGTGCATGAGGCATGCAACTACAATTCATGCATGGATCATCCGACAGTGCTTCCCTCAGGTGCTCAACCCCCAGACATGCAGAGCACTGGTCATGGCCATCCTCCGTGTGCAGGGAGGCCAAGCAGATGACACAATTATGGGCGCTTGACATAATGGCAACTTAATTACCCTATCTCAGTAACTAATTAGCAAATAGCTAATTAATTAGTAGGCTATGCCGCCGGGCTCTAGGCGAGAGCACCGAGCACCGGTGTGACACCCCAAAATTAACCCCTTGAAGGCGACTCTGCTACCCGCAAGCCGCCTACTGGAGGCAAATTAACGCAGGCTTAGGCAATCGAGCACTAGGCGAGAGCACCCGAGCACGACGCGCCCCTGCAAAAACGATAAATCAAGTACGCAGCTGGCCTAGGCGACACACACCCCAGCAGCAGTGCAGCAAAGCTAGCAAATACCGTGGCGGCGGCTATGCCCACGCCGCTCACTAACAGTTAAATCAAAGTAAGCAACCGGCCCCGGCGAACTCACCACCCGAGCACAGCGCAACAGCTAGCAAAAATAAATTAGAATTTACCGTGGCGGCGCTAACCCCAGCCGCTCACTGTCAACTAATCAAGTAGCAACTGGCCTAGGCGACACACACCCAAGCAACAGTGCAGCAAAGCTAGCAATTACCGTGGCGGCGGCTATGCCCACGCCGCTCACTGACAATTAAATCAAAGTAAGCAACTGGCCCCGGTGAACTCAGCACCCGAGCACAGCGCAACAGCTAGCAAAAAGAAATTAGAATTTACCGTGGCGGCGCTAACCCCAGCCGCTCACTATCAACTAATCAAGTAGCAACTGGCCTAGGCGACACACACCCAAGCAGCAGTGCAGCAAAGCTAGCAATTACCGTGGCGGCGGCTATGCCCACGCCGCTCACTGACAATTAAATCAAAGTAAGCAACTGGCCCCGGCGAACTCAGCACCCGAGCACAGCGCAACAGCTAGCAAAAGAAATTAGAACTTACCGTGGCGGCGCTAAGCCCAGCCGCTCACTGGCACTCTTTAGAAAACAATAGCATACAATCAGCACCGGGCTACAAGCAACGGCGCGACCGAAATAATAACACGGCGACTGTGAAGCTAGCCGCCGACTGTTACGAGCTCAATAATGCAAGGTGGAAGGTGACAGCTACCGCGGTAGCCGGCGGCCACGCGTAGCTTTCACACTTACTCACCCCTGCCCGGCCCGCAGCCGTAGTAGAAACAATTGCCAGTCGCAGCCTTTGGTGGTCGACGTTAGATCGAAGCACCAACCCGAAGGTACAAGCTACTTGCGACAAAGCTATTCGGTATATCTCTCACACACACGCACTGTGTGTGTCCTGCTAATCCGCGAGAAAATAGAAGGAACAGATCCTCAGGTGACTTCCGGAATATATAGACATTCCGGGGTCACCCAGGTGTCACAGGTGACTTTGTTGGTATAAAGATCTCGACCTGCGCATGCGCGTGATGGAACATCCAGTGCTGTAAGCACCGCCTCTGGCGGTCAGTAGGAACGAAATAGAACTGCACATTTCAGGGTGGCCTTTTATTGTGGACAGTCTAAGGCACACCTGTGCACTAATCATGATGTCAAATCAGCATCTTGATGTGGCACACCTGTGAGGTGGGATGGATTATCTCAGCAAAGCAGAAGTGCTCACTATCACACATTTAGACAGATTTGTGAACAATGTTTGAGAGAAATGGTATAATTGTGTATCTGGAATGAATTTTAGATCTTTAAGTCCATCTCATGAAAAATGGGAGCAAAAACAAAAGTGTTGCTTTTATATTTTTGTTGAGTGTATATCCGTCGCATCCCCGTTTGTTTTCATATGGAGGCTTCGTCGATGTTACGTCACTTCATGTGCGCACTGGATTGTGGGGCAGAATCGCCCAAATAGGATGCACTTTTCACATGGACATATAAAGAAACATCCTACATCCGACGATAAAAATAATCTAGTTAGGATGCAGTAGGCATACTATTGGGACATACTATACTCTCTTATTTCATCATAACATTGCGCCTTGATCTTGCCTCTTGCTTTTATATCCGTCGCATCCCTGTTTTTTTTTCATATGGAGGCTTCGTAGATGTGACGTCACTTCACGTGCGCAATGGATTGTGGGTCAGAATCGCCCAAATAGGATGCAGTTTTCAACACTAACAATCTTGGCCGCATGCAGTAGGACATCCGGGTACTTCTAACCATCCTAAATCTGGCCACAAGAATCGGGACATCCTAAATCTTTTTTCTACATACTATATAGTAGAAAGTATGCAATTCGGAATGCAACCTAAGTCTGTTTCAACTTTCATATAGCAGGACATTTCACTCAGAACAAATTATGTCAATCTCATGGCGCAAGAGAAAAAAAATCAGGCGATCACCACAATAATAATAATAATAATCAAAAGCTTAAAACAACATCTTCAAGTTGCCTCTGATACACGTGCAGTGACTGCTTAAAAAATGACAGGTTATTGACAATCTGCCATGACATCCATAGAACCGCTCATTAAATGTACTTTGAAAGCTGTGGTAATCCCCACTCCTGATAATCAATTGTCAGTATTGCAGGATTATTCTAAAAAAAAACACTTGGCTTAGTTTGAAACGGTTTGACATAGACTATCAAAGCTGGAGGCTCAAGAGATGTACAGTGAGACACAACAGCATCCACCTCAGACGTTTTACTATTGATTTGATGCACATCAGCAACAGTAGTTTTGAAGATTAAGTGGGAGAAAAATGTATTCCATGTGAACAGAAGTGGCTTTAATGATGTTGAGAGGTCAAACAGGGGAACAGAGAGGAAGACTGAGCCATATGGCCCTGAGGGACACCTATATATGAATGATAGAGGAAGAAGCTAATGTCTCCAAGTCCCCCGGCTTTCCCATGGCGGCCCCCCAGCAGTGCCCTCACCAAACTGGGGATCAATCCCATGCCTGCCCACCTCCACTCCCGTGTCCCAGCCTCTTCATTAGATCCGGCCTGCAAGAGTGGATGCTGTAATTGTCAAGGGCCGCTGAGAGCCAGCATCCCCATCTTCCAAGCTTCTCAGAGATAGGGTCGCCAGGCATCAGCCGCTCACACTAATCTTTCCCATTATCCTTTGCTGTACCGTAGAGCAGGAAAAACAGCCAGCCTGTGGTTCGTGTGTTTTTGAGTTCATAGTGTATGTTATAATTAAGCTTGTTTCTGTTTGTGTGGGACTGTGTGCAAGGGTTGTGTAAGTCCTTTGTCTAATGGCAACACAGGTGTGTTCACACCTTAAAAGAACATCATTGCACTCATTGACGTAAAGCACTTGAGAGCAGCTTAGTCTAGTCTACAGGGACATTTATTTTGTGGCGAAAACATATTTCCAGGATGTTTTTCATGTGAACTTGTTCTTTTGCTTCGCACTGCACTTCCTGTTACAACATCTCTGACACAATCATTAAGAGCATTTTATAACAGAGTGGCACACACATGCTGCAAACTCTATCTATCTGCTCCATCTCTCTCTCTTCATTCAACTCTAGTAGTGGGAGTACACTGATGAGTCATCTCGTAGGTCTAATTGCATCCCTTAATCATCTTGATTGAACATTTTAATTTAGAAGTAAAAGCAAATTACAGCATGGCAATAATAATTTGCAGGGTAAGTTACAATTTTGATTGGCCATAATGAAAATTTGTTTATAGGCTACTATTTTTACTTGGTCCAATTGATGGAGTGATGACTTGCTCTGTAGGTTGGGTGAAGAAAAAAGTGAGGTGAGTTAAAAAGGATTATGATGTGATGTGTAAAGTGATTCATGAATTTGAAGGATTAAAGCAGTAGGATATAACAAATAAATAACTAAAAATGAAAAATAAAAATAATACAAAGCCTCAGATAACTAATTTTTCAATTGTAGAACAGGCAAAAAAAAAAAATATCATAAATGTGTGTGCATCACTGCTGTTGACTGAAACTCAATGCTAAAACTGACACAGAAAACAATATAACTTTAATTCAGGAAAATAAAACAACCAAGGAGAAAAGACAGCAATGTGAGGAAGTGCAGATCAAACACTGAACACACACACACACACACACACACACACACACACACACACACACACACACACACACACACACACACACACACGCACGCACGCACACACACACACATACTACAGACAGTAGCCTACTATCCCTTCTCAGACCCTCTTATTCCCACTCTCTCCACTTTCACATCTGCCCCTTATGTTTTATCATCACCTGCAACCATTCTCAGGTCGATAATGTAGCCTACCAACAAAATCAGTGGGAAGTTTCAATTTTCGTCGAGCGTAGCAGCAAGAAATAGGGGAGGATTTAGACAGCCAATTATAGCCTACATAAAACACATAGGTAGCCTACAGTTTGCACTGAAACAATGTCGCCATCTAGTGGAATAAAACCAGAGCACATGTAGGCTAAAGCAACAAATGCCATCACACCCAATGTCATGTGCATGTCAGTAATAAGAGTGTTGGATCAAATGAATTAAGATGAGTAAAACACACTCATGAACTGTAGGCTAGCTGTTTGAGTTAAGGGTCTCAAGGAGTAAAAATCTAAGATTTTGGTGTTAAATTTTAAGATTTAAAAAAATGCACTTGCATTAACATCAGGTCCAAGATCTTCCTCATATCGTATAAGTTGTGCCTGATTTTATCATTCTTCATGACTACAGCTTAAATTTGGCATTCATTATAGCCTATGTACAGTTTTCCTTTAAAAAACAACAACGTCAGCTTTTGGTTGGTTTATATTGGGGGTAGGAGGTGGGGCATTATCTAATACCCAGGGGCAAAGTGATTTTATGGACATGGAGCGTTGTAAAAGGTTGTTCACCAAAAATGACATCTAGGACCTTCCACGATCACAACCTGGGTGGACAACCTGGTCAACAAGCTGCTGGAAAGCTACAGCGGGCCGACATAGAGCATATCAGAACCACTCTTTAAGCGAATGGGGGTGAATGGGGATGGGCTAATAGGGAATTTTTTTGAAATTATAGATATCATTATGAAACTTTGCCAGTTGATTACTGACATTGAAACAAACACTTTTTGTATTACAGTATTTTCCAAAATGTTTAAATAAATATGAAAAATCATCAATATCTTACTAATGATGCGTAAATTTGCATATTCGCTTAAACAGTGGTTCTGATATGCTCTTTGTCGGCCCCCTGTAGCTTTCCAGCAGCTTGTTGACCAGGTTGTCCACCCAGGTTGGGATCCTTGAAGGTCCTGGATATCATTTCTGGTGAACAACGTTTTACAACGCTCCATGTCTGTTTTTTTAAAAAAAAGGGGTTTTGCCCCCTAGGTATAAGCCTGGGATCTCAAAGGCAAAGATTTAAAGAATGATTTCGGCTTTGAATAAGGGATGGACTTTGAGTTGCCATAGCTACTGTGGCTAAGAAAAGGAATCCTTGCACTTAACGAAACCCTGCTACCAGCATGTCATCATGCTGTTCTCTGAGTGGGTGAGAGAACAGAAGTCTGAAGTCTTGTTACAATTGTTTTTTTTTTTAATGTGGAAGCACTGACACTGGTGCTCTGGTATAAAACATGATGCCATATTATGCTTTTAATATTTCATGTTTCACGGTTTACTTTCATAGTGTGTGGATCTCGGAGTATAGGCTACCATAGACCTTTCCATACTGGAGAAGAGATATGAGACTGGTTAGAGTGGTATTTTAAGGACATCCTTTCCCATACGGTATCCTCTCTTCTCCGGATGCACCGGTCCTTTTCAGTCAAGCCCTTTTTTAGTCAAGTGAACACACTTTTTTGCGTTACACTAACTAGCAATTCAATTCGGAGTGAACAGGTCAGAAGTAGTGTCGATCAGGGACATCTTTCTATTGTTGCAAGAGGGAAGAGCATGACTTAGGGTATTCATTACCCACACTCTGCCAGTAGGCTAAATGTGCATTGCACATTATTTTTCTACTAGGCCTACTTCACTGTAGCCTACTCTGTCATAACCCACCTTTAAAAATAGGAATTGTAGTTATATCCTAGTAGATTTAAGACTTTGTGACGTTGCATATTAGGCCTAGTGGGTTAAAATGTAGTCTCCTCAATGAGAATTAAAGGAAGAAAATACAACGATATTTTGTGTTGGTATGGTGAGCAAATCACATTTTGA
This sequence comes from Hyperoplus lanceolatus, assembly GCA_026929865.2. Lineage (NCBI taxonomy): Eukaryota > Metazoa > Chordata > Actinopteri > Uranoscopiformes > Ammodytidae > Hyperoplus > Hyperoplus lanceolatus. Next base: position 15,398,934 of record CM049404.1, on the reverse strand, counting down.
CGAAAATGTTTGCATTGCTTCCTGTAAGGTAAAAACAATCAACATCAAATTACTTTTCTGTCTGACAACAGTCCGAAGACTTTCAGATAGGCCAAATGTCACATAATGAGCACCAAACATTAGGTTATGTTTGTCAGTTTTGTTTGATGATAGCCTAACTGAAAACCATTAATCGATGATTATTTTGCATAAGATTTTGGGTCAAAGATTAATGCTAGAACTGTTTCAACTCTAATTGGACACCCAAATTAAAGGTCGGCGTCAAAAAAATGTCTGTCATTTTTACAATTATCATCCGAGTGAGGTATCTCTTTTAGCACAACACAATCTGTGATTCCTGACTGTAGTTACGTCTTTCTTTATATTTCCATGGGTTACGTCCATGGTTACGTTGATAGACTTTACGTTGTGCGTCATGATGTCATATCGGGGCGGGACGGCTGACAGTGAGGCGGACGTTAGTCGGAGGAGGGGTGCCGCTCGTTGAGTGTCTTTCAGCCCCAGTTTGCTATCACCCGTGTAAGTGTGAAATATATTTCTGGTTTGTTTTTTGGGCCTTTTTACGGTCTTTCTACTCTTGTGTGTGATGTAAACTGCGTCTCTGTGTGGCTTGGAAAAGCTGTTAGAATTACAAGGTAGATTCCTCATCGTTTTTAGAAGCTCTGTACAATGACACTAACGGGACTGTCAACCTGGGTCCGTTACCTTACCACACACTGCTGCAGCCTCTCACTGACAACCCTGACTAACATTTTAACGACTTTTTAGATTCATAGGGCCTACATGTCGCTTCACTTAATTTCATACACGAAGGCTCTTCTGTTATCACTTTATTTTTACAGGACGTAAAGTAGGCAGCCTATGTTATTGCTAGACGGAGCATATGAAAGACTTATCTTTTCGTGACGGTCGCTATAATTTCATCTCCTGCAGTGTCATAACATTGATATGATGAGGGCGTTTTACTTTAGTATTTTCAATAACAAAATGATTAAATGATTTTCGAATATTGTGCACAACAGGTTGGTTTCATAGTCCATATAGGCTACGAGCAGCCTAAATAAACAGCAACAAATATAATTCGTGACTTATGAAACATAGTTAATTCCTCTTCTGCTTTTTATGGACCGTGGAGTAGAGTCAAAATTGTGTGTCGAGTAGGAATTTATTTCCAGTTCATACATGTAACTATGGTGCTATGTACACTGATGCTGTCATATTGATCTCTCTCCGTGGCTTGTGATTTTAGCTAGGGCCTACATGTCACTGGCCTACAACTTGTCACCTACATAAGTTTTAACAAACTCTCAGCAGGGTTTATTTTAGTCTCAACTGGCCAGTGCAATCTCATGGCTTTAAGACATGTCATGGGTTGGTAAGGGTGGACATCTGCAGCCTCATTAAATCTAATGTCTATATTGTTCTTTCGAAGAGGGGCATTTTTTTCCTGCAACCTATTATTATAAGTGTCTGGGAGACAGGCGGAGACACAGGCACTCTCACACCAGCGTACAGCCGGCAGGCAGACTCGGAGAGTACAATGTGCCAAAGAAGTATTTAGAGGATTACAGTTTCCCATCTCACTTTCTCTCTTCTTTGTTTTAGACCCGGCAGCCTGACGTAGCAGGTTGTTATATCCTCTGCAATGAAGGAAATCTGCTCCAGTGTCAAGACTATGGACTGAAGGTTTGTTTTCAACACACTTACTCTACTCATGCATTCAGATGGCTTTTCCCATTTCTATTCCTGCATTGACCATTTTTATTACCTGGTGGTTTTTGACATTGGACTACATGTATAGTAGATAAAAAATGCCAAGGCGTTTGAAGGGTCCGGCATGATATGATGTATCCCGCTATCTGTTCAGCATCCTCTGGTAAGTGGCTGAGAGCGTGGCTGTCCCTGCAGGGCAATACTAACGCAGCCATTCACGTCTCATTCCAACGGTCAGACCACTGGGATGACGCTGCCCTCCTCTTCTTCCTCCTCCTCCTCCTCCCGCTGCACTCACATTGTGCCTTCACTGTTAGGAGCTGACCTTAGAAGAATTGAAAGTCTTTGTATGGTGTAATGTGTTGGTGTAGCATACATATGTTTGTGTTTGAGTGCACAGCGCTTACTAAATAGAATTCAATGGTTTCTTGAGATTGCGTTGCCTCTTCCTCTCATTTGACCACACTTGATGTCACACTTCAGCAACAGATGTGGTGAAGCTGTGCGTATGCTGGATCAGATCACATGATTAACACAGCTCGCTGGATGCTCGCCTAGCTGTCACGGGGGGCTGATAAATTGGCTGTGTTTACAGAAAGCCTGCTATTCTCAAAACTACACTTGAGATTTTTAATTAATTAAAAAGTTAAAGTGAGTTTTGAATGATGGTAGATACTTACATGGGTGTGACATCAAATATCCTGTAGACTGGCTGGGATCTTATGATCAATAAGGTATGTGTATCCATGATTTTTTCTCCACTGATGCCAGTAATACAACCAAAAACACAGCTGTCTCATATTGTAGTTCCATCCCTTTTTGCATTAACACAATTTTTTAATTGATATTATAGTAAGTTACTTCCTCTCTGAGTGTGTCGATTGAAACCCTTAATTCAGTGGGTTAGTCACAAAATGATAAATGGACTTTGCAAATTGCAAATTGCACCCTCTGAACCATCGGGAGCAATTTGGGGTTCAGTGTCTTGCCCAGGGACGCTTCGACATGTGGCGGATAGGCGGGGGACCCTGCACTCGAGAGGACGATCTCCCTACCCACTGCGCCACTGCCGCCCCTACATTTGGTCACAAATTGGCCTCTAATTTGCCCATAGGTGTGACTGTGATTGTGACTCTGTTTTCACGTCATATGGATGTATAAGACTTTTGATAAACTGTGCTGTGACAATTATGTACCAGACTATGTGGCATGCAAATGATTTAAACCCCTGTATTCCCAAATAGGATAAGCAGTATCAAAGATAGATGAATGCATGCTTAATGGGGATAGAAGTTTCTCTTGTTTGGTACGTAATGCTTGGCTACTCTCTGCTGCAGACAACATGCCATGTTGTGTATTGTAGAGACAGAGATTTACTGCAAAGACCTTGCCTCACTACTTGGCAGTGGTACGGTACCTCAGGCAGTGTTTGTGAGTGGGAAGCTCTTGAGGGTTCATGTTTGTGTTGCTGCACTAATATGTTGTAGAAATGACATTGACCGAGATTACATGAATCCATTGAACATATTATGCCAGTAGATCATTAAGTGTATTAAATAATAATAAATGTGAATTTCTTTAGTCTAGTTTTACCCCATGTTCATTGTCCTACCATTTTGGAACGACTAATTCCCTACAATGTTCTCAAGTAAAGGATTCAAAATGATTCAGACAATGTGTTTGTTTTGCCTTTTGGAGTCTAAATCTTAGCATCATTCATGCAGTGATTTGGCTCTGTCCTCTAAACCAAAGGCCAGCCGTGGCTAAAGAGGAAGTATTGTATCTCAGAGAGGAAACGCTCTTTCCCTTCCTCTCTCTCTCTCTCCCTCCTCTCTCTCTCTCTCTCTCTCTCTCTCTCTCTCTCTCTCACACCTTCCTCTTCCTGTGCGGAATTTCAATTTGAAAGTCTGCAGGGTTAGCAGAGGTGTCAACTTAATTTATATGCTACATATTGAAATCATTGCCCATCCCTCCCTACTCCAATCAGAGATTTTTTTCCAAAGCTAATAAGAAAGGTAAAAAACATTTTATTGCACCATGCTGCTTATCCTGTAACCGTGGATGGACTGGGTTCATTCTCTTCAGTAGCTTGGACTCCCACACATCCAGAATGAAGGTGAAATTCCTTTATTGAAGCTGTGGTTTCTAGTGGCAACGTTCTGCCTGCTTCTCTCTGATCCCTTCCTTTTGGAAGACGCAAAAAGAAGAGTTCACGCTTTGG